>VZSE01011126.1:0-45964 GCA_013398275.1 Promerops cafer | reverse complement strand
AACCGGGAATGGGGGGGGGGGGCGATCCTGGTGCCAGGTGCCTGAGGGACACCGGAGGGGGCTCGCGGTGCCCCTCGCATTAACGCCCCGGAGCAGCCCGGTGTGCTCCTCGTCCCCGGCGGTGTCTGCGGGGTCTCGCTGGGCCCCCCGGTGGGTGACCGGGGAGGGGTCGTGATCCTCCGGGAAGTGCCCGGGGGGCACCGGGAGGTGTCGGTGCCTCCCCCCCGCCCCGGTGATTGCTGGGGGGACCCCCATGTGCCACCGCCCCGGTGGGTGAGCGGGGACCCCCGGTGTGCCCCCCCGGGTGGGTGACAAGGGCTCCGCGGTCTTGGCGCGGGGGTGGGCGCTCGGAGCCCCCCCGGGAGGTGACGGGAAGCTGCCGTCAGTCCCCGTAAGTGTCTGGGGAGGGGGCCGAAGGGACGTCGGTGCCCCCCCCGTTTCCCCGGTGAACGTGACGTGGGTTTCCAAAGCCGGGGGGGCGGCGGGTCCATCCCCGGCGCTGCTATCCCGGGCTAAGGGGGTCTCTCCATCGCTGTCCCCTCCCCGGGACAGCCGCTTGTTCATCCCCCGCCGGCTCGGTGCTCCCCTCCCGGGAGTGGGGGGGAGGCACGTTCAGACTGTATTTTGAAATTTCCAGATTGTCTTTTCCGTGCCGTTTCCTTGAAATGCATCCAGAGAGCTTATTAGTCATGTAAATAGAGAATAATGGCAAAGCTCGGCAGCTGGCGTTGGGATGGACCGGAGAGGGGTTCGAAACTGTCATTTTTAGTGTAATTTTATTTTTATTTTATTTTTTTCTTTCTGCCTCTGATCCTGCGACGAGCATTTCTGTCTCCTCACCTTGCTGGGGGAAGCTGGGAGCCTAAACCCGTTTGTCATTAGGAGCGTCCTGCCTGCCAGCTTCTGTAGGATAAACCATATGTTGTCACAACACTATTTTTAATTTAGGGTGTTGGTTACATCACATCACTGAATTGGGCAATCTCTGTATGAGGACGAAGGTAATGACTGTACCAGGCTTTATCAACTTATATTTTAATGAGTGTTTATCAGCATTATGAGAAATCAGGAGGAATAAGCGACTTGGGCATTGAATTATTAGCTTTTTTTCTCTCTGAAAAATGAAACAAATAATCCAAATAATTCTTTCCTATGCATTGGGAAAGCCTTTTATTTTGGGGGAGGGAGAGTAGGAAGACTACAGGCAGCTGCGTTAAATATTTTGGGAAGCTATTCCGAGTCCGTGTCACACATGAATAGTGATGTTTATTTTCTAAATGAAGTCTGGGCTCAGGATTGTTTGGTGGCCAACGGCCACTAATGAACTTTGCTTCCTTCACCGCCACCCAAAAGAGAAATAGTCAGAGGCTCCTGGTGATTAACTGGGCAGGAAGGGATAAGGGCAGAAGAGCTGCTTGTTTGTGTAGTGAATAACGCAACAATTAGTGGGCTATTAAACACATATGCTCATTCTGCATCGGCTCTATAAACAGTTTCCCCAGCTTGTTGAACGTCTCGGCCTCCTCGGAAGCGCCCGGCCCGGCCCTGCCAGGAGCCACCTCCAACACACCTTTGCAGCTTCTGTTTGTCCAGTCCAGCTCCGCTTTAATTCTGGGCTGCAGTAGTTAAATGGAAAAAATTTGCTCAGGCTCCTTCTGCTCAGTTTGGTTTGAAACGTGGTGGAGCTGACGGCAGCGTTGTGTAATATGGATAATGGCCTGGAATCCAATCCTGCTCTTTGTGTTACCTGGAGTCCAGCATGTGCAGTCTGACCTGTTTCGGGCACCGGGGTAGCACGTCCGTGCGATTCCTGCGACAAGGCTCTGTCCCTCTGCCAGAACGGGCAGGGAAGTGTCTCCAGTTCCTTGGTTGAGTTTGTTCTTGGTCTAATAATAATGTATTGGGATTACATAATCCAAAAATGATCACCCAGCCGGGCGAGCTGCCATTTGTTTGGAGTGTCCCTGGTGCCAGAGCAGTTGCAGGCTTGGTGTGGAGCTGCACCATGTGTGGATCAGGCAGCAGGGCTGTGGAGAAACAGATATTTGTCTTGTTGGGCCTCTGCTGATCTGTACTCTCGCGTTTCTGCTGAATTGTCTACGTCCTAGAGAAGAAAATGGTCAAGGATCCATATTCCGGGTGGGGTTTGGAGCAGCCTGGTCTCGTGGAAGGTGTCCTTGCTCATGAAAGGGGTTTGAAACAGGTTGGGCTTTAAGGTCCATCCCAGCCCAAACCATTCTGTGATTCTGAGATATTGATCCCCAACTCTTGTGTTCCAGCAAGCTGTTCCTGTGTCATGTACAGAGGACATGGAGCTGCTGCTGAGGAGCTCCAGCTCACAGGGCTGGCTTCTCCCAATCCTGGGAAAGGTTTCTTCAGTAGCTCACCTGAAAGAAATAGGAGCCTTAAAAAGAGAATTAGCACTGCCTTCGCAGAGGACACAGTGAGATGTCACCCATCTGCTCCTTGTGGAACTTACTGCCCTGAAACTGTTTCCCCACAGTTGTGAAACTGAGAGCTCTGGCTACTGAGCTCAGAGGGCTGAGTGGTGGGAAGTGTGTCCTGAGTTGGTTTGTCTGCTGATGAAATGGAGCCAGTCTGGTTTGCTCACCTAAAACAACTCTGGGCTCTCCAGGGAGTGTAATTCTAGAGCAGCCTGCAGTTTGCTGCCTTCCTTTTGGGGGTGTGTACGTGGTTAGGCATTCCTACTCCCCCCAAAAAGGCAGGCATGGCCAAGGCCAGGTTGGATGGGGCTTGGAGCAAACTGATCTGGTGGAAAGTGGCAGGGGGGTGGAGCTGGATGGTCTTCAAGGTCTTTCCAGCCCAAACCATTCTGGGATTAGATGATTCTATGACTTTTCCCATCACTTCTTGTGTGCCCCCAACTTTGTTCCTGCCCCTCTCAAGGTACAAGGGAACTCCTCACGCCCGTGCGTTTGCTTTCTTCCTTCATTCCTGTCCTCAACGAGGAGAAATGTTACCATCATCACCTAATACCCTTAGTTATCATTCATCCTTTATTTTTCACACCTGTTTTTTTGGCAGCATCCTGGGTCAGCCACCATCTTGCTGCCTGATTCAGGTGCCACATGGCAGACCGGAGCGTCCCTTGGTGCCAATGGCACATAAACAGTGTTAGGGCTGTTCCTGGAACCCTTACCTGGGAATTTCCCAACTTCCACGTATTTCTATAAACCTCTCTCTGTGGTTGAGGGGTGGCTGTTTGATAACAGGCAACGTGATGCAGTTGCACACCTTTCCCTGTCACCTTACGTGTTGACCTAAAGATGGCTGAACTCTGCTCCTGGCCCTGGTCCCGCCTTGCCTGGTGGTTTTAGGAGGATTTAAAGAAGGTTGTAGCATCCCTTGGTGATGGAGCTGAGCAGCACGTCCTGCTCCCATTGTCCCTCTCTGCCCCTGCTACGCTGGAGTGTTTTGAACTGAAGCCACAGGTTGATTCACTGGTGAACTTTGGCAGATGCACAAATATTTATTGGGGACTAAGCTGAGATAACCAAAGCACGTTGTCCCTGTGCTCACCCAGCTGAATTTTGGGACTGTGGTCCGATAGATGTGGCTTCCCAAATCATCTTCCCCATGCTGCTCTGAAACCAACCATGAGAGAAACAATCCCTTGAAAATGAGGGTTAACCCGACCCCTTGGAGTTGCTATTTATTGAAATAACTTTCCAGCCCTGGCTTTTGGAGCAGGTTGTGGAGATTCCTTCATCTTGCTGTGTTCAAAGCACGAAACACAAAATGAAGGCTGTGCCGTCATTGCAGGGTCTTTAGGGTAATGCGTATTCATGCTGACTTGAGAATTGAAAGCTGCTTGCAGGTGTCAGGAGGAGAAGAACAATCCGGCTTTCGAATCAAAATTCATTGAATTATCTCAAAGCTTTTTGCATCATTCCTCCTTCCCTGTAACCTGTTTTTTCCTGTCCTATTAATTCACTGATGCTGTAGTCCGTCAAAATTGAGGCTCTTACGACATCGGGAGCATGAGTCGGTGACATGACTGAATGAATCAGAGGAGGCTGGAGAGGAAGCTCATCGCACATGTACGGCTCATCAGCAAAAATGGGACAGGATCTGCAGAACACCCTGAGCTGCTCAGCTCCTGCTCAGTGTTCTTCACGTTGACCTGAATGTGGCACCTCCCATTGGAGGGAAGGGGACAAAGAGACACTGAACATTGTGCACGAGGAATGTTTTGGCCCATGGCAGTTTCCTTTCAATTATTTAGGGAAGCTTTTTCTCTCAACCATATAGCATTTGGATCTGCTCAAATTATAGATTCATCTCTATAGTTTTCAAACGGCATTGGAAGGAATTGTCTGTAATTTACATCTAAAGTGACGTACAGTTGCTATGGGATTTGGTGGCAAATTATAAACCCATTATGCTTTTTTTTTTTATACTGGTGGTAGCAGACTAAAGAACTAGGTCTAATTGGTGACGTGCCAAGGGAAAATAGAAAGTTTGTGACAGAATCCTTGTGACTGATGGGGCTTTTTTTTTTTTAAAATCAAACGTGATCTGCTTTTTATCAGCAAAACATACCCTACCATTAATTGGAGAGGTTGAATTTGAATTAATAATTTTTGCTCTCTGGCAATACAGGGAGAAGCAAGCTAGAAGATTAACCCTTTATGTTACTGATACGGGGCTAGGTTGTTCTTTTTTTAAATTCAAGTGGGATATTTCATCAGCTGTGTCAGTGGCAGCTGGACGTGGTGGTTGTGTTCCTTACCCAGCAAAATTAAACCCTTGCTCTTTTTCAGCATATTTTGATTTTTTATTCCACTTAAACAGCAGAAAGGAAAGCTTATTCTAACATATCTTTTTAACTTCTGTCTGAAGCACAGAAGTCTCTTCAGAGCAAGGTGTCTCCCAAGAACCCATCTCTGGAGTGGCTCCTGCTGGTCAGCTCAGGGGGATCCTCCAACGTGAGGGCTTTTCTGAACCCGTGTGAAGTGCTCTGTCCTGTTCAGTTGGTTTTGTCCTGGTGCAGCTTGGCACAGGGCTGGTGGCTGTTGAAACAGTTGCCTCGTGTCCTGCGGGCTCTGCTGGGACAGCAGCAGCGCCTTCACGGCTGCCGAGGGAGGGGAGGTTTTGTTGGAGGGGGCATTTGAGGTCTCCTCGGTAAATGGATGTGTTATCTCCCGAACGATTTGCACGTTTCAGACCATTCAAACTCTGCCTGTAACTTGTAAGCAGAAACTTGTGAAGCGTCTCCAAATCCCTGGTGTTTGTGCGTGTTGAAAAATGGGAAGGGACAGACTGCATGCGTCACTCCCGTACTAATTGGTGCCAGCTAATCCATGGGAGAAGAATACATTTTGGCTGACTTAGTGGTTTTGCTGCTAATGCACAGGAGAATGCGTTTGAATGGATGGAGTGGCTGCACGGGTTTAGGTAGACTTTGAAGGGATGCCCCGTGTCTGAGGTCCTGTGCTGGGTACCCTCATTTGGGATCACAGTCGTGTAATATCCTGGATTTGTTTGGATTTTGGGGAAGGAGAAGTTGGGGGAAGGGGAAAGTGGTCGTCACTCAGCGTCGTAACATCAGGAAGGTTGGGATTGAGTTACCTCTGAATAATTAAGGTTAATGCTGTTTCTGGAGGAACCATTATCTGCAGTGAACTAATGCTCATGAAAAGACATGCTGATAACCTGAACTGTGCTAATATTTCATCCAGGGTGGATACAGAGGAGGCATCACCAAAACTGGGCTTCAGTGTTCAACGTGCCTTAGCTTGACCTAGGTGAATTATCCAGGAAAGGAGCTTGGATTTGCTGATAAGAGTTTTCTGTAGTAGCTCATGTGTTGCTTAGAAACATCCCATGTACATAAGGCAACTTTTGCACACCCTGGTAACCTGCTATTGCCTTCTGACTGGGGATTTTGGTGGGTTTGGGGGTTTTTTCCAAGCATTTATATATTAAAGAGCATGCTAAACCCCTCAGCAGTCGGTTTGCTGAGTGGTGTGTGTATCCCTGCTGCACTGGGAGAGCAGACTTCCCAAAATCCAATCCTTTTTGCATTACAGTCTAGAAAAAACACAGCTCCGTGCGCTTGGTCTCTCCTTTCTTTACATTGGACTAGTGCCTTTTCCTAATTTAAAGAAGCCAGCATTTGTTTAACTCAAAAAGAGGTCAGCGCTGGTGAGCAGGGCTTGACTGAGCTGCCCACCTCCACCCACCTGGACTCTTCCCTGCTCTGGTCCAGTCTGATCGTGGTTAACCCTCTGCTCTCCCTCTGTGCAGGCTTTCATGCAGGAGAGAACACTTCAGTGCAAATTTTTGTGGAAAACTGAGATATTTCTCCTTTGGGGCTCTGTTCTGTGCTGTTGGGTTTAATGGTAGACGCAGACTTTGTCCTTGAGGTTCGTGTCCACACGTGGTGCAGTTCAGCAGGTACCACAAAACTTCCTGAGAGCAACCAATTGCCTAAATCTCTGTAGTATTTACATTTCATCGGCACAAACATCCTCTTGGCTACCTGGCTCTGTATTTTGAGCATAGATGAGTTCAGCCATGCTTTGATAAGAGTAGCCATGTGACAGCTGGGGCAGGTTCCTATGGGATCAGTGACAGGGAGACAGGAACAGGTCTGGAGGAACTGGCGCTGCCCCAGCCCTGGAGGTGTCCAAGGCCAGCTCGGAGCAACCTGGGATAGTGGAAGGTGTCCCTGCTCGTGGCATGGGGTGGAATAAAGTGAATTTACTGTCTTTCTAGCCCAAACCATTCTGTGGTTCTATGATTCTATATGACAGTTTAGGCTGATTGTTGTTGTTTAGCAAGAGCAGACGTGTGTTACTTAAAATCCTAACAAAAATCCCAGCAGGACGGAAGAAACTCCAGCTCAATCCATATCACTGTGCCCACAGGATCCATATTTTCTACAGCTGAGGTGGAAGAACTAATTTAATCTTCCTCCTATATTCCTTCCCACTGAGGCCCGTTCTGCGATGGGCTGCAATCAGTGCGTTATGTGCCAGTTGTGGTTATTTGAATCATATTTCCACATTTCAGTGTCTAGACTTTATGTTTGTGTGAGTTTTGTTGTACCTTTCCAGCTCCGGCGCTGATTTCAGTTGGTTTTGGCTCCTGGTTTCTATGAGAAAATCAAATGGACTGTGTTTCTGCCTTTCCCAGTCCCCAAAAAAGAAGGGAACAAGGGAATGGGCAAAACTCGGTTTTATAAGCTCCTTTGCCACCATTATTCTCTCTTTTGAGAAAATCTGTGTGTGGATGAGCTAGGTTCTGCCATTCGGTGACCAGCAGGTGAGAGTGAGGACAAACCACTGATGGCTGCAGATAAATCTCTGCCTGCTTCTTGCACTCAGAGGAATCTGCTGTGAAAAAAGGGATGATCTTGATATACAGGCCAGCAAGGCTGGAAAAAAGGTGACTGTGCAGACATTTTTAGTAAAAAACCAACTTTATAATCCACAGAAGGAGAGCATTTATTGAAAATTAAGCAGCTTTTTAATTTCCTGCATGTGCTGGGCTTTGTTTTTTGCCAGCACTTGGGGGTATTGAGGATGGTGGATGTGGCTGTGTTTGTTTAGTGAATAGGAGGGTTGGTCTGTTTGTGATGCTCAGAGAAGTTGATAACGACACCAAACCTGGATAACGTGGACCTCACTGTGACCAGGAGGTAGAACTGGCTTCAGAACTGTTCACAGTAATACTGACTTGTGCAGGAAACAGTGTGGAAACCTGAGCCAAGGCTGTTTTCTGTGCTCCTGGTGTATAATAAAGTGTATTACAGCTAAATCAGTGAAAGGAAATAATGTTCCCAGCTCCTTGTTAATTTGTAAAGCTTGCTGCTATCAAATGTGAAAGGCTTAAGTGCAGCTGAATAGCAAGAAAAATCAGAATTTTTCATAGGGAATGCAGAGAATAAAAGCTGTGGTTCCAGCTTCTCCCTGCACCCCTGCCTGTGTGTCGGCTCCCTCTGCTCCCCTGGCGTGTGAGGTGACCCAGGGTGCTGCCAAAGCCGTGGCTTCACCTCTTCCAGGGAGCTGAGCAGTGTAAATTCTTCCATTCCTTTCAGATCCAGGATTCAGTGGATGCTTTTTGGAGCCCAGCATGGGCGGAGTAGCAAGGAAGCCAATTTTTCCACCCTGCCTGAGCTTGGGCAAGCGGAAATTGTGCCTTGGAAGCCATATAAGGCCAGCGAGCCGGCTCTGGCTGGGCTCACCTTGCCACCAGGGTGCTGGGGAAGGGAGCAGCCCTGGCTCCCAGGGAGAGTTTCAGGGCCTTTGAAGTGCTCCCTGTGCGTCTGCCACTTGCCAGAGGGACGGTGTGGCCGCCCTGATTAGGTGGCAGCAGCTCATTAACTCCCTGACTTTTGTGGGGCTCCAGCACCCGGCCCAAAACGGAGGCGGAAATTTGTGATTCAGAGTGAAACTGCTGTAAAATGACGGAGCTGGGAAGGTCGGAGCTTCTGTTGCAGGGTGTCTTCATTTCCTTCAGCAGTGAATGAGGCAGATCCTGCTGACTGCAGACAGTGCTGAGCAGGACTTTCGCTCTGAAACGAGAGTTCCTGTGGCATTAAAATAGATTTTTGAAAAGCCTGGCAGCACCTGTTCCCCCTTCCAGGGATGTTCAGCCCTCAGAGCTGCCGGAGCCCCAATCGTGACCTCTGCTTCTGCTTCTCGCAGAATTAAGAACAACTCCTGCTCCCATAAATAGTCCCTTAAGAAGTGCGTAGGAGCTCTGTGACCAATTTCTTTTGAAAAGTGCTTCCAGTGACACCCGTGGCTGTGACCTTGCTCGCTCTTCCCACCCCGTGTCCTTGCAGGGCAGCTGTGTTTTGATGGGAGCCTGGTGGTCCTGGCCACGAGCTCTGCTTCCTTCTCTCGCATTTAATCAGCACTAAAAAGAACCTTTGGTTATCTGTGTGTTTTGTGGGAAGCTGCTGCTGCTTTTCCTGCTGCAAATCCCAAATGCTTCCTGCCTCGCTGAGGTCTTCATTCCCTCATGCCACTGAGGTGGCTCGGCGTCCGAAAGCTCCTGTGTTCCTGACACATGTCACAGCTCCCAGTCCTTGTTTTTATTCCAGAAATGAAGTGTGGTTTTCCAGAGGAGAATGATGCAGCCGAGTGAGTGCACTGTCACAAACCAGTTCGCCCAGCTTGGAGTCTTGGAGCTGGTGGAGAGTCCCCAAACACCGAGCTCTGCTCAGGAAGTGGCTTTGTGTTTAATCTTTGCAAATGTGGAAATGGGAAGAGGGAGGCAGTAATGGATAAAGTAAAACATATTTAACCTTTAGGGACGTAAATGGGGTATCTTGGATCTGTTTGGAACAGGCACTCGGGTTGACGTGGAACATGGTGGTGATTAAAACCAACAGCAAACATTTTTCTGCTCATGAATTACAGACTTTGTTCTTAACACATTAAAATCTACAACACTTTGGGGTTTCTTAACGTGAAGGGGGAGAAGAAATAGATTTATTACCTGGAAGGTTTGATGTTATAGTTCCAGGCATGTTTCCACAACCTTCCTGCAACCATTTGGAGCTGTACCTAATGTGGGTGCTGCCTGCATTGGGCTGCAAGTTTGAGCTCTCTCATACAATTAAAGCCATTTAACTCCATCTAAAGACCTTTTACTTGTCATTAAGGCTAAATTTACTGACGCTGACAGCAGGAATAAACACATTTACCCTAACTCAGATGGGCTAAGGGAGGAAAACGATCCAGCTAACTACAACTTGCCTGGATTGTTAAATTTAGACCAAAAATTCTGGTCAGACAATTAAGTGCCGGCTCAGTGGCCACACCACTTCTTTTGCATGTGTGAATTGGCTGAGCTGCCTCTGTCAGGCAAGAGAGATTCTCTGTCTGAATGTCTGAATTCTCTGGGGGTTTTTGGGCTCAGACCTGGGGAGTCTTTTCGTGGCACTGTGGTTGCTCTCTGTTTAGTCAGCAGCCCTGGTATGTTTTTCCTCTTCTTATCTGAAAATTTTTCATGTTTATTTTTGGAATTCGTTGTAACCTGAACTTTCTCAGGTGTCCTTGCGGAGAGCAAAGAAACATCTGACTTATTTTTTAGGTAGATTTTTGCCAGTTGAGAAGAGTGTGTTCTTTCTTTTACTGTTTGTCGCTTTATTTTCGGAGCAGGTTTGTTACTGACCAGCCTGGCAGTGCAAATACAGAGGTAGCTGAAACAGTGCAGGTTCTGTGCTTCTTGCTGAAGTAAAGGCAGCACCTAATTTAACTTCTGCAGGCAACTGCCTTCCCTTTTCTCCTGGAGAAAGCATCCCTGGAAGCTGGAGGAGGCTGTTAGCAGAGGGTATGTACTACAAGGTTCTGTCATGGTAGGAAATCTAGAGAGGTTCTCTTGCTCAGTATTTTCAGCTGGATTTTTCTTGGGCAGCTTCCCTCAGTGATAGGAAAAAACCCGGAATATTTGAGTGCTTTATTGCTTTCTCCCCTGTGGAGGTGGTGGGAAATTGGGTGACATCCCTGCTGAATTCCAAGTGTCTGTCAGGTTGTGTTCCCACTGTCCTGGTTGGCATTGGAGCACCTCTGTTTGCCTGGAGGCCAAAAGAATCTGTGTCTGAGCATCTTGCTTTAGCTGTTGAGGTTGGTCTGGCTCGTGGGGTGCTGCTGGTCGGATTTCTCTGGGATTCCTTCAGCATCCAGGCTCTGGCTTTGGTTTATCGCAGCCTCTTCCAGCGGCGCTGTCTGTGACTCCGTGAGGAACATCTGAAGATCATCTTCAGCAGAACTTTCTCAGACTAGTAATTACTCTTCCCTCCGAGTGTCAATAGGATATAGCTGGGCACAAGGAAAAAAGAACTGGTCCAGGCTTGTTTTCCTGGGCTCAGCAGTGTGAGGTGAGATTTGTTCCGGGATGGTTGAACGGGTTCGTCAATCTGATCTCTCAATTGTCTTTCTATATTTTTCTCTTGCAAGAAAAGGAGTAAAGCCCTGTGGAAGATAAGGATCGTTCTGATGTTTCAGCAGCTCATTTAAGCCACCTTATGAGCACATAGGCAAGTGAATCAGCCCTGGTGTCTTAATATGTCCTAAAATAAATGAGACTTTCGTAAGCAAATTCGGTGGGTTTGAACTGCTGTATTTTCATTAAAAGATTGCAGTGGAGAAAACGCTCTTTAAAATTCAGCCTCGGGGTTGTGTTGTTCATTAACTGATAGTCACTCCTGTTTACCTTGTGTGATAAGTCCCACGTTAAGAATGGCCAGCAGTGCTGATGCCGTCACAGCTGCCCTTCAGAGAGAATTGCTCTTTTTTTTTTTTATGGCTCGCTTTACTGACAGGTGGGAGTTTTTTTGGAACTCAAATAAATGCAAACAGCCACGATGTACCTCTCCTAATCATGGAAAACCACTTGTTTGATGGTTCTCCCCCCCCCTCCCCGTTCTTAGCAGCTTGGTAACGCTATTGTCGGTACAAAGGTCATTTAAAAATCTGACATGTCAGCCCAGCAACATACTGCTCCTTAATGAGGCTTAAAACCAGCGTGGAGCTGCCTGGTGGAAATAAATGTGGAGCTGCACAACAGAGGGAGACATGTGAACAGCTTACTGGGATGGGTCACCTGGCTTTCCTTGCACCAGCCCCCCCTCCCCAGATTTCTCAGAAGCCCTGGGTACTTGCAGTTCTCTTGCATAAAGGGCTTTAATTTTTCCTCTTGTTATTCAAATGAGCCCAGGTGTTTGACAGCACATTTGTGTTCTCAGAAGAAAAGCAATGAAAATACCTCCTGAAATCCAGGAACCATGTTTTTAAAATGATTCTTTCCTGTATTTGAGGTTTCCTCTCCTCCTCAGCTTGGCCTCCTGCTGCCCCATTGAGGAGGTCCTGCAACACCTCTGACTTCATCCCCACCTGGCTAAAGCCCTCCTGTCCCTCCTGCTCCCCAGGATGTCACTTGCCACTGAACCCAAGCTCTTGAACCTCCCTGTTCTCCGTGACGCTCCCTCAGTCCTTTGAATGTCTGAAGGCTTTTCCTCTAATCCTGCTCCCCAGCACTACTGGAATTTCAGCACCTTCAGCCTCGCCTCAGTCTTTTCGGCTCTTTGACTGTTCTCCAGTGAAAACTAGGTCAGAAACAGCCCTCAGCTTCTGATATTTCACTGTTCCTGTTTTATAAGTTGTAACCCAGTGTTGCTGTGTTTAATTTTCACGTATTAAGTGTCTCAGCTCGCTGTGCCTGAGCAGCCTGACACAGTAACACTGCTCCAAATAACATCTTGGCTGTAAAAGCCATGTTACCTTGATTGGGGCTGAAAAGGTGAATTACCTTTTTTTGTTACATATAATGCTGGAGATGCCAAACTGACAGGTTTTTCCACCAGTTGTCTCTTAAGTGTACATTTGCTGGCAGTTTTGGAGCTGTAATTAGCCAGCTTCTCTTTGTGCCTGTGTGGCTTTTTAACCTGATGGGTGAAAGAAAAATAGCTCAAAAACAATAATAATAATTGGAAACCCACAGGTTGGCTATGAACACAGCAATGCAGGTATATTGGAAGGCATTTAAGAGATTTATTTTTAACTGAGTTGTAGCTGACTGGATCCATTCAGCGTTTTTATAAAACTATTCTTGGAATGGTGCTTGAAGTCTGAGCTGAGGTGCCTCAGTGTTCAGTGAAATCCAGCTGGTGTAATTCAAGAGTATCCTCCTTCCTTTCTCTTAGGCAGATTCAGAGCCAGCCAGTGTTGGAATACTTGGGCATTCCAGCATAAGTGGGATTTAAATGAATCCTTACTTTTCAGTCTAACTTAAAGGTTGTGGTTTTAAAATTCTGCCTGAGCTGTTGTCTCTGAAAAGCTTTTTTCCAAGTTGTATATTAAGCTGTTCTTAATGCACTTTAATTTTCTTCTTTCATGTGTCTCCTGCTGCTCTGTGGTTGTTTTCAAGGATCCCAATCCAGGCACAGGGTGGGATTGTTGGGGTGTGTGTGCAGGGCCAGGAGCTGGACTTTGATATTCCTTGTGAGGAATCCCTTCCAACTCAGGGTGTTCAGTGATTCTGTGATTTTCCTAGGATTTGAGGATCCCTGGTTTGCAGGTACCAGTTTGATCCAGCTCTTGCTTTCCATCTGGGAAACATTACCTGTGTTTGACAGGTGGGGGAGTTTAAAGCAGGGGTGAAATGCTTTATTTAAGGAAAACTTCTGCAGGAGCCAGTGGAACAAGTCCCAGCCCCAAATGTGGTTCTGTAGTCACTTCCCATCACTTGTGTGGCCGTCAGCCTTGGATGGAGGAGCTTGGGTGTCTTAATCAGTTCTGGAAGCTTTATTTATCCATGATGGGGATGAGGGGGAGTTAAGATGTGCTATCGTGACACACTTTTCTGTATTAATTTGGGAAACATTTTCTTCTGGCAGTTGGGCGTTTTGTACAGTGCAGAAAGCAAAATACTTGTAGTAGATACATTTGATACAGCTGGTCCTGGAAAAGCTTTTAATTATTTTAGCCTCCGAGCCCCAAAACTGTATTGCTGCATTGCTTCAGAAAGGCTAAAATCAGGGAAAAGTGCCATCTCCAAGAGGGACAGCAGTGAGCCAAGCCAGTTCCACGATGGAAATTTGTTTTTCTTGCCATTTCCACAAGGTTTTGGGGGTTGTTGCAGAGGTGGCCACATCTCCAGCACCTCAAAATCAGCAAACTCCCTTCTTCTGCCAGAGGCAGCACAGAAGGCTTCATTCAAGGTGTCTTGTTCGACAGGAATGACTCTTTAAAACCTTAATCTGAGAACATCTAACCCCCCCGAATTCTTGGCTCACAGTGAGTGAATCCTCCAGGGAAAACCAGCACTGCTGGTCACCTTTAGCAGAGTTGGGAATTTTGGATGATTCAGTTTCCTTCTGCCAGTTTTGTTGTTGTGGTGTTGTTTTTTTCCCCTCGGTCCTTTCCCAATTTAACAGGATCATCTGATAACTCCAATAAAATGCTGCTGCAAAAACAAGCAGTGTTGCATGCAAGAGATGATTACGCAGGGAATTTTGGGCATGGATGTCTTAAAGGGACTCTTGCCAGGCTGAGATCTCTCTGAGTTGTCTTGCAATGCAAAAGTGTGCAGATGCTGCAGATACTGCTGCACCTCTCGTAGAGGAATATTTAATATAATATTTAATATTATTAGTATTTCCAATATGGGGAGGCACAACAGGAAACTTCATTCTGCAATACTGTTTTTTTGTTGAAAACAGTGCTTCAGAGCAAATCCACGTGTTTGAAAAACAAATCTAAGGGTTTGCTTTCCTTTGCCTGAGCTTTAGAAATACAAATATTTACCTTCCTTTTTTCTACCCTGTCTTTAATTTACTGTAACTGCTCAAAGCCAGGTAGTGCTGCTCTGCAAGAGAGGGACAGACTCGGGCCATGTGAGCAGACTTAAATTCAAAATTAATTTTACTTCAACCACTTTTTTCTTCCTGTATAAGCAACCTACTCTAGATTTGCTGCTTTTAATAAGGGATGAGCGTTGAGATTTGTTCGTTTAACTCTTCCTCAAATTAGTTGCAAGTCGTAAAACAATAGGACTTATTCCTAGGTTTGTACTTGATTTTTTTTTTTTGCAATGAATTTGCCAGCACAGCATTATCTTTGGAAGAGAGCTTTGGGAAATGTTGTTGCAACTTGTTTTATGCTTTCCCACTTTTACCTTTTATTGCTTTCAGTTGGAGTTAGAGGAGGAAAATCCCTTCAGGAAAAAGGGTGATAAAAAGAAGAGTTAGTGCTGAATTTTGCTGATTTCTGGTGTGCTTGTGGAAAAGGGAAAGGGATCCTTGAACCTCTGTCTTGGGGAGAACAGGCCAAGACTGAAATAAAGGTAAAGGTGTTTGAATGGACAGTTTTGACTGCAGAATGCAACACTGAGTAAGGAAATTAAAATAGCTTTGAGGGCTGCTGGTTCTCAGTGTCAGGGAGGGTCTGGAACACCCTTCTGGAGTGACTAACGGATGCAGAAAATCCACTCACACAAAATGAAACTTCCTTTTCAGGGAGATGCAGTAATTGTATCAAAACTGGGAGGTTTTTTTACTTGCAGGAAGGAAACTCCTGGGTTATTACACTAAAAAATGGGCACCGTGTCCTGTGACTTAGTAATTCTTTCATTATAGACATTTTTAATTGATTTTGACTGCTTTGATCAGTTCTAAACACTGGAAGCTGCACAGGGATGCAAAGGAGCTTTTTTCCTTCCAAAAGCCTTTCCTCCCTAAGCCTTTGGAAGTCGTGGGAGTTGGCTCCTGCTCCTCTGACAAAGCCTCCCTGAGCAGCCCCATCTTGTTAATAGTGGGATTGGTGGGAGTTTGTCATGATTAAACTGCAGATAATCATCCTTACAGCCCTTGTGGCAGCCTGGTGATGAGACTTTATGATTATTGCTCTCCTTAATGAGCAGGTCTGCCTTAACTCCACAGAAAAGCAAAGAGGGAAAAAGCATCAAGTTAAAAAAAGGAGATCTGTCCTGTTGGGAACGTGCCCAGAGTCTCCCAAGCTGGATTCCCACAGGAGACCAACTCCTGCCTCTGTTCCTGACATCTGGAGCCGTGGCTGAGTTACTTGGGAGCCACAAACCCTCTTTGATCTTTTCCTCTTTCTTGCCATCCACCTTCCCCTTGACCTCGGACCACTCTGGTTTTGGGGTGGGTTTGAAGCCCTCTGGTTTTGGGGGCTGGTTTTCCTCTGCTTTCCATCTTCAGCCAGCCAGAGCCCCCAGATCCCATCCAGCAGTGAAGTTGGGTCTCCAGGAAGCAGCAGTGAATCCAGTGACTGACTGGCCATTCCAAAGGGAGCTGATGTTTGGAATAAAAATGTTGTAGCTCTTGAAATGAACCTGTATCTTCCTGTCCTCTTGCAGTGTCTGTCCCCGTGCCCTGGCATTTCCCTGCAGACAGGTGGATTTAACTCTTCAGTGTCCTCTGGAAGTGCCTGCTCTGCACAAACAAAGCTGGAGTTTTCTTTGGAGATTGGGGGCTTCCTCCTTGCAGCCATTGCAGCCCCTCTGTGAGTTTGTATTTATTGCAGAGCAAATCCCTGTCCATCTCTGTGCTCATGAAAGAGTTCCTCAGTTCTTGTATCTGCACTGCCATAGAAATTTGGGAGCAGGGACTGCAGGAAGGCATTTGGTGGCTCCTGCTCTTGGGAAGGGCTCGGCCCAGTGGATGGGGCTGCTCTGTTTGCCAGAGCCAGGCTCTGCTCCAGCCAAACAAAGTCTCCTGCTCTACAGTGGGCTGAGTAAACTCGATACCAATTCACAATACTTTAATTATTTCTCCAAGGATTTGAGCCTCCTTTTAATTTTCTTCCTGAAAGGCATTGCCTAAATTGCCTCTGTGCCCAGCTTTCCTTCCTAGTGGAAAACTACTGCACCTTGTGCTGGCCAAACATCCTGGCTTGATGGTCGGGAGCGATGTGGTTTGTCCCGGGATTTTTCAGGGTGTGCAGGGGGCTGGAGCTCCCTTCCCAAACCCACCTTTCCCAAGGTTTGTGCTCTGGTGCTGAGGATGACCAGAGGATCAGGCTGTGTCAGAGCTACCTGTTCTCTGGGAGTTTAAAGCTTTGTTTCTGCAAATACAGAAAAATCATCACTTAGTGCTGTGCTAGGAAGCAAAAGATTCCTGTGAAGCACTGGAAAGTTTTACTTGGAGTTACCAAATTGAAACAAAAAGGTTTTGCTGGGCTTGAGCAACCTGGGATAGTGGCAGTGTCCATGCCCATGCCTGGGTGTGGAACTGGATTCTGTTATTCCATAAAAAACCAGTAGGAATCTGGCAAAAATCACCATGTGCTGCAGCCTGTCACCGAGGCTGGAGAGCCTCCACGTCCATCCCTTGTCCTGAGTTTTTGGGGTGGGTGTTTGGGGAGCCGTGGGGTTCATGTACCCTAATTCCCACTCCACCTCCTTCCCCTAATTCCTGACTGAAGGAGCTCTGGCCCTGCCCAGGCAGGGAGCTGCAGGGAGGGGGTGCCTTGCCCGTGCACAGCTCTGTCGGTTCAGTTTGAGTCCCCAGCGAAATTCTGCAGCAGGGACCCAACAAACACACTGCATTTTATTCAGGAGGAGCTTTTTAACCTGGATTAGCTGAGATCAGAAGCTCCAGGCATGCGAGAGAGAACAGGCTGCACGGCTGGCTCAGCTCTCGTGCCTGTGGGGTGACATCTTGATGACAGTGGAGTTTAATTGCTGTCTGCTTTGCTGATACAGGCTATTGTCCATTTAGGGCCTGCCTTTCTGCTGTACAGGGCAGGACAAAGCATTTCCATTAGGCTACAGTTTGGTTTTTAACTTAATCATGTGTCTTACTCTCTAAACTTCACAGGAAGGTAGAGTTTTTCTGCATTTCGAGTGGGACGATAGCTGAGATGCTCAGTGTGTAGTGATGTCAAAGCCTGCTCGTGATGCTTCCTGGTGAAATTGGTAATTCTGTTAGAATTATGAAATTCTGTAACTCTGAGGAGCTGGGAATGGTGAAATTCTGGAACTTTGGAGCTGGGAATGGTGAAATTCTGTAAGTTTAAGGAGCTGGGAATGGTAAAATTCTTTAACATAACCATAAATTTCAGCAAATCAAGTTAAGGTTTTTTTGAGCTGACGCTTTAAACTCCTTTATTTTTTATCTTATAGAAACACACTCAATTTTTAACCCTGGAAAATTAAACCACTGAGGAAGCAACATTTGTGCTGTAACAGCCCACTTTAAATGATGCAATTATAACCAAAGAAGCCAGGGTGCCTTTTGCAGTTTAGCAATTAAAAACTTTCAAATGTACAGCGTAGCATTTTGGCTGACATAAAAGCTTTTGAGCATTTTATTGCTGCTTGTACTTCTGGGCAGGATTCGTAGGTGCTTTAATATTATGGTGATAATGTGTCCATTAATGCCTATTAGGCAAATGATAAATAATAAATACAAACTACAGAGTAATTGGTGAGAGTCCAGCCCTTAAACCTTCATCAAAAGCACTTTTTAATAATTATTTGTGTTAAAAAGCTCGAGTGTTCACTTCTGCCCAAAATAAATTCTTTTAAATGTTGGGGAGAGGAAAATGAGGGAGGTCTGTGACAGCACTGGATCATCAAGGTGATAAATGGGATTATCTTGGAGAGGAGGAGTGAGCAGAGGTGTCCATGGGACAATTTGGGGATTGCTGCCTGAGGAACTCCTGTTACACCCTGCTCTGCTCCTGTTCCCTGGGGTTTGCAGGATCCCATCAGCATCCCTGGGAGGATGTGGGTGGGTTGTAAATCCTCCAGCAGCATCCCCATGGCTCACCTGGGCAGCTGGCACCTCTCTTGAGTGGAAAGCCTCAAACAGTGGTGGATTTACATGGAATTTCCAAGGCTCTTTCCATGAGAATGTTGGATTTGAATAGCAAAGCTGTAATTTTCGAGTCGCAGCAGACTCTGTCCCATCTGTGCTCAACTTCAAACGGGATCCTGGGGAGGCCCCAAATTGCAGATGGAAATTGTGTTGCAGGGAGACGGTGTTTTAATTCCATAAGTAATAGATGGGACATGAAAAAAGGAATATTCAGGAGGCTTTTTTGGCTGCTGAGTTTCTGGGAGGAGGTGAATACAAGCCTTGGAATAGTGCAGTGTCCTGGGAGCAGGCTCAGTGGCTCTCTCCTGGGCCACCTTGGGCTAATTGGCTGCCAGCAAACTTCACACAGCCTCACTGGGAGCTGTGGGTCTATTCCAGGGTGTTCCTTTCCCTTGGGATTTGTGTTTCTTGCTGCTGATGAACTCAGGGACTCGAGGTGTCTCCTGGGACAGGGTGGATCTGCTTTGCCTTTGGACCCTGGTTTGCTTTGCAAGCTCTTGGGGGGTGTTTAAAACGAAAATATAAATGGAAAGTAAAATCTGTGTAGCTCTGCAGGAGCTTTTCCCAGGTATCCAGGTGTGCTCAAACTGAGGATCCTCCTGGATTGAGACCTTTTTATCCCACCCTTGGCCCAGTTGTGCTGGGAAGCCAGAGGAAGCAGGGGAGGGAGCCTTGCCTATATTTGGACCTTGCTGTGTGGGCTAAAGAAACATAAACCAGTCATAACCAAAGAATTAAAGAGGAACTTGGAGTTTGGGGCATTACAGCATCTGAAATTTGTGCTTTTTAAGCGATTTCTGCTTGTTCCCATTTTTGTATCTGCTTCCTGAGGTGCAGCAGCTTTACTGGGGCACTGGTTTTACCTGGAATTGCACGTGATGGTTGGAAACATCCCATTAATGCCAGCCTGGCTTAGCAGGATTTCATAGTTTCTCTGTATATTTATTAGAATTCTTGCTACTAAGTTTAACTGTTTTTAAGAAGCTTTAAATTCTGAAAATAATCCCCTTGTTCCAGCACAAATAAGGGTAAATTTTCAGTTGCACTCTGGGCATTGGTGACTCTGAACATCCAACAAAACAGACAAACACATCAATACTGAGTTTAGGCAGATATTTTCCAAAGAACACAGCCTGCAGTATAAATTCCAGTAAATACATGACAAAACTTCCCAAAATGATGTCTTCTTTAATTATCTGTATTTCCCTGAAGAAACAGAGAGGCTTCCAGCTGGCTCCTTGACCTGAGTATTTCCAGTGTCCTTTCTGATCCTGGGTAGGAACATCCCATCCAGCTTTTCCACTAAAGGTGTTTAAAAGCTTCTGCCAGCTTCAATCAGCCCTGATAAAGCACTTCATTCATTTTACATTCAATTCTTCCGTATTTTATTGACACTTTCTTATTCTTCCTACTCTTTCCTCAGCTTCCACGTGCCAGACCTGGAATATTTAAGTGTGAGGAGCTGTTTGTGTGTTGCCACCACCTCTGTGAGCTTTCAGAGTCTCTCTTTAGGGTTTCTTGCTCTCCTCTAGCCTGGGGAAACTAAAGGATCAGCATAATACTGTGATAATAAAAGCCAAATATCCTGTGGGAGCTTTGGGGATGAGTTTTGGGGTTTTTCTGGTCTAATCTCATGACTTTTGAAATAATCTTACGGCATGTGGAGGACAAAAACCACTTGGGTCTGTGGGGTTTTATTCATGTTGGCATCCCAGAGCAGAGCTTGAAGGGTTTTATTTCTCCATCATTCCCAGGGAATACAGCGGGAGCTGTGGAAAGCAGGGAACTGGGCATGGACGTGTGGAAGTTCTCTCTCCAGGTGGCAAATAAATAAAATTTTATGGAGTAGATGCCGGGGTGTAGCCAGGCTCTTTCTGAGGGTCTGTTTTCCAGTCAGGTGGAGAGGCTGAAGCTGGTAATTCCAGTTTGGGTAGATCTCAGAGGTGCAGCTGTGGTTTGGATGCTCCTTTGGGAGTTACTCCTGCAGAGCTTTGGGGCTGCAGGATGGGCCCTGCTCTGGCCCAGCAGCTCCTTTGCCGTTCCAGAGGAAGTTTGACACAGCTCCTGGTGGCACCTGGCAGCCTCTGGAGCTGCAGGAAGGCTTTGCCAACCTTCCAGCTGCGTCAGGAAGCCTTCAGCTGGAACAATGGCACGGGCAGGAATGGAATTCCTGCGTCTGAGGTGCATTTAGAGGGGCTCTGCTGCCTCTGGAGACTGCAGGTTCTGTGGTGTTCCCCACAGATCCCAGGGGCTGTGCTCCTCCCTGTGTGCTCCTGGCCCCATACATCCCAGGAACTGTGCTCCTCCCTGTGTGCTCCTGGCCCCACAGATCCCAGGAACTGCTCTCCTCCCTGTGTGCTCCTGGCCCCATACATCCCAGGAACTGCTCTCCTCCCTGTGTGCTCCTGGCCCCATACATCCCAGGAGCTGTGCATCCCAAACAAGCTGTAGCCAAGGAATTGGACATCAGGGAGTGATGCCTGTTGGTTCGGGGTTGGTGCTGCTGAGATGCCCAAAGTCTTCCCCTTCCCTGTCTCCGAAGGGACCGGGGATGGTGCAGAGTCCATCCTGCTCCCTGTGACCCCTCTGGAGCCCAGCAGGGAGGTCCAGCACTGATTCTCCTCCACAGGCATCCCAAACAGGCACAGACAGAAACGCTGAATTTTGGGAAATACGTCTCAGCTTTGCCATGTAACTTGCATAAAGCTGATATTACCCACTTAACTTCAGACCAGTTTATTTGTAGATTGTGGGATTTATAAGTTCTGTAATTAAACCGTGTCTGATTCGTGCATCAGGACTTTTATTCCTGCCTCCTTATTCCACTTCCATCCTCCCTACCCCCTTTTTATTCCCCTTAAACAGCTTTCCAGACCCAAGAGCAGAACTTCCCAAATCTGTAATTTGCTATACAAGAACCACATGGGTTGGTTTGGTTTTTTTTCCCTTAAATCCAGATTTTTTTCATGTTTCAAATGCTTGTTTGCTCAAGTATGTTCCTATGAATTTCTGGACACGGGGAACAAAAAGCTGGCCAGGCTGTCCATGAACAGTGTGCTGTGGAATGCAGTGTCGTGGCACTCGAGGAATTCAGTGATCTCTGTACTAAGAGCAAGATGTTGTTTATTGGTGCTTTCTAAAGGTTGTTCTGGGTCTATAAAATTCCTTGTCCAGCACTCGGGGAGCGCTGTCAGCTCCGAGCGTGTTCCTGCTTTCCTCAGCGTCACAGATGTCCTGTAGTGATCCTGGGTGTGATGCAGACGTGGGAAATCCTATTGGATGGGCTCCTCAAAGACTCAGACTCTGTCTTGGGCTGGGTTTAGGCATCCAGGTTTTGTTAGGTTTAACTGGGCTAAAAGGATTTTTATTTTGCTGGTGAATTTATCCATTTTCTTGTTGATGTCGTGGCTGAGATTCTTCACTGCTGGGCTGGAAAAAATTTATGAGGGATGGTTAACTTCATGAATTTCAAGCTGTTTAACTCTCTTGATGCTAAAATTTAAATATCTGTTTCTCTAATCCATTGGAAATTGATCCATTGGAAGCTGGGTGACACAAACAGCACAATCCAACTCATGTTTTGGGCTTGTTTTCCCAAATTCCTGGTGGTTTTCCCATGGAAATGTGTCTCCCATACACATGACAACATTTTCACTTAAAAATGAGACTTTCAACCTATTTATAAATTCTGTCCCTTTGAAGGCTTCACAATGGGGCCCCACGAGCCCCATGGAGCACAATTCCTGTCTTAGAATGCTTTGTGTGATTTAGGAAATAAAACATCCACAGCCCCAGTTCTGCTGGAATTGGTGAAGTCCAAACTCAGTGTGGCTTGGGTTGGGTCTGTTACTTTTTCCTTCAGTGAAAACCTCAGGTGAGACTTGGAATTGAGAAGTCTTTGGGGTCTCTGAAATGACAGCGAGGCAGAAAGGCTGAAATGGAGCAGTTTTAGAGTCACAGGAATACAATTTTTTAAATGTAAGCGACTGAGCCTGGAGGAAGAGGCTGATTGTTGAAACAGGCAAAGTAACAACACGATTTTGCAACGGAGCTGCAGTTTGCTTTTCCAAAGGATTGCCAGCTTTCTCTTGGAAGAAATTCGCTTTGCGTCCTCTCAGGCCGAGAACTGGAATAAATTTTCCCCTCAAGTGTCCATTTTTTAACTCAAAACTTACATAAGCACCAAAGCTGAGCTGGTCTGTGCCCAAAATGTGGTGGAAGGGTCGGGAGGAGCCAAGTGTCACCTCTGAGCTGCTCTTCTCCTGAGCTAAGGGTGACCTCAGTTTATCCCTTTTCCAGGTACAGATCATTGTTTCAGGAATTTTTTTGTTTTCTTACTTGAAATACACATTTCCCTGACCTTTCCCCTTGAAAAAAAATAAGGAAAGTAAAAAATCCAGGTGAAAAATCAAGCTTGAGTGTGGCTTGGTGACGAACGTCGGAGCTTAGAATTTCTCTGAGGTAATTTTTGTTTTTCCACTTGTTTTTGTAGGATGCTGTGACGTCAAAACCAGTCATCCAGTTTCAAGGAAGCCAAGGGGTAAGTTTGTCCCTGGAAAGTTCTTTACATTTAATGGGATTGAGGAATTTGGGCTGTTCCAGCTCAAGGAATGACGCTGTGATTGCTGAAAGTGAGAGATGGAGGCTCAGGTGTGGTCCAGGAAGGTGTTTGCTCATGGAGTCTCTCTCTCTAAAACCTTTTCCCTCCTCTTTACTTCCTAACCTTGTTAAATCCTTGGGAAATTCAGATTTATGAGGCCGTGCTGTTGGGTAGAACAGGGAAAAGGAAAGGATGGCAGAAATCCCTGGAATCCTCACCTGTATCCCAAGAAAACACCGTGCTAAACTCACTGCAAGACTTGCTGGGTCCCAGTTCCTCCCAGCAGCAGAGCTTGGAGGCTGCTCTGAGAGTCCTGGAGGTTTATTTAATGTAACTGCAGTTCTGTGAGTACCAGAAGTTATTTTAGATTTAGGAGTTTTACTTCCCCAACTTCTGTTCCGATGACAGAACTCCGGGATATTTTTAGCCCCCTGAACCAGTCTGTCATGCCAGTTGCTGACAACGTTGAGATTTACGTGGTGGTGTTTCTGGTAAAGCAATGCAGCCCTTCAGTGAACTTGAAAAATGTCATTTAGATACCTTTTATTTCTAAAAAAGCCTAAATTTAACTTTAGTCTCTGCATAAAGAAGGGGAATTTAATTTTTTTTTTCCAAGAATCTGAATTCAGCTGTAACTTCTGATTGTTTTTTTATGCACTGGCACATTAAAGCTTTCAAAAAGGCTTGGATTGAGTGGACATTAAACCCAGCACATTGTCCTTGCCCTACTTAGTGATATTATTCTCACTAACAGTACATAGAAAATGTAGCAGGAAAGACATGATTGTTATTGTAAGTTAAGAAGAAAAATACAAACCTTCTTGTCCTGGGAAATAAAGAAAGGAGCAATTTCCAGGTTTTTTACTTTGTTTAGACTTAAACTTCCCTGAAAGCTCAGCGTGAAAGTTGAGATCCAAATCTGCCACTGAGGCTGGGCACAGTCAGAAGTGAGGAGGAAAACTGAAGGGTGATTTGTCTTTATTTGATGAGCTTTGCTCATGGAATAAAGAAGCTAAAAACACTGGGAGTGCTCTCCTTTCCCTTTGGAAGCAGGATCTACACCTGACTCTTCCTGTAAAGCTGTTGAAGTTTTGGAAATGCCTCCTCTGCAGGTTTTTCCTTGAAGGAAATGTAGCAAAAGGGATCAAAAATGATCAGGGAGCTTAAAATGCTCCTCTGCCCTGAGCCTTTGCTCGTGGTGGGTTCCACATGGATCTGGTATGGACAAGGATTGACAAAAAATACTAATTTCTGGGGGTAATAAAGAATATTTTCAAATGATACAGAAAGGAAAAATATAAAACTAAAAGAGTTAATTCTTTTGAGCCCTGAACTCGCAGGGCTGAGTCGATGGTGGAAGAGCTGCCTGGCACCTGCAGTGTCACTCCTTGGGAAGGAGAGGAGCCAGGAGGGCTGGGCTGGGCTGGAGGGAGGATGTGGCAGCCAGAGCTGACCTCTGCCTGCTCCTCCTCAGTGCTTAATTAATGGCACTGACGAGGAGAGGCCAAAGGTAGAGCTTTGAAGGGAGCTGCAGCTCCATGGGAGTGCACAGAAAGAGCTCTTTGTCCCTTTATTATTATTTTTCCTGGGTATGACAAGGAGCTGGCAGCTGGGGAACCATCTGCTTTTAAGGGTAGGACTCTGCATGTCAGGACTCTCCTGCTTTTTAAGGAGCTGAGGCTTGAAATGCTTTCGAGGGATCCTCCATCAGTTGGGCTGAAGAGATAATTCCAGGAATTTACCAGGCTCTCACATCCAGATGATGGCTTTAAAATGTATTTGTTGAGCTGTTTTACTTTTTAAATTATTTCTTCCACTCTTCCTCAATTCCCTGATTTGCTGCCTTCTTATTTTGCTTCCCCAAAAATGCAGCCATGGAGAATCCCATTAACTTTTGGGGGTGGGAAGTTTGTGCATAGCACAACTGTCAGTGTGATTTAAAGCAGTGAGGTTTTTATAGTGGGAATTTGCTGTGCAAATATCCCTCTCTCAAGAGGGAAAAACTTCACTTGATGATTTAGGGAGGCAGGACATAAAATAAGAATTTAAACACACTGCTGCTTCTTGGATTTAATTCTCTAGAAGCCTTTAAATTACTGTGTCCATGTGTTTTCACCTATTCCAGTGTTACTCTAAAAGGATACTTTCAGTTTCTGATACACAGAAAAAGAAACTTCATGTTTGAGACACTAATTAACCCGGGAAGGGAATTGTTGGGACTGAAACCCAGGGTCAGCAAGGCAGCAGCAGAAAGGAGGAAGTCAGTGATTGTAGCCCAAAATAAAACAGCTGTTCCAGTGACAAGGGACAAAACCTCTCCTGCCTGGATCCTGCTCTGGATCCAGTCTCACAGGAGCTGATAAAAACTTTTGGGATTTTGCCTTGGGATGTGCTTCTCTGTAGTGATGCTGCTCTTGTTAATGGCTTTTTTTCTGTATAATCAGAATTTCAGTTGTAGTAAGCAGGTTGTTTTTACCAGACTGTTCCTCTGAAGTGGGACCATGGATATTCCTTAGGAGCAGTACCTGGCTGTCAGTTTTTCCTCATGGATTTTCTTGGGTAGTTTTATAAGTTTTTATGGAGTTTTGAGCATTATGCTTGTTTCAGTGTGCACATAAATTAGGATTTAAGAGCTGGAGTACCACAGCATTACAAATTGTGTGCAGAACTGTGCTAGAAATACTGAAAATGCTTCTATTTTGGTAAAAAGACATGCAGAATCAGATCTTAGGCTGGGGGAAATTTGCAGGTGCTTGTGGGGTGGTGAGAGCAGGGACAGAATTGAACTGGGAGGGGGGAAATACCCTTCAGGTGCCAAACCCACGTGTGTTGTGCAGCATTTTTGGAGTGACTGTTGGGAGCAAAACATCTTTGCTTTGTGATTGGAAAATACAATCCCCTGTTTCTTGGGATGAAGTTTTGGTATTAAGAGGGAGGTGAAATCCCTGTTCAGAGCGAGCTGTCCACAGATGAATGTTACTTGAAAGAAGAAAACAGAAGTCACATCTGTACCGAGCTATTTTTAAGTGTCTCTGGTTACTGGTGCAGTACCCAGCACCAAAATTAGGGCTCCCTCAAAGCAGTCACCATGCTGATTTGGTGGCTTGAGAAACCTTCTGTTTTCAGCTAAAAATAATTCCTAGATAACGGCCGGCTTGCACATGAGACACTTTTCAGTACTAAAGTGACTCTGCCTCATTTTACAGCCTCTGGAAATGCTGCAAAAACCCTAAGAAAATCCAAACTGGGGCTTTTGGAGCAGCTGTTTTTTTCAGTGGGTAAAGCAAGAGCGAGGAGAAAGTTCTTTGAGTGTGTGGAAATGTGATTTGGTGACATCCTGCAGGTTTTATTTTCCAGGCTCAGGTGCAGCACAGCTCCATCCCCCTGGAATCGGGACGGCCCCGTTGGATTTTCCTCTTGTTCCCATTCCCAAATTTCCAGCTGCAAAATCCCCCCCAGCCTGCTGCTTGCATAACTCTGCCTCTGTGCCTGTTCTGGTAAAGCAGAAGGGAATTTTCCTCCCCCTGCCTGGGTGGGGGCAGAGGATGCCAGGAAAGATTAAAAGGGCTCAAGGGCTGCGGCACACGTTTGGCAGGGGAGATAATGGGGCTGCTCAGGGAGGGTCCAGCAGCACCCAAAAAATCTGCTCCCAGTATTTTCAGACCTGGATCCTGGGGATAACTTGTCCTCCTGGTTGAAGCAAGGCTCAAGTCTGGCTTTCTGGGCTCAGTTTTGGAAGAAGGGAGCTCTGTTTGAGGGCAGGGAAACGCCGCGCACGGGCTCGGCTCAGGAGCTTCTTGCTGCCTCTGAGAACATCCCTGTGGTTTAGCAGAGGGACACAGATCCCTGGGTTTTCCAGGCTGCTGGAAACGTCTGAGGTCTGAAGGAAACCACCCAAAACCCCTCCTGTCCCAGCACTGTCATGTGTGGATGCCACGGGCTGGCTTGCTGGGAGTGTGTATTTTCTGCGTAGATGTGGCAATCTGGGTAAATATAAATCTGTGTGGTGAAAGCCTGGCCTAAAATAGGCTGGAGCTGGTGTTCCTTCTGTCTCAGCTTCTGGAAGCCATCTTAATTATCAAATATTGATGTGATAGTAGAGCTCAGATGCTGACATTTACGTTGGATCCTGAATGCAGAGGGGAGACAGTTTCCCTTTTGAAAAATGAGTGGCTGTGGGGGGGGTTGAAAAAAACAATGCAGGATGGCTGTGGAGTTGTCTGTGGAGCACACTTAATGCTTGATTAAATATTTAATTTAGCAGCAGCGTCACACTCTACTGTGAGCCATGAAATCTTGTTATGGAATTATAATTTCTTAAAAAAGAATAAGCATGCTACCTAGTGACCTGGCTTGTGCTATGTTTAGTGCTGGATCAGTAATTCTAAAGAAACGAGCCTCGAGTGTTTCACATGGAATATAAACAGTGGGAGCGAGTCTGTTTTGAGCCTGAATCAATAGAATTGGGTCAGATTCCTAGAACAAGGTGGCTGTGGGCTCTGTTTGAGGCAGCTCTGTTCTCTCACAGCCATATCCATCCTCAGCTGCTCTTTCCCTCTGTTACCTTTTCCTTCCCCCTGCACGCAGTGGGGATAACTTGAATTCTTCTCTCAGCCTCTCTGTGCAGTCACCCAGGTGCTTTCCTTGTTGCAAAATGCCTCCAAGAGCATCCTGGCTGCAGGAGAGTTGAGCTCTGCTCAGCCTGGGCTGACCAGTGCTCCCCTCCTCCTCCTCTCTGAGCAGCACATCGCCATCCCGAGGCCCGACCGACCGGCGGAGCTGCGCACCTTCACCTTTTACCTCTCCAATATCGGCAAGGACAGCCCCCAGGGGAGCTTTGACTGCATCCAGCAGTATGTGTCCAGGTGAGTGGGCCAGCCAAGGAAAACACAGCCTTTTTTTTTTGGTTTTTTTTTACCCTCTCTTCCCTAACAAAGCTTAATGCACGTTCTTCCTTTTTAGAGTCTTTCTGATCTGTTTTGATGTGGTTTTTTTTGGGAAGCATCTGGTTCCCTCTCAGGTCCTCTGTGTGTCCCTCACTGTTATTCAGCTAACACCCCCCCAGCTGTCCCCAGTGCCAGCCTGGTGTCCCTTTGCAGTGTCAGGAGTACCTCTTCCATTGCATTTCTCTTGCAGCAATGGCAATATCCATTTGGATTGCCTGGGAAGCATACAGGATAAAATCACCGTGTGTGCTACTGATGATTCCTACCAGAAGGCGAGGCAGAGCATGGCCCAGGCAGAGGAGGAGACGCGCAGCCGGAGCGCCATAGTCATTAAACCTGGGGGGAGATACGTAGGTAAGCAGCCACTCAGTCTGGGGCTCTGCACTCCCTTCGGGACTCAGCAGGCTCTGGAGGCAAATCCTGATGTTGTTGGCTCGGTTGTGGCAGTCTGAAAAGTTCCTGGTAGTTCCTCATGGGTGATTTAGGGGGCTGCTCTCCTTGTGGTGTGTTGTCTTCACTTCCATCGTCACCCCAGGGTGGGGACTGTGGCTGCCCTGGAGGTGTCCAGGACCAGGCTGGAGCAACCCAAAGGTGTCTGCCCGTGGCAGGGTGATTCTAAGGTCCCACCCAGCTGGAAGCACTGTGGCTTGTCCATGTGCAGTGACATGGCTCTGTTAGGTCACATCTGTCACGTGGCAGTGCTGGGGCTCCCTGCTGAGCCCTCCCCGTGTCCCTGCTGCTGGCCAGCTCAGCTAAAACTGCCACCACCGTGTCACAGCTGTGCCCCACGGGACCGCAGCGGGGAGGACACAGGCAGCAGTGCCCTGTGTTAATAAACACAGGCACTGAAGCAGCCTGGAACAGCCCTTCTCACTGTGACAGCAGCAGGAAAGCCTTAGCAGAGGAAGTAACACCGTGGCAAATAACACAGGGAGCCTGCAGAGTCCCAGGGCTCAGGGCCCTGCTTAACCCCAGCTCACAAACTTCGGGCACAAACAGTAACCAGAACGCAAAGTTTCACTGGTTTTTTTTCCTGAGGCAGCTGCTTTTCCTGCAGCCCATGTGATCTGCAGCCAGTCTCTTCTCAGAGGATCTGTGATGAGAAGGGTTTAGTTGCAAAATGTAGAACTGACCCTGACTCATTGTCACAGCAGCCAAGTGCTCAAAGCTGAGAAAGGAGATAGTAATCAGGAAGGAAATGCATTGATTTCCCGTAGGCCAGAAGATTATTTTGTTTAGCTCCTCTTTGAGAACATTACAGTAAGTGCCTGAAGTTAAAGCTTCTGAGGGAGAAGATTCTCAAAGCAATTTGCTTCCTGGAAAGATGGAGCAAAACTTTTTAAAATTAAACATACCCCTGGCTAAAACCTTTTACTGCCCTGAAATGGAGACAGAGCCGTGTGAAAGCAGCAGGGGCAGAGCGTGTGCTCACAGTGCTCCTAGATAAGATGTCAGTGTTTGAGGAGGAGAGCTCTGGTCCAAGAAGGAAGGGCTTGGAAGGACAGTCCTCGTGTGGGATCTGCAGGTCCTGGTGTGCCAGCAGCATCAGCTGATTCCTGCAGGCTGGGCTGGAGGGGCAGGGCTGGCTCTCACATTTCCAGGAGAACACGGAGCTCAGCACTGGAGCGCCAGTGGAGTCCTTCCAGGCAGCTCAGATGTGGAAAAATTTATGTGAAATGTTGAAATTGGAGAGCAGCAGAACTTACAGATGTGAGCTGACACTTGAATAAATAGATATGTAAATAAATAGCTGCAGGTAAAGCTGCAGGGGATGTGTGCTTGTAGCCACACTAAATATGTGTGCATACATCCACAGACATGCACGTGTATAAATATTTGAAAATCCTTTGTGTCCTGGCTTAACTTAGTTTTTTCTTTTCCTATCACTGCACATTTTGGCTCCAGCCCTTCAAGTGGAAACCTCCCAACGTGATGTTTTTACTGTTCATGACCTGGCAAGAGTGAAGGCAGTTCTAGAAAGCTGACGAATCTTCTCTTGTCCCATTTCTGGAAACAAAATCCAGTTGACCTCTGGATTGTGGGATGTTTAACGTGTGAATTGGTGTTGTTCCCCCCTCACCTCCCCTCAGCCCTGCTGAGGATGGGTCGTGCTTCCTCTCCCGGCACTGTGGTCTATAATAAAAAGCCAGGAAATGGGGCCTGGGTTACGCAATGTGCAGCTCAGTAAAACAAACAGTGCAGACAATCCCCAGTATCTTCAGATGACTCAGTTGAAAACGTTGCTTCCTAGCAATGGAGCAGTGCCCTGCTGGAATAAACCTCCCAAACACTTGCAGTAAATGCTGGATGTTGTTTGTCCTGGCGAAGGTCACTTTCTCCAGCCCGAGTGATTATTGATTGGATCTCCAGGTTTCTAGACCTTGGAACCCACACGTTTTGTTTTCAGCTTTGCTCGGTTTGCCTTTGGTAGCAGGAGCCTGCTCCTGTATTTGAAACAGTCCCAGTCCTCTGATTTGGGCTCTACTAAGAGATGCTGTGAGGGTTCTGCTTTTCAGTAGGAATGGGAAAAATGAATTGTTGGATCGTGCTGTCAGCAACCAAGAACCACAGTGGGGATGGAGCTGAGATGCACTTCTGAGCCAGCTTTATGTTGTCATTTATCTGCAGTGGAGAAGGGGTTATTCCATCAGCACAGGCAGCACCCTCATGAATAGGCTGATGGCCCAGTGTCAGCCCCATTCATGGGGCCGTGTTTGGAGGGGGAAGGGAGGTGACCCAGCCCCATAAAGTTCCTATTGTTCTGAAAGCAGAAACATCTGCTGGAGGAGCGTTTTTGCTGAGCTCAGCAGCGGGGAGCCGCTCGTTGACCAGTTCTGGTCTTTCCACTCCGTATTTCCCACTCTCCTACACAATAAAGCAGAATTTTCTTCTCGTAGGGAAGGCAAAAATAGTTCGATTAACCGTGGGGATACGTGCACTTGGGATAAATGAAAAGCTGGCAAACAAAGGGAGCTTTATGTAAGCTGGTGGCCAATAATACTCAGGTTTCCAGAGCTTGGTGTTGCTGTTTACTTGTTACAAGCTTGTCACGAACCATGAACCTCTCGGGATGCTCGTTCTGGCGGCGCGTCGGGATGGAGGGGGTGTGCTGGGGGTGTCTGTCCTCCCTTGTCACCCCGTGGCACTTCCCAGGGCTGTGATGAGCTCCGGACTGGTGTTGACAGCCCGCTGGCCTTTGCGAGGTGACTGCTGCACTTCACTATTCTCATCTCATTTTAGGCAAAAAGGTTCAGGTGCGTAAACCTGCACCAGGAGCTTCCGATGCTGTTCCCTCCAGGAAGCGCCCAACGCCAGTCAACCTTGCCAGTGCAATAAAGAGAGGCAATAGTGCGATTTCCCAGAGACCCTTCAAAGATAGGGTTGTGCACTTACTGGCACTAAAGCCTTATAAGAAACCTGAACTTATTCTCAGATTGCAGAAGGATGGACTTTCTCAGCAGGACAAGGATTTGCTGGATAACCTTCTGCAACAGGTTTGTACTCTGACGAAGGCAACGATTTAGGTAAAGGGAAAAAATGTCTTCTCAGCCCCCCCTCCCGTGGCAGAGGAACCTGTTATCTGCAGGCTGCAGCTGAATGTGACTCTGCAGGCTGTGGGGGACACAGTTCTCAGCTCCCAGTGCTGGTGCAGAGATAGCAGGAGCCTCCCGTGGCTACGCCTCGTGCTAGGGGGGTGCAACCAAGCTGGATGGTTTTGGCTCACCAGATCAGTCCCTTTTAGAGGGATGCTTCTGCTTGGTCATGGGGAGGATCCTCTTAACAGAGGATCTACAAATTAGTTGATTTTAACCTCTAAATCTCCATTTTATTCTCATGGGCGTAAAGGAGCAACGCTCTGTATTGGCACAGGTTTTGGATATGAAGGAAAAGATGTCCCCAGGTTTTTTTTGTACTCCTCAGAGCCTTTCCTGCTTGGAAGTGCCACTGGTCAGGTGTGAAGATCATGCAGCTCCTTGCCAAGTACATTATTTGTGTCAAGTGTGAAAGCTGTCTCCAAGCTGAATCAGTTCCTAGCACTTTGAGTCACATTAAAGGTGCCATTTTAGGCCTCGCAGTAAACACCTTCATTGCCTTATTAAACACATCATGGCTATTTATTTAAATGCTGCAGCTGCCTTCTTCTGGATTGGAATATATTCTGGAAAAAACTCCTTTTTTTTTTTTTTTTTTTTCTTTTTTACTCCTTTCCATAAAGACTGAGACAGGAGTTCACTTTGCCCAAGGGCACAGGGCAGGTCGTATTATTAAAAACAGAGTCACAGCTGGCACAACTCTTTCCTTCCTTAGATTTTAATCCCAGAGCACTTAATTTCCCAGCAGCTTTTTGGAGCACTTTTTCAGGTCTGTCACCGAGTTTCAGAGTGGAAGACTGTTTCTGATGATCCCTTTTGATGGGTGCTGTGCCCGGGCCTGGCAGGCGAGCGGCGCGTGCGGCGCTGGCCACGGGGCCGCCCTCGTCGGGCTGATTTGGCTGATTTGGCTGTGAACGTGGTGCTCGTAAAGCTAATCCCTCTCAGCCCTCCCAGGGCTCCCATCCACAGGCAGACACAGATAAGCTAAAAATTACAGGCTGTGTTAAAGCTAAATCTGTCTAGGTGTGGGTTTCATTGTGCTCTTGCATCTCTCGCAGGACTCCGTGTTCCTGGCGGCCTTTTTGCCTCATTTTGCAAGGTTTCTATTTTTGGGAGGGCTGGGGTGGAGCTTGCAGAGTCCCACACGAGCAAAACAAGGAGGTAGCAGCTCTCAGCCTCTGTGCAGAGAAAAATTCCAAGTTGTTCTTCCCGGGCTCCAGGAACAAGCAGGAAACAGAGAAATTTTGGGAGAGATGATTTTTTTTTTTTTGTAAAGGAGAACCTGGATTGGCTTTTGTCTCCTGGGTGTGTTTACAGGGATACCTCGATGTAAAACACAGCTCAAATTCTTGTATTTTGGCTCAGGATTTTGGAAAGCTGACAGGACTGAAAGGAAAAACAAAGTGTTTGTCATGTAAACTGATAACTGGGCTTTCTATTTTCGCTTATCAGGAGAGTTTGCCATGTTGGTTGTGCAGCCTTTTGCTCTGAAATGCCTAGATTTTTAACATTTTCATATCAGGTTGTGGCCTCCCTAAAGCAAAAGCAGAGGAATCAGCAGCATCTTCATTCAAGACTTCCCACTCCTTTGCTTGTTTTTGAGGCATTTTCCTGCTGTGTGGATAATAGAAATCCCTGAGCACAGCCACGTCCTGAATGGAGAGCAGTAATCCCCAGACAGATGCACAAGATCTCCATGCACTGAATAAAAGCATTTTCCACTTTCAAGGGTAGCAGTCCCCGAGCTGAGGGGCTCCAGCAGGGAATTTGGGCTGCAGCTGCTGGCTTTGCCTGGCTGTGGGCAGAGTATTTGGCACCTGGGCCTCCTTATCCCTCTTCAAAAACACATTGAAGGCTTTATTTTCATTTGAAACTCGCAGTGCTCTGCAAGCTGAGGTTGCCCAGAGAAGCTGCCCCATCCCTGGGAGCGTCCAAGGCCAGGTTGGAGCAATCTGGGATAGTGGAAGGTGTCCCTGCCCTTGGAATTTGTGGAACCAAACCATTCCATGACACTCTGGATCACCCAAGAGAGGCTCACTCTGTGTGAAAGCCTCACTTGGGCTCTTTGCTTTGTGCCAACTCTGGATTTTCAGGCGTGTACCAACAGCAAGAAGTTAAATTTTCAGTCAGGCTGTGGAAAGACTGATCCAAGTGGGATAACTCTTTCCCAAGTTGTTTCCCTTCTAATCCAGCTCTGTCCATTCCAGCAGCTTCTCCTCTCCGTGCAGGCACCACGCAGGGTTTTAGGGGAAACTCCATGGGGTAGGGCTGGATAAAATGTCAGGCAGCTGCTGGTGCAAGTGGGCTGAGCTCCCTGCAGTGCCCTGCTGGCTTGAAGCTGGAAATCCCAGGTTCTCTTCTTGCCCTGGAGAAGTTCTCCATGAATTCCAGGTGATCCCAGGGCATTCTCCTCACAGCTCCCTCAGAAAGCAGCTCTCTGTGGCCTGTTCTGTTGGCTCATTAGTGAGAAATTATCTCCTGGCAATTGTTAACCAAGTTATCAGCCCAGAGTTCCTCTTTGGCCATAAACTGCCCCATTTTGGCCATGGGACAGGTGTGATAAGTGACCTGCCTGTTCCCCTTAGGGCTTTATTTCCAGGTGTTTCCATCAAGTGGTGGTGTGCTGGTCCAGGCTCCCCAGGCTGAATAATCTCTTTTGGATATGACTTTATTTCCCACTCAACTGGATGTGCTTTAGAAACTCATTATGAGTTATTGCAGTGACACGGCAAAAGGAAAGGCACAGTTTGATTAAATAATCTTAATAATAAGGAAGTGAAATATTAAAGTCTGTCCTTGTTCTCTGACACTACTAACAGCTGCTAAGTCTGCTCAGATTTTGCCTTCATCTTAGCTCTTGTTTGGTCGAGGAAGTGAGAAAATGAAACCCTGACAATGGTTTTCCAAATTCCCTCTGTTCCAGGTGGCAAACCTGAGTGCCAAGGACAGCACTTTCACACTGAAAGATTGTGTATACAAAGAAGTGCAGAAGGACTGGCCTGGCTACTCAGAAGGAGATCAGCAGTTGTTGAAGAGGATCCTCGTTAGGTAATTATCCATTTTCTTCTCTCTGATACCATCCAGGGAATCCAGGGCTGGGGAAGCTTCTGTAAATCAGGGTGGCCAAGGTCTCTGCATTGAGTGTGTGACTTATTTTGACATCATTTTAAACTGTCCATCACCCAGGGACCCGTAGGAGTGGACTAAACTTGAATATCCAAGTGGATCCACTCTTCACATCATCCTGGGCTGTCTTTAAATCATTAAAGGCAAAGCTTGGGGGAAACCTGGCTGGGAGCAGAGCTGCTGGAGTTCATACTGCTGGTCTAAAATCCTGGGAGATGAGTGGATTAAATGTCTCCAGTTCAGCTCTCCTGTGAAACTCTCCTTCCTTTTTCCCACATCTTCCTGTGCAGGCTGAAGTGTTTCATCCCTAAATCCGACATTTGATTGAAATCGTGGCTGTGTGGAAAAGCAAGAGGTTGTTCTGTAGGGATAAATCCCTTAAAACTCCTGCTGGTTGTCCTGCTTGGAGGGTGATCTCTGTTCCCATGTCCCCTCCTGGAGCAGCCCTGAGCTGACTCAGTTCATCCTTATTGCTGAAAACTTTTTCCCTCTAGAGATATTTTCCTTAGGTGAAGCCTCCAAGCTTGGAAGCTTCTGGCTGGCAGGGAAAGAGACCAAATTGCCCAGTTTTCTCCAGAATTCTGCTCTGAGTGTTGATGTTTTTCAGTGCCTTGGTACAGATTTTGTCATGCAGGCAGAGCTTTTACTTGGGCTTTATTTTATTGCACTTTTGGTTAAGCTGAAGCACAGTGTGCTCTGTTTGAGCACTTCTCATGATTTAAAAGCACCATTGACTTGGAGATGAGACTTTTTTTTAAAACAACAGAAAACTTGCACTCCAAGTGCTTTGCTGTGCTCAAGGAAAATCAAAACTCATTTAAATGGCCTTGATGTGAAATTATAATTAAAAGGAAAAATACAACTGCTGTGCAATCTTTATGGCTTTCAAAAAAAACCCCAAAAAACAAACAAACAAACAAAAAAACCCAAGTGAATTTCTCCCTGTAGAAAAGCCATGTTTACTGCTTTTTCTAGAATTGTGGCATTCACTTGGGCGAGGGTCTAAAAATAGACCTTGGAAAGGATGTATTCAACTGTACAAACAAAGCCCTGCTCAGGCAGTGCAGGTAATGAGGCTCCAAAATGGAAAAAAACCACGTTGGGTTGAAGACAGGAGAAAAACAGAAAAAGGGCACAGGAGGCAGCAGACACTGGGGTTTGCATCACCAACCAATTGTTCCAGCTCCTCCTGGATGTCAGGGCCAGTGGCCACTCAGTGCCTCAGCAGCTGCAGTAATTAACACATCTGCAGATGTTAAAGCTGGGTCTAACTAGGCTTGGGTTAAACCAGCTCGTTTTTTCCTCCTTTTTTATTTTTTCTCATCCCTCTGTCACCACTGGGGACCCGGAGCAGCCTGGCCTGTGGAAGGTGTCCCAGCCTGTCACTGGGTGAGCTTTAAGGCCCTTCCAGCCCAAACCCTTCCAGGACTCTCTGAAATCTGTCCTCTGCTGAACTCAGTGCTTTCATGGCTCCTCAAATCCATAATTAACAATTAGAAGATGTGACAGGCTCTCTCAGGCTGATCAGCCAGCCCCCAAAAGCCACTTTCACTGGGGTCCTTGGGCAGTATCAGTGTCCCCGTGTTCACAGTCCCCAGGTCCTTCCCTTGAGTGGCTGCTGAGGCTGCTTTAAATAAAATTAAACAAAGCCAGGACAGTGGTGACACTGCAGATGTCTAAATATTGCTGCAACACAGCTCAAAGTTCAAGCTCAGGTTAAAAGCCAAATCTTGCCAGGTCCTGGGCGTTATCTCTGAGATAAATCTTCCCAATGTTTAAAGGATATGAGTGAACTTTAGTGCTGGTTCCAGTTTCTTATGGGAGAATTTAAAAGTAGGTTATTCAGGCTCCACAGCTCCTGACAAACTGACTGCAGAGCTGCTTTATTAAAACCTTTAACCCTGAATTCTGTTCTTTTTTTTTTTTTCAGTTTGTCAGCTGCAACTTGATGCAAGAGTAGGTTTTTTTTCTGGGTGATTAATTAAGGGGCAGTCTGGTGTCAGAATTGTTGGGCAAAGCTGGTGGGCTGGGAAAATACTCTGAGTTCTGCAGAGGAGCAGAGACCCAGCCTGGAGGAGAATTCAGGCACTCAAGTGATTCTGACTGTACTTTTTGTTGCTACAAAAGGGTTTTTTTATTTGTCCAATACCACAAATACAGCCCAGAGTAGCTCTGTTTTGCATGATGCAACTTAAAAGTATTATTGGGAAGCCCAAAATGTAAATCCTGGTGGACCAATAATACCTCAGCAGTTCCTGTTTAATGCTGCTTTTCCTGGACCCAGAGGAGCTCGCTGCTGAAAGGGCTCCTGTTGCCATAAAACGTTGTTTTAATGATGCTAATGAGTGGGAGAACTTATTCCTCAACATCTGAGCTTGAGTTTCAGCCCCTCTTCAGTGAGCTTTGCTTTCTGAGTTGTCTCAGAAAGCAACAACTCAGCAGAAATTTGTTTAATTAATGTCTCCCTGAGCTGTATTTCAGTCAGCAGGAATAATATGTGATATCCTTTACACCTTAAAATTCAGTGCCACTTTTACTGATCTCCATGTGAATTATGTTTCTGAGGCTGGAATGAATTTGTTTGAATTCTTACATCACCAGTTCAAGAGAAGAAAAGATAAAATTGTTGAAAAAGGAGTTCCAGCCTCAACAGGGAATCCTTTCATGTGTCCAGGAGCTCAGCCTTGGCCATGTTGGTCCAAGGTGTTCCTTCCACTGCCAAAGGGCCACAGAAATCACAGGAAAGCAACAAAGAGATGAGGAATTCCATTTTGTCATTGATATTTTCCCGTAGAAGTTTCTCCTCCCCAGATTTTGTCAGAGGCCTGTAGGAGCTCCTTTAAGGCACCTTCAGGCAGAGTTTGAGCCCAGGAGAAGCTCGGGGTGTGCAGTCCACCTGTCCCCTTGGCACGGGCTGTGACCACAGCTGGGATTGTGTTTTGCAGGAAGCTGTGCCAGCCCCAGAACAGCGGCGCCTTCCAGGGAGAAGCTCCTTCCCTGAGCCCTCCGAAGGACACCCTCAGCTCCAGCTCTCCCCCTCAGGTGGGTGACCCCCTCGCAGCCCCTGGCTCCGTGTGCTCCTGATGGATTTGGCTGCTGTGCCTGTCTGCACCCTGTAATCACCTGCTGCTGGGTCACGAGGTCCTTGGGGTTTTATTTCTGTTTTATTAAGTTGGAGTCTCATTCTGGCTTTCCTCAGCATCTGTTTCTCCTCTGGACGTGGCTCAGCGAGGGCCTGTGGGGAGGATCTCTGACAATGAGGCTCAGGTTTAGTTTTAAGGGCTAAATTCCTTTTGCAGTGCCTCCATCCCTCCTGGAGTTCCTGGGAGAGCGAGCTTGTGTTTTCCTCGTTACTAATAATTGAGTGGAACGAAGCTGTAATAAGCAGCTCCAAACGTGGTTGAGTTATTAAAACCCTTGACCTTTTGCAGCCTAATTGCCATGACAGATCAGGGGCAGGTTGGGCTGCTCCTGGCTCGGAGATGCCAGAGCAGGGAGCTGTGAAAAGAACATTTTGCCTGCTTTTTCCATGACCATAAACCACGCAGGAGCCGCGTTTGACGCGTGTCAAGCGGAGCCTTGTCCCCACTTCTCCCAGCATCTCCCAGCACAGGCGTTGCTGGCAATGTGAAATGTGCTGCCTTCCCTTCTTCCAGTGTGGGTCAGCCCAGACAAGTTGAGTATTTATTCTTCTCCTGCCAGTGGAATGTGTAATGCCTGCTTGTCTGGACAGACGCACCGAGGATTAGTGGCAAAGAATATTAACAGGTAAAGAAATTATGTGCTCTCTGGCACTGAGAGGCAGGCAGTTCTCTGCTTGAGAACAAGGACTGTGTAACTTGTTTGCCAGGTAGCTGATTCCAAATCCTCTCCTGCTCTGCTGTGGGCATGTTCCTAGTGAGTGAAGAATGATCACCTTCAAGTTAGCTCGGAAAGATCCCGGCCTTGTGTCTTTTTTTAAGGTTGAAAAATCATCTTGTTTCTCTGGCTGTCCGTATTTTAAAGATTCAGAGGTCTTCAGGGTGAGGTTTTGATCTCTCAATGACCCAGCTGAAGCTTTGGGTGGTTGGTTGGGTTGGATTTAGGAAAGGCTGGTGAAACAGGGACAATCCAATGTGGAATAGGAATGTTTCCAGCATGATTCTGTCGTGTCAGACAGCAAACCACAGCACTGTGAGCTGTCACTTTTTTAATACTCTCTGGCTGTAGTTTCTGTTTAGAGAAATGGTTTTTAAAGGGTGCAGTGCCAGCAGAGGATTGGGATTTGGTAGGCTGGAATGCAGAATATTTTGGGAAAGTTCAGCTCTGGAATGAAGGTGAAGAAGATTGGTCTGGTAATTCTAGAAGATGGATGTCTATAACCCTCCTAACCAGAGAGATGAGTTTAGAGAAGCTGATGTTTGTTGTTTTTAGAGAAAAGGTTGTAAAATCTGGCAGATCTTTTAGCTCTGTCACCTGTTCAGAGCCCTGCAGATGGGGCTGGCCCCTCCGTGGGGAGATGGACACTGGGAGCTCTGGGAGGTGATGTTGCCAAGCCGGTCGGACGTGCTGTCCTTGCCCCTTGAGCTCAGTGGCAGAACCAGCAGCTCTTCCTTAATTACCTTGACAGGTGGAAGGAATTCCTGGCACTGAGCAGTGTCCTCAAGACCCCTGAGTTAGCAAAGAGGGAGAAAATCCAGGGGAAAAGGAGGGAATTAGGGGCTGCTCCAGCCACCATCCAGCTGCATTTCAGCGATGGAACATTTCCATTCGCAAACACGTCGCCATCCTGCCTGAGACAGAAAGAAAATAATGGATTATCCAAAAGAAATACCCAGAGCTATCGCTTGTTTTCCTCTGGGCACAAAGTAATCTTTGGCTCAGAGCTGTTGCAGCCCCAGAGCTGCCAGGTGGGCACACACTGAGGGCTGGCTGAGGTGGTTTGGGCTGGCACGGGCTGGGCTGAGCCTGATGGATGGGTTCTTCCATGGAGCAGCTTTTCCAGGCTGGAGGCAGCTGCCTCCAAGGTATGGGCACAGCTGGGAACCACTTCCTTCCCTACCCTTGCTCAAAAAGGGTTGCTCAGGTCACGTTGGCCCCTGTGACGTGGCTTTTTGGATGTCCCCTTTTGCCTGAAGTTCTGAGAACTGAGCAGTTGGCACTTCCTCCCCCCTTCCGGGCAATGCCTCGTTCTTGAGAAGGGGAAGGAACGGGGACGGGGTGAAGCTCTTGGCCACAGAGCTGGGAATAAAATGCAGAACTGGTGAATCTCTCCCTGCTCCAGAGGGCTGAGCACAGCTTTCCTTCGCAGGGACTTTGGGGTGCTCAGGACAGATGTTTTTATCACGGAGTGCTTTGGGTTGGGAGGGACCTTAAAGCTCATCCTGTTCCACCCCTGCCATGGCTGGGACACCTTCCACTGGCCCAGTTTGCTCCAAGCCCAGTCCAGCCTGGCCTTGGGCACTTGCAGGGATATTTCCACTCTCTAATTGGCTGGGACAGGGGGAGGGAGGCTGCAGGCTTTGGGTTCCAAAGGGCTGGGTTTGGAGTGAGCTGCAGTGCGAGCGGGCTGGGGGTGGCATGGGCTGGGGGTGGGTAATAGGGGAGGTCAGGAATTGCTGATGGGATTCTTTAAGCTGTCCCACCAATCCGTGGGCTCTGGGAAGCAGCTTGGGACGGATAAGCTGCTTTTCCCGAGGATGTTCCCTTCTCCCCTGTATTGCACCACCACCTAGTGGTAACATCCAGCTCCACTTGTGCACCTTCAGCGCGATTCATTTCTCCTTTTCCCCCTCCTCGCTGACAGAAACGATCCCTACCTGCGGAGTTCATCGACCCCCTGGCCAACAAAAAGCCCAGGATCTCTCACTTGGCTCACAGAACCCAACCCACTCTCAACGGGAAGCTGAATTCCTCCAACGGGAAGGACAGCCTGGCCCCCCCCGCCCTGCCCCCGGCTCCGCCCGAGCCGGTGAGCTCCAGCTCCTCCCTCCCGGCCCTGGAGCTGCCCAGGCCGCACGATCCCCTCTCGGATGTCAGCAACGACCTGACTCACAACGGCAGAGACTGTGAGAGCACGGAGCCTCCCGAGAGACTGAGTCACCCCCTGCCCACAGACTGTGCCCAGAGCAGCAAACACAACTGCGGCTCCTACGTCAAATCCAAGAAAAAATCCAAAAAGCACAAAGACAAGGAGAAGGAGAGGAAGGAGAAGAAGAGCGAGGAGAAGTGCAAAGAGGAGAAGCAGAACTGTGAAGTAATAAAAAATGCTGACTTAGTTAGTGTTCCCCAGGAACAGGTCCCAGGTGAGTGGGGGCCCAGAGGTGCTTTGGTGTTGGTGATGCCAGGGTTCCCCGGAGGAATGGGCACGTCCTGGGCCATCCCAGCTGCTCTGGGGACCCAAGTGCCAGCACTGTCCTCCCTCCAAATCCCCAGAGGTGCTTCCTCTCCACAGAGGGTGTCAGGTTTTTCCTGTTTAACCTTTCGTGCTGTTTGGAGCTGCCTCAGAGCGTGTCATGTTTCTCCTGGTTAAATTAAAAGCTGGGATAATCTGTGGGGATGAAAGGCTGGGAGCAGTGGGAAGAGCAGTGCAGCGCTTGTGTTGGCTGTTGGGATGACTGTTGTTTGGGTTTTTAATGAAAAATTACTCACAAAAGCTTTTAATATTGGCTACCAAAGAAATGATAGATAAACCTGGTGATAAATGCTGTTAAAGCAGGGGAGAACCAGCTCTTCCAGGCTGCAGAAGCTTCCTTATGTCCCACTGGGGCTGGGGATTCATTTATTCAAGGGCTGACACAGCAGTGAATCTCCACTGAGGTGGGATGGAACATTTTCCATCAAGCCACTGTTTCAAAGTCAGGTCCCTGCACTCTTAGGAGCCAGAGCAGAGAATATTTCTTGGCTGATCCCATCCATTCCTTTTCCTGCTGCTTCCATGTTTTCTGCTGTTTGTTACAGCTCCCCAGAGCATTGGGACTTTCCCTGCAGCCTCTGGGAATATCTGTTAAATTCCTTTGTACATTTTCCTTCACCCTGTTACTATTTTCTACATTCCCCTTCCTGCTTGGTGCATGAAAATCCTCCAGTTTTGGCTCCAAAAGGACAATATTTTGAAATGGAGACTCGTTTGCTGGATTCCTGGAAAGGGGGAGCTTCTCAGAGTGTGGGATTGAGCTGGTCCCAGCCCTCCCCTTCCCCACAAAATGCATTTTGATGGCTCAGCAGTGACTGCTGAGGACAGTCCGTGGGGCTGATGGGTGTGTGGCAGTGCAGAACTGAGAACTCTTCTACTTTTGTGTCAGTCCCAGGCTTTTTCTGTGAGTGTTGTGTTTCTTCCACGTTGTTTCTCTTCCCCATGAGCCTCTGGAGTGGTTCTGGAGAGACACTCACACATTCTCTTCTTTCTGTCTTACAAATACCCCAACACCCCAAATTCGTGGGAAGTTGCTGAGCCTCCTCCACCACTTCCACTGCTTCTCTTCACTGTTTAATTCCTGGATTTTTGTTAATTATTAGGAGCTGGGTTTTGTTCCTTCCCTGCTGCTGTTTGGAGGTAACAAATCCGAGCTGGGCTGGGAGCAGTCACAAACAGGATGTGGTCAGTCCTGCTTGGATCCTGCACAGCCAGGACTGGGATGTTTTCCTTCTGTGCCTTGCTGTGGGTAGCACCAGCCTCATCCTGCTCCTTCCCCAAATTCCCCCTGGAGCTGTAGGGAAGCAGAGAATCACAAAAAGTTTGGGTTGGAAGGGCCCTTAAGGCTCATCTGGTTCCACCACCTGCCGTGGCAGGGACACCTCCTGCCAGAAGTGGGAGTTTCTCCCGGGAATTCTCTTCCAGAGGCTCTGGAGGGATCTTTGGGGTCCTTTCAGTCAGTAGGTGGCACTCACAGGCAGAATAAACTTCCGAGTGTCCCTTTGCTTCCACCGTCCTTAAACCCTGCTCTGCATCCTCCACGCTGGGGGCAGGAAAGGAGGAAAGGCAGGAGGAGCTGCAGCAGGAATTTGGGATTGGGATGCTTTTAGAAACACTGGGTTGGTGCCATTCTCCCATCCTGCTCAGCAAAGCTTTTCTGGGGAAGTTCAGAGGAAAATCCATCTTTTTAAGGATACAGTCAGGTACTGCTGACCCAGGTTGTGCAGCTGGCTCTGGTGAGGGTTTGGAATGAACACACAATTTGTGGAAAAGATCCCTTTCCAAGCGTGGATCCAGCTGCTTTCTTCCTCCACATTTGTCCTGCAGTGCTTGGTGGATGGGGAGGATGAGTCTGCTTTAGGTTTATTCTGTTCTTCCTTCAATTTCTGACCAGTCTTGGGCTGAGCCTTCATTAATGCCTGATTTGTGTTTGGAGCTGCATTCCCTAAAATCCTCTCTGTGGCGCCCTGCAGGACTCTGGGATATTAATTCAGGAATCCCACCCTGCTATCCCCAGAGGAATCTCTCAAGTGTAGAAGCAGGAGAACAGAAGGTTCACCTTGGCCAGCTCAGCTCTCTGGGCTCAGGGCTGTGTTTTCCTCGTTCCCAGTGGTGCTCTCAGTGTTATCCCACTCCAGGCACTGTTTATCCACCAGTTAAATTCAGATTTTTTCGCTGCTCGATGCACTGGCTGATGCTGATGTTGTTTTGCTGACAGACAAATACTGGAGGAGCCTTGAACTTTCAGCCACCTTGTTGTGGCTCCTCTGCCTCTGTCAGTTCCAAGCAAAACAGAAATCCTTTAGAATTCCATAAACTGTATATTGCAGGCGAGTTTTACGAGTTTGAAGCTGAATTGCAAAGAGCTTTGAAGTTTAAGAACGTCTATAAACAAATCTTTATTTTTTCAGGTTTAAATGGAACATGCAATAATTCTAGTGTACCAACATCAACTTCAGAAATGCCAGATTATTTATTGTAAGTATGTTTATCAGTTGCTTCATCACTTTGGGATCACGTTTCAAGCTAAGAAATCACAACGTGCTGGGGATTTTTGTTGGACTTTTTGTGTTATTTGATAGAACTTTTTAGGTGGGTGTAAGAAAAAGACTAAACCCAGCTCTGCAGATTAATAGTTGAGACTAAACTTGATGTCAAAGCTGGTTTCTACCTCCTTAAGGAGTTCAAGGTTATCTCCTGTAAATTGTTTAAGTATTTCAAGAAACATTTCATACCTTAGAGGGGTTTGAAAGGATTAAACATCTCCAGGTTCCAGCTGGAAACTTTGAGAGGGAATAATCTGCTTTCGTGCTGGGGAGGACAGGGCAAGGAGGGATTTGGGGTGCTTGGCTAATTCTTGCCCTCTTCAGAGCCAAGACCATCTCCATAAAGCAGTGAAATATTCTTTCCTGGGAGGCTCTAACCCCTGGGTTAGGATCTGAGTTGTTTCACCTCTTGACTCTTTAATCAGATCCCCTCGAGGTTAATTAAACAACCGAAGCCCAAAAATCCCTGTGAAGGAAGCCCAGAATCTGCATAAACCCAAACCTGTTCTAAACAGAGCTTTGGGCTGGGGAAAAGCTGCAGCTGGGGGGGAATTCCCTGTGCATGTCCCAGCCCTGGGGGTTGTTTCCATCAGAGCTGGTTGGGCTGTGCTGGCACCACTGGGAGGGAAGGGATGGAGGAGGAGGAGGAGGAGGAAGCTCCAGGGCAGATGAAGATTGCTGCTGTGGTTTCTGCTTTCCTAGGCTGGATCAGCCATACAAAGCCCTTCAAGGTGGCATTTTTAGGGCTATTCTAAAGAATTTTGGGTGGCTGGGGGTGTTTTTTCTCTCACCCATGTGCTGATCCCTCCCAGAAGGAGATATTGCAGCTCCTTGGGCCTCTCCAAAGAAACTGGGAGAGGTTTCTGAGCTCTGGGAGCTCTGTGGTCTCACCCAGTGTGATCTGACTGGTTTGTGCTCAGCTCCTCAAATTGTGAGACCTGTCACTGCTGTTTGATGCTTCTTTATCCTGTGTGGATGGTTCTTCATCCCAGCCCCTGGCAAGGAGTCAGTTCTAGAAGTTTAGAGCACTTAAAAAGTTAAAGCACTGAAAGTTCCCCCTTAATTTGAGGCCTAAATCAGCTTTTCTGTGTTCATGCACCAAGCTGGCCCTGCTGCAGCCAGAGCAGGGAGGCAAATTAGAGCCATCACCTACCAAAAGATGAGTTTTACCTTCAGAGAGGGCTGTAAATGTCAGCTTTAATGGCTTTTTGTTGAGCAGAATAACTTCCAAGGGGCCCCCAAAGGCACATCAGTTCAACCTGAGCTCAGGGCACAACGAGTGTCTCTAGAAGGTGCTGGAAACAGAGTTGCTGGTGGGAAAAAAAAACCCTAGAATGAAGCTCCTCACCGTGGATTCTCGTGGTGCTCTTGCCACATAATCACCCTGCGAGCGTTTTGCAACGATGGCTCAATGCTTTTTGTGTTCCTTTAAAGACTCTTAACACTGGAAGCATCGTATTCCTGCTGTTCCAATGCCTGGCACAGATGCAGAACTCCATGTTCTGCGGGCCAGCAGGAGTCAGAGGAGCTGTAGCAGCACTATCTGAGTGTCCTCCTCCTCCCCCAGCTGCTCCAGGCTTGGCTGTACCTGCCCATTCCACCCTATCTGGCAGAGATAGGAAGTTTTGGGAGCAAGCATTGTTTGTTTTACAGGAGGTCAAGGCAACAATCCCCGGTGGTTGCCTCCATAATTTGCTACTTTAATGCAAGTCAGGATGAGAGGAAATGGCCTCAAGCTGCACCAGGGGAGGTTTGGATGGGATGTTAGGGAGATTTTCTTCACTGGGACAGGGAATCACCATCCCAGGAGGGATTTAAGCCATGTGGATGTNGTCCTCCTCCTCCCCCAGCTGCTCCAGGCTTGGCTGTACCTGCCCATTCCACCCTATCTGGCAGAGATAGGAAGTTTTGGGAGCAAGCATTGTTTGTTTTACAGGAGGTCAAGGCAACAATCCCCGGTGGTTGCCTCCATAATTTGCTACTTTAATGCAAGTCAGGATGAGAGGAAATGGCCTCAAGCTGCACCAGGGGAGGTTTGGATGGGATGTTAGGGAGATTTTCTTCACTGGGACAGGGAATCACCATCCCAGGAGGGATTTAAGCCATGTGGATGTGGCACTTGGGGACGTGGTTTTAGCGGTGGCCTTGGCAGTGCTGGGATTTGATCTCGGAGGGCTTTTCCAGCTTTAATGCCAGAATCCCAGAATGGTTTGGGCTGGAATGAGCTGAAGCCCATCCAGTCCCACCCCTGCCGCGGGCAGAGACACCTTCCACTATGCCAGGGTGCTCCAGACACTTCCAGGGATGAGACAGCTTCTCTGGGAATTCCATCCCAGACCCTTCACAGTGAAGAATTCCTTCCCAGTATCCCATTCAGATGATCCTCTGACCCTGAATTATCCATGATTTTGTTTCCAGTCACTTGGCAGGCTCACCC
>VZSE01011123.1:0-256121 GCA_013398275.1 Promerops cafer | reverse complement strand
GAGGGTGTGCGGGCGGCTGGGCGCTGCTTCTCCGCCGGGCTGTCCCCTGTCACGGGGACGGTGGCCCGGGGCTGTCCCCTGTCACGGGCAAGGCGGCCCGCGGGTGTCGCCGCGCCGGGGAGGGGCCGTGCCGGGAGGTCCCCGGCGGCGGCGGGAAGCGCTGCCCCAAGCCGGCTGCCGGGAGAAGCCGCGGTGTCAGCGGCGCTCAGGCTGCTCCAGCGCTGTGCCCAGGACAGCCTCCCCTTCCTTCAGCCTCCCTCGGTAATGGAGGTCGCGCTTGTGTTGTTTTCCCGTTCCCAGCAGCGGCACTGGGCGTTCGAGGTTAAATCAGCCATAATCTACTACTGCTTTGCCTAGTGACGAGGAGTTGCATCGGTGCCGCTGCCGGGCACGGGAGGTCGAAGGCTGTTCGTTCCAAATGTTTGCGGGATGCCGGCAGCTCGCTCACGGTTTAGTGGAGCTGCGTGCTCGCTCCGGGGAGCACCGTGCCCGCCCCATCGCGGAGCGGAGGGCACGGCCGGCGCGCTCCCAAGGGGGGAGCCTCGCGCAGTTCTCGCTCCTGAAATAGGTTACAACAGTACGGGGCGCGCGGATGCCTGAGCTGAGAGCGGTGCATTCCTGCAAACAAAATCCTGCGCTTGGCTTTCTGCGTTGTTGGCATCAGTTTTTCCTGTTAGAGTGGTGACTTAACTCAGTGGGACTTAGGGCAGCAAGCAAGAAAAGTAGGGAAGCACAGGTCATGGTCTTTGGAAGCGAGGTGGTCAAAACCTTTATAATGAAAAGGGAGAAGCTTTGTAATGCAGCTTTCCTGTTTCAACATACAGTACAGAATTTGGAGAGTGTTGGGTGGAAAAGTTAGCTCCCACGTTGTAATTATGCAACCTTCTGCAGTTTTAGGGAGGTTTAAAAATACCTTGTGTGTCAGTTGGGTTGGTTTGTGTAGAAGACTTACTGTAATCTTGGAATTTCTTGGGTTTTAACTATCCTGTACATTTCTTCAAAAAGAAGACATTGTTTAATGTCCCTGTATGCATTCAGATACCTTGTAAATTTTCCTGTGAAACAGGTAAATGTGATATCCTGAGATGAGGTCATGCTAGCAAAGTAGCACATGCCATCCATCCCCTTGCTGGGTTGGCTAAGCAGAGTGGTCCTTCAATGAACCGTGAGAATTCAGTGCTTTAACTCTGAAAAATACAGAGGTTCTTTTCTCGAGTGAATTCCGCTGAATGTCAAATGGAGTCGGTAATGGTGGGGTGGGAAGAAGAACAGTACACTGGATAAGTGCCCTTCTTTATTCAGAACAAAATGTGGGAGTGGTGGCAAGTGGTCAATTCAGCTTTTCTTCAGATTTTTCTGATTGTACAATGACCCTGGTATAACAAGTGCAAAAGTAGTATTTGTTAAAAGAATTGACAGAAATAGGTTAGATGCATTGGGGTTAGAAAGTAGCTTAAAATACTTTTTTTTCAGATGATGGTTGTGGTCTTTTGTGTCTCTGCCTGCTCTTGAGGATGGAAGTCAGCAGGTGATGCTGGGAGGGATGTTGCTTCCTTTATTTCCAGTCCCACCCCACCATTAAATGAGGATGCATGCACGTGTTTTAAATTGGGACTGCTGTGTGCCTCTTTTTCTAACAGGATGCGTTCTAAAGAAAACACAATCAGGAAACATAGTGAAGTCTTACACACAGTTAAGCCTGTTTGCATGTAGTTTTAATGCATTAAATGATTAATTATATATGCTAAATGAAGATATTCCAACTTTGTTTTATTTCAGTGTCTCAACTTGACTGCTAACGTAGCTCATACATTTTAGACTTCCTTGTACAAAACTACTGGATAGAAGGGTATGTCTGTGAGCATACATAGGATTAAATTAATGCAAATTTCTTATGAAAGTTCATATGCTCACAAGTATGCCTCTGTACTTCAAAAGTGCAGCGTTTTTTGAAATCCTTATCTCTTTGAGGGGATCTGTGATTAACATCTAAAACACCTGTGATCAGGTGCTTATAACAGAAAGGTTGCAGCATCTAAGGTACCAGACCAGCCAAAAACAGCTAAGAAAATATTACTGACATGTAATCATACTGATTTTATGTAACTGTCTTGGCAAGTTATCTCTGCTTCCTTATTTTATACACAAACAACCTGAAGATGAAAGGGAGGGAAGGAGAGACACTTAAAAAGAATACACACCAAATTACACTGGAAAGGGGAGTGATTTTTTTGGCCCCAAAGTTAAGTGTTTTGCTTAGGAGAAATACCTTTTTAATAAATGATCCTCCAGGATCATACCCTAAGGAAAGCTTTAGAACAGTTATTTCCTGTTTGCCTAGGACTTCGTTGATTTAAGTGGCCTGGCTTGTCCCAATGGATAGAGAACCACTAGCATCTCTATCCCTGTAATTTCCTGCAAGCTATCTCAGTAGGATTTGGTGATACTGGTCTTTTACTGATGTGAAATTATATAAACCTAGGTTGAATTTATTGCATTGCTTCTAAAAGGAATTCTTTCACCTAATCCCCCTGGAGTGGGGAGAGAAGAAGAGAGCAAAGTGATGACTTTGGCTTTTTTATTTCTGTGGAGAGACAGTTTTAAGACTGGAAGATGACTGTACTAACCATTACAAATTCCACGTAAGACAATATAGCAAATAGTTTTAGTGATTGCTGTAGGCTGGGAATTTCTCCTGTTGTGGAATCTGGAAAACACAGATTAAAAAAAATATTGCTAGGAGAACTGCAGAGAATCAGATTTTTCTGCTATGACAAAACAGTTTTCTTAATAAATAGCAGTCCACAAATATTCTGTAAATTAAATATCTGGTATTTTAAAAACCCTCAAAACCAAAATGGGACACTAAAAAGGTAAAAGTGCTTCCTGTATATTGCCTTGGTTTGTTTCAGAATGTGGTTAGTGCATGTTTATTCTGGTGTCTCCTCTCATTTTCTTCCTTAAGAGTGTGAATGTGGTTGATTTCATCAGTGTCTTGACTCTTAAGCATTAAATGGGTAGCACCACTGCTAAAACAAAATCCCTTACAGCTTTAAGGGGCTGATCCTACTTCCCGTAACATCAATTTGAGCAAAACCGGGCATTAGTGATTGGTCAGGCATGTCAATTTTTCTCTCTGTTGAAATCTATCTTAACAAAAGATAATGTCCTCAAAGTTTGAAATACTTAATCTCTATTTAAAAGGACATGGTTAAATAGCTTTCTGCTGAGATACTGCGTGACTGAGTTATGGAACTGTGTAAGAATCCATAGTGCAATTACAGTCGTGATATTGTTGCTGGGAGACTGATTAGGTCAGACATCTTAAACTGTTCCTAAAACCTCAAGAGTGGCTGTGATCCAGACGACTTCTTGCAAACAAGTTATAGTATTCCTTACTGTTATGTAAAAATAATTGTCCCAGTGGCCTTGATATCCCGATAATTTACATGTAGAAGGAAAAACAGACTAATACAACAATCTCATTAAAAGCTGCAAAACTGCTTATTTGTTTTAGATCAAAAATAAGCATGGAATTATATGCTGTGCAGTGTTCTGGAGCTTCTGCATGGCAAGGAGCGTGAGTAATATGATCCTGGTCTTGAAGACTGGTCCAGTACAATGGATGGTTGAGGCTTTTTTGTTTTAGTGCTGAAAGGTGATGTTGTTTCTGATTCTGGCACTTGGCCACCATTAAATTCTCTGCCCCCTGATGTGACATAGGGCTTCTGCACCTGCCAGTGTCATCAAATATATCACTTTTTCAGTAGGTGACTGCCTGTAGGCAGAATACTAAGAAATGCCAGATGTAATTAAGGGTGTTAATTTTGCATCTGGCTGTCAGAAGTTATTTGGGAAGGGATACTTTTGGCTCACATGGCCTTTTAGAGAACTGTGAAGAAAAATGAATCTAGCTTGGTTTTGAAGTACGTTATAAGGGATGTTCTGCCCAGTAAAGAAAAGGGGGGTGGGGAAGATCTTGTGTCAGGATCAGTTGCAGTGCTCTGAGCCATTGCGTTTGCTTGCCTTCTTTAAAAAAAGTACACCTTGTAGTTGGGGTCATACTAAGGATCCAGCTGGATGGATGGAAACACGGTTTTAGATGCTTAGTTTAGAAGGTGCCAGACGCCTGGTAGTGCAGAGCTTTGGGGAATGTACTGAATTGCTGGCTGCTTGTTGTGGTACTTGGTGAATAACTCAGTTCAGCTATTTAATACATTGATAAACGTGATTTAAGGTGACTAAGTGCCGTTACGGGGGGAAGTATGCCAGAGACACTCTTTTTATTATTGAGTGTGGGAGAACAGCTGTACCCTAAAGAGCTGCTTTTGGAGTACTTGACATAGTTCTGACATCTCATATCTTTAACGTGAAAGGAATTATTTCACATTAATGTGAATGGATGTCGTTTTGCAGGTGTGATTGGACAGGAGAGGTCTCTGTGAACTTGTCTGAAACCAAAGGAAAAACAACGTCTGCCTAGGGCTGCTATGATCCTGATTTTTTTTGTCTTCCTAACCTGACTCGGATGAACATTCTTTTACCTTGTAATCATTTGTGTTGGTCTCTCCTGTGGAGAGAAGTAATACCTAAAATCTTCCTCTTTGGGAAACTCTCACATTTCAGCTACATAGCAGTTTAAATCCTGGCTCAGTCCATGTTGCTCCCAAGGTAATGACATTTCTAGTCCTGTTCTGCAGGAAAGTTTAAAATGGTAGCATTGCCTTTGGCTCCACCTGTTCACATGCATAGCCGTTTGCTTATCTCCTGTTGGAATGGGGTCTTTCTGAGGTAGGCAGCTTTCAAGGGGGCTCTCGTGCTCCTGAGCAGGAGGAGCCATGCAGATAATGCTGGAATGCTGGTGCAGCTGCAGCTGAGCTTTGGTATGTGACAGCTGTTAAGTACAATGGTCTTTGCAACTTTTAAATTCTGTTGTACTCCTGGCTAGCATTCATAACTTAAGTATGTGTTAAGTACCGACACGGGAGATTTTACTGTGATGTACATAGCAGTTACTATATATACTGAATATGTAGTACCTAATTTGGTATATCCAAGCGCTGAATTTCTTCACTGCTGCAGCACAGAACATGGCATTCTTTTTCCTTTCTTTTCTCTTAATGTATTCTGATACTGTCCCTCTTGCAATTTTTACCAATTATTTCCCCCCCACCCCCCCTTTTTTTAAAATGGTGTAAACATCCTCTTGATGATGGAATTGCTGATATACCCAAGAGTCCTTCTCTAATTAAAGCATCCATGTGTTCTATTAGGACCATGACAGAGTGCTATGCATCTAAAGCACTACATGGTTCCTGGGAAGGTACTGCTTAACAGTACAAAAAAAAAGGATTAATTAAATCCAGTGTTAGCAACTGATGTGTGCTTCTTAACTATCAAAACCTACTTTGATAGTTAAAAAAAATCTCTATAAAACAATATAAAGAGATATTTATTTGTTATTTAAGTGGTCATGTAGAAAAGAGGCAAGGTCAAGAAAAGAGAAAAGGTCATGTATAAGATAACCTGCCTGAGCAGGTAAATTTGAAAAATATATGCATACAGAACTCCATAGAAGAGAAGTTTAGAGATGGCAGTCCTGGAGACTGCTACTTCTTATACTCAGCTTTCTAATTTGGAGGGAACTTATGCCTCACATGCTTACAGCTGCATTCACCTCTGCATTTAAGGGATGATAATTTTGAATAACTATTTAAGCTATTAGTATATGAATTTAGGGGGGAAGAAGGAAAAAGAAACCAAAGACTTGGATAGAAGCAAAGATAGTTTGACTTAGTCTTCAGTGTTTCATTATTTCACTGCTTGTGGAATGGGGCATATTGGCATTTCAGTTCAGATCAAAGGGCTCTCATGTACTTGTTTTCAGCTTCCCTTGAGTCAGTTTCATTGCTCTACTTTAAAACTTTTGCTCAGATGAGGATTTCACTCTGGGAAGCCATATGTCTGGAGTAGCTCTGTAATAACTGTATTCTTTAACCCAGAGAACTGAATGCTGTAGTTACCTTTGAGGGTATTTTGGTAAAATATTTTGTGTGTGTATATTCAAATGGAATAGATTTTGATGCTTCAAGTCAGTTGCAGTTCGTGTGGGGATACTTAACCCAAGTAAAAATGGTGGGGTTGGGCGTACCAAAATATCTTCAGGTTTGTAAACTTCACTGTCTTGGCCATGTGATTCCAGCTTAGTTTTTACTTCTTCAAGATGTTTAAGAGAAATGCAACAGACCTTCATAAACAACTGAAAAGTTTTAAACTCACTGAAAAATTAAGGTGTCTTGACTTTTTCTATATTTGGCTCTAAGGAATTCTAAAACACTAAGCCCTTCACAGGGTATTTAAGAAACATCATGGGAGGACAATGGTCCTCATTTAAAAAAAAAAGGAATAATGACATCTTTCTTATGAAAATCATCTGAGAGATTGGAAATCTGTTAAAATTACAACTGCATGGTAGTGTCAGAGTTGTGTATGGATTTGAGGTAGTTAAGGTCTATAAATTTTATGGCAGAAAATTTCTTTGAAAATTCCCGATTTTTCAGTTTTGTGCTTCATTCCAAAGTGCCATGTTTTATTCTTTGTGTAACTTTTGTCCTTAAATAGCTTTTCTGGACAGTTGAATTAGCTGTAGTGTTCCCTTTTTGTGAGAATAATCTATACATTTTTCCCTAGAAAATAACCTGTATTCGTTGTAGATTAATTATTTTTTTTCAATTAGTCTGGCATTTATCCACCGTGGTATCCTAACATAGAAACCACTTTCTGAAAATAAGTCATGGCAAATTTGAATTGAACGTTTTCCCACTGATTGCTCTTACATACTGAAGTCACCTTAGGTATCTGAGAATTTTAAACTTAAGTATTGTTATTTATGATATATTTTATTTAGTTTACTTTTTATCATATGTGTGCTATATGATAAACCGTTAATGTAAAGAAAAAACATTACTTGCTGTTTGAAATGCAGCAGCTGTTGTACCATCACAGAGGGATGTATGTGGGTTTTAAATGAATAACAATACTGTGTTTTGCTGAAGTTCCGGTCAGGATTTCAGGTTGGCAAAATGAATGGTAGAACTGGTTTTCTGTGGTGTCTGTGCTGGCACAGCCACTGTGGTGTTTGGTTTTTTTATGGAAGGCACTGTCATTAATTGCCCTTTGGGGTCTTGTCTGTTATTCACCATGGATGTGGTCACCAGGGCCCTCTGTACTCCCTGCCACTGTCACATAAAATCATTTAGTTACATAAGTGGATAGTCCAAGTTCTTTATGCCAGTTGCCCCAACCAGAATTCCTTTTGCTTCCCTGGTTAGCTAGCTAGCTAGCTAGCTAGTCCTGATCTTCGGGTCTGATAGCTGAGACTTTCTGCTCCCATGGATGGGGTTAAATATGTGAAAGAACGGGAATGGTACCTAATCTCTTGGGGGTTTTGTACCCCACTTCCTGCTCCATCCCCTCATTTTTTAGTGGGCAAAAATTGCTCTTTGGAGGATTTTGCATTTAAAAATGACAACTGTAAAATCAGGAAGAAAAACCTCCTGAGGTGAAGTCATTTAATTTCACAACGTAGCATACTCTTCTTTGAAGCTTTTTCTGTCGATAGGGAAGTAAAATTTCTTCCAGCTGGCTTTGACTTATTTGGAGGGATGCTGAAAATACTCATTGCTCAACTAACTGTGTGTTCCTCGATTTGACAGCTAAGAATAACTATTTACATATTGATGCAAAATACTGAGTTTCAGGGAATTTTTCTCCAGTTTTATCTAGTTTAGTTCTTGGTAGAAATAAAATGAAAATTGTGTAAGTGGGCAAGATTTTTACAATTTAACTCATTGTGTTTTTGTGGGCCAGAGTTAAATTTGTTCCTCTCCAGGGTATTAATTGTTCTTGGTCTTGTGCAGTGGCAACGGGAATCTTCAACTTTACTAGGCTCTAGAATGTAGTCATAATTCTCAAAACCCCATAATAGCCACTTGAACCGGTTCTTCTCATCTTCAAGCACTCCAAATGCCATGCCAACTTATTTAAATAAAGACAAAACAATGGGCCTTGGTCCAGGGGGTAATGAGGAGCTGGAATGCCTTTGAAGTTCAGGACCCTGGGCTGTAGGTGCAATTTACATAAACCTCATTATGTAATCTGAATGCAATTTCTCTTCCTGTTTGTTTGATTTATGAAGCTTTGTGTCCAAAGAGAAAGAGATAGTAAGACCTGTAATTAGGATAAGTAGCAGGCCACTCCTTTTCTGAATGTGTGCTCTGGGGAGGAGAGAATATAGATGCAGCATTAAGGGTAGAACAAAACCTGTGATTCAGGCACCTTCAGTTGATGAGAATTATTCTGACTCTTTTTCCTTTGAGAAAGCTGCATGCTTCTCTAAACAATAACTATGCATAGTTCAAACTATTACTGGCTCTAATATAAATGGTACAGAAATGATTGGACATCTTTACCAGCAGCAATTTTGTTTTTATATACACCATGGAGGAGCTCTATCTAAGCAGCTCTCATCAGTTTTAAAGCTGCCTTGAAAGTTGTAAGTATCTAAGTGGACAGTGAGTTTTCTGATTAGAATTGTGTACAGTGACGTTTTGTTGTTCTCATTCAAGTGCTTGCTTTGTCTTACTGCCAGATCCTCTCTAACCTTTTTCTTTCAACAGATAGTAAGTAGGAGCACTGTGTTTGTGCTTAGAGTCCTACAAGCAGCAAAGCTAACTATGTGTGCAGTCTACTTGCTTATTAGATGATTGGACAGCTGAACCATTGACTCCCAATCGTGAGTTCTTTTATGATTATTGACTCAAATTCATAGAACTGTGGAGGTTGTAAAAGACCTCCAAGGTCATTGAATCCAACCTTTGATTGAACACCTCCATGGCAACTAAACACTAAGTGCCATGTCCTATTGTTTCTTGAACGCTTCCAGGGATGGTGACTTCACCACCTTCCTGGGCAGGCTATTCCAATGCCTGACCACCCTTTCAATGAAGAAATTCTTCCTGATGTCCAACTTGAGTCTCACCTGGTGCAGCTTGAGGCCATTTCCTCTTGTCCTGTCACTTTTTGCCCGGAAAAAGAGACCACCATCCACCTGGCTACACCCTCCTTTCAGGCAGTTGTAGAGAGTGATAAGGTCCTCCAGAACCATTTTTTATTGAAGCCTAAACAACCTGAGCTCTCTCAGCTGCTCCTGATCAGACTTGTGCTCCAGACCCTTCACCAGCTCTGTGTCCTTTGCTGGACACGCTCCATGTCACCTCTTGCTCTGAGGGCCCTGAACTGGACACAGAATTCAAGGTGCAGCCTCAGCAGTGCCAACTACAGGGGGACAATCGCTGCCCTGGTCCTGCTGGCCATGCTATTGCTGATACAGGCCAGGATGCCCTTGGCCTTTTTGGCCACCTGGGCATACACTGGTGCTGTCAACCAGCACCTGCAGGTCCTTTTCCACCTGGCAGCTTTCCAGCCTGTGCCCACAGCCTGTTGCTCTGCATGGGGTTGTTGTGACTGAAGTGCAGGACTAGTAAGTGATGGAGGAAGGTATTTTTCCTTGTTCTGTGTGTTATTTAGTGGGACAGACAGACCTCTAGGGGACATCAGTGAGCAATCATTTTATTTATGAAACTTTTTAGATTGTCTCAGGCATAATTAGTGTGTGTCACTGTTGACTTTCTGCATTTACACCTGTTTGCTTTCATGCTATGAAGCTTGTTTATTGAAATAAAGAAGTTAATGACAAAGTGTTAGGAATGAAGTGGTGGAACATCTGGAAGATGGCTAGCATGTCTGATGAACTGAATTTAACAGTCTAGGAGCTCCTGGTTTCTTCTGGTACCAGTATTTTTTGGTCACAAACACTAAAGCACAATAGTTTGCACGTTGCAAACAGGATATGTCTCAAAGAGTAGTTAATCATATATGTGTGGGAGATGCAATTTAACATTTCAGAAATACCAACAGGAGTTTGTTGAAAGCTGTGCAGTATGTAATTATGCAAAACTATTCTGGAGTTGAGGACTTTTAATGTACTGTCTTGGTAGAAGCATGGTTGTGTGGATTAAAAATTTATTATTTAGAAGTAGACCTGAGTTTATATCCTTTCAGAGCAAGCAATTAACCTTTTTGTCTTGGGTGTCCTAGCTAATAAAAGAAAGGACTGACTGAAAATATTTGAAATGTCCAAGGTCTGGGAAGTTGCTGGAAATGTGTCTTCTCTTTCTTTTTTTTTTTTTTAATTTTTTTTTTTTTGGTTTTTGTTTATTTGTTCTGTTTTTGTTTTTTTGGGGGGGTAGTTGGGTTTATTTGATGGCATGAAAAACATGTCCCTTCTCTGTATCAATTAAATTAGAACCTATAGTCTGTATATTCCCTGTGAATAAACAGAAGATTAATGTGGTACATTTCAGACTATCAAATACAGAAAGTATTTCCATTTCATGACTTCCAGAACAATGGTATCATCTGTATAAGTATATTCATCCCTGCTAAGATTAGACTGTAGCACTGAGAATTACTTGGTGTGTGTCTCTTTAATCTCCTTGATCAAATGACAACTTTAATTCCTACTAATACGAGAAGAGTACATTAAATTATTTAATTATTTTGCTTTACAGGTTACATATTGGATGTGTCTCTTGTGAGAAAAATGCTTCAGAATGCTTATTTTCAGAATCTTTGTGATAAAAGGTCGCAAAGTTTATTTTGAATTTGCAGCTTCTTGTAATTGAAATCTAAAATGAAAATATATTGATCAGTATCACTAGATACTGTAGTACAAAGATTAAGACAGCTTGTAGCCTGCAGTGGACTAGGCCATATTCTTCTGTGAGTGTCTGAGTAAATGTTTCTCTGGATGAAACAGTCTGCTAGAGCCTGAGGTATATTTGATGTTTAATTTGCATCACGGGGTGGGATGTGATCCTTTGTACAGTGCTCCACTGGAGTGTGAGCAGTTTCAGCACCTCTTGCTGCTTCAGTTCTGTGTTAATAGGAGAGATGTATTTTGAGTTCTTGGCAAATAACCGATACTACTTATGTACACTGTGGAAATGGGGAATGCAGATTTGTCACCTTAGTTGTGAACAGCACTGTCTTGAGAGTGTCAGCAGATTCTAAAGCAGAGATCAACTGTAGATCCTTTCAGCCCAGTACAGGCAGCTAGATATTTCCCACCCCTTTTGCCTTATTTTTTTTTCTTCTTTTTTCCTACTTGTCTTTTTTTGCAGTGCTTTTATTATTCTTCTTTTTCCATTTTTCCTTTTTGTCTTTTTTTTCCTCCCTCTCTTTTTTCATTTTTTTTTTCCTCTTTCCTCCTCCTTTTCCTGCTGGAAGTTTTTGGACATTCTTGGCTGCATTTACCAACTCAGCCATTTTGTACATTTTGAGTCTTCTTCTTGAGGATTTTGAAGGGTTTCTTTTCAATATGCATATATCAGCAGACCTCTTTTTGTTCCTCATTTTCCTGTGCCTGTGTCTGTAAGGCTGTGTATCAAACAGTTCCACTGCATTACTTGTGAAGAAGAACATTTGTTCTAGCATGGCTAACACAGGGCTGCAAAAATAAGTAAGTAAAATTTGCTCCAGAAAGTCACATGGCTGAAACAAATTGCTGTCTGTATATGTCAACAATGTAGGATCAGGCAATGGTGTAGTCAATAGAGATAAAAAGAACAGAGTCTTAAAGGTGTTTAAGGTGTACTGTACCTTTATATTACAGGAATAAGCATTTGACAAGTTTTTAGGGTTTATTTGTTTAAATAAAAAATCCTGTGTCACATATATGTTCTTCATCCAGCAGAGCATCTCTAGCAAATGTAGGGTTTTAAAAGGCAAAGGTTGTGGCCTGGGTTGTCTGTTATAAGAATTTGTAAACTGATTATGAAATAAAGGAAAAAAGCTGATTTTGCATAGTAAGAATTATGGCTGATAGTAGAAGAGTTCATACTGTTATAGCCTTCGAACCTAGAATTGGATGTACTGATTCTTTAGCATCGGACTGACTTGTAAACAGTGGTATTACATGCAGCACATCCTTAAAACTTCTGCTTTTTAGGAATGTGTACAGCAAACATGGAGGAGATTCAGCATTTGGCACTGCTCTCATGTTTGCTGTCACCAGCTAAGCTAGGCATGATCAACTAGACAAGTTAAATAAAACATGCAGTTAACAACACTGTCCTTTCTGAATTGTGAAGGAAAGTGCTGCTACAGGGTATTGCTCAGGGGAAGTCTAGTCTCTTCTTGTAGCCCCGAAAAAGGTAGGATTCCTGGTAGGCAGGTCCTGGGAACTCTGTGTTCAGACTTCTGTCCAGAAGAGGATTGCATACCAATATGAATTTGAATGGGGCAAATGCCAGATTCTGCACCTTGAATGTGAGAACCCTGGATGCACACACAACCTGGGGAATGAGATGTTGGAGAGAAGCCTCACAGAAAGAGATCTGGGGATCCTGGTCAATGGCAAGTAGAATATGAATCAGCAGTGTGCCTTTGCAGCCAAAAGGGCTTAACAACATCCTGAGGTGCATCAGGCACAGCACCACCAGCCAGTTGAGGGAGGGGATTGTCCTGCTCTGCTCTGCACTGGTGCAGCCTCACCTTGAATATTGTGTGCAGTTTTGGGCACCATGGTATAAGAAGGATTTGAAGCCATTGGAGAGAGTCCAAAGGAGGGCTACAAAGATGGTGAAGGATCTAGAGGGGAAACCTTATGAGTGGCTGAGGTCAACTTGGTTTATTCAGCCCGGAGAAGAGGAGACTGAGGGGGCGACTTCATTGCAGCCTACAGCTTGCTCCCAAGGAGAAGCTGAGGGGCAGGCACTGATCTCTCTGGTGACCAGTGACAAGACCCGAGGGCATGGCATGAAGCTGTGTCAGGGGAGGTTTAGGCTGGATGTTAGAAAACCACCAGAATGTGGTTGGACACTGGAACAGGCTCCCCAGGGAAGTGGTCATGGCACCAGGCCTGCCAGAGTTCAGCAAGTGTTTGGACAACATTCTCAGACACATGATGTGATTCTTGGGGCTGTCATGTGCTGAGTCGGGAGTTGGACTTCAGTGATCCTTGTGGGTCCCTTACAACTCAGAATATTCTATGATTCTATGTGTCCTTGTCACTGGTGAACACAAGAACAACTGTAATTTTTGTCGAGGTGAACTTGCATCTATGTGTTCTTTATTCTGTGAGATTCTTAACCATGTTGCACTTGGAGTTGGGGAATTGCCTTTCCAGATGTGGTATTGTTAGTTCAAGTTTGTTCTGTTGCTGTGTGCATTGGTAATCCTTAATTAGAGATGATATTTAACATGTTCTTCAGTAGGTTCTTTGGCCATTGTGCCGTGGCACTATGGATTTCTGATTGCACTGTCATTTTTCTTCACATTTTCTTTGCATTTTTCACATTCAGGTTTTGCGGCAGCTGATATCCACTAATTTTCATGTACAACATGTTCTCAGTTGAAAATCCTTTGGACTGTTCTCTGTAGACATGACTATACCGCTTTGCAGCAAAATACGTAGTTTACATAGTTGTTCAAAGATGGTTGGAGACTAATGTCTAACTTGCATACCTAATGTAGATGCTATCTGTACCAAAACAAATGCTGTGGCCTAAAGTATTTTATGCCCACTTTCAATTTTTTAAACCCACCAACCTTTTTGTAGCAGAAGTGTCTGAATATAACAATGTCTTCATCCGTAGCAGGGAAATAGTGCAATACCCTTATTTTCCTAATGAAATATTAGACAATTAATAAGACAAATATTGTCTTATCATTCATGCATAAACATCCTGTTCTGTCTTTTTGGATTCTCTTGTGCATTTGCTTCTCCACACTGGAGTTGCAGTTGTCATTTTGGTGGCTGATGCTGAGGAGAATACACCCCTGTGGGACTGTCTGCAGGCAGGCACACGTGGCGGTTTTGCTCTGGATAGGAATATTTGCTTCCCTACTTGGTAGTGAAAAGCATGCTGGTAGCTGGTTGCAGGTCTCATTAGGCCATGCCAGCATGGCCACAACCCTGAGCATTTCGCTGTGGTTTGATGAGATGTAGGGCTGTCACTTCTGGCAAGGCACAAGGGTGAGGTGCTGCTGTCTTATGTGTACCAGCCTGGGATTGCTTGGGATTTTTTGTGTCCCAAATCACAAGCACGGCCAGCTGAACTGTAAAAATTGGTGTGCAGAGCTCTGGGTAATTTTGATCTTTCCCTCTGTGTGCTGTTCTTGCCCTGTCCATTTTCTGATGTGTATGTGAGGCTGTTGAGAGATTTGATGAGCAACAGAGTCCTCAGTTAGAGGAAGCTGCTCTGAGTTTGTTTCCTAATGACCTGTAAGGCAAATTGCTGAGTGCATTTGTTCCTTGGTAGTTATGAAGGGGGGGGAAGGTAGCACATGATTTAGAGAAAAAGAGTTTTTGCATCTTGCTTACTGGTAGTTGTTACTCTTCTTAATGTGTGTGCTTTCGTTTTTACTGAAGGCACTTGAAGTGAAAAGAGGCTTTGAATGCTGATGTATAAGTTCATCCAGTTAACAGAGATAAATACAGTTGTAGCTTGCTTGCAAGTGTCACGAGTCTCGTGGTGAGTGAAGAGCAAAGGTAAAAACCCCCTGTGGTAGAGAAGCATGGCTTGGTTCAGACTAGCTGGTGAGGACTCTTGCCTGCAGGTAGAGCAGTGCTCTGCCACCATCGGCAGCTCTGCTGGATCTGGCAGCAGTGTGGTGGTGACATCACCCTGAGGAGAGGGAGAAGGTTAGGCAGAGTCACTGGGGCTGCTTGTTCTGCGCAGGCACTTGGGGAAAGGGTTTCTTTCGTATGCTGTCTAATAGATTCAGCCTTTTATTTTATAATATAATTAAATAACCAAGCCTTTGTGAGGCTCCTGAATTCCTTTAATTTAGTGGCAGCACAGAAGCTGAATTCAGAGTATTCATGGGCCTGTACTATCTCCCTGACTACTTGCCAGGTCTATTCATGCTGTTCTGAGTGCAGGAAGTTCTCACATTCATTCAGAGTTGGGGGGTTGGGGGTGGAAGGCGTTGTGTGGTTAGCTTTTTTTTTTTTGTAAGCAAGGGAAATGATTATAAGGAAAATTCTTCAGCAATTCCCTGGGACCAATTTACCAACTGTTAATCTGTGAGTAAATAATGGGAACAGTTTATACACTTGGCAGCTCTTGAGAAAGAGCAAAGAATCATGAGAAGTTCACAGTCCACAGCCCCAAGATAGCTGAATCCTTTGGTATGTTCGGATTTGTCTGAACAGGGATACATTAGTACTTTTTTGCTAGCACATGTAATCTTAGATATTCTGAAGTGCTGAGTTTGATGAGGAGAACTTTATGCTGGCATGTGGTAGTTGGCTGCTTACATTTAACTTGCTCAAGTCAAATCATTTTTCTGTTTGAGTTTTAAGGCTCTAGCCAATGCGTTCGTTGTCCATAGACTGTTACGAATGCTCTCTCAAGGAGGGGATGAGGAAGTGTGTTTGCTGCCTGGTGGGAAGAAAGCTGGTAACAGTGGCTTTCCTTTGGTTCGGGGAAGGGGAGAGAGAGGGGGGACAAGAAGGTGAAAGAAAACTGAGAAAACAATGACTAAATCAAAGCTAGTAGTCAAAACTACAAAATGCTCTGCAAACTTAAGCATTCATTTCACTTCTCAGGACCTGTCTCACGTCTCTGATCTGTGGTATCTAATCTTTATAGCTAGCTACCACAGTGATAGACATTACTGACATGCGTAAAGGGCACTGGAAAAGGGAAAGTGACATATTGGTGTGGGTTTTCTGCTGCTACAGCTGAGGCATTGAGGAAAGCACACAGCTATCTAGGATGAGTATAGCAGGATTTGGGCAAGTTGCCATTTTCACCAAAAAGAATTGGGGTGGTACAGACTCTCCTGGTATTTGCTTGTTAACATGTCTCTGGATTGTCTGTTGCAAAATGGAGAGAGAAGTGCTTGACAGAACAGAGGATATACACGATTTGGTACCTGAAAGGCAAGAAAGTCCATAGATGAAAAGCTTTTTTGTGTGGGCAGGATGGGCTACATCTAACATGTTTCATATGGAAACTGAAATGGAGGTGGGGAACCCAAAGTTTGTGTGTCTGGCTCATAGCATGTGGCGAAGTACGCTTTTTTTATGCCGGGGTATAAAACCTACAAGCCTGTAGGTACTCTTAAAAATAATGTTTTAAACTTGAATTACCTTAAAGCTAAGTAATCACCTTTATAAGGTTCCACCTTTATTGGGATCCTGGCATGTGCAGGACTTAAGGATTGCCCTGCTGTGAGACTTAGTTTCAAACTCTGATGTTTTTGTAGGACATCTTCCTGTTCTCCTGAAAACTGTAATGTGTTTTGGAGTTTTTTTCTGTTCCTTTGTCATTTCTATAAGGAAAAGCATTGTGCTTATACTCTGTCAGTGAGTATTTTGGCTGTTTTTGTTCTTTTCTCTTTCCATGCTCTAGCTTGCAAGTTTTAGAGATCAGTCTGAATTACTTCTCATGAGATTACAAGTCTTATGAATGAAGTAATTTTCCCAAGGTGTCATTGGTTCTGGATCATGGTCTGTTAAGAACATTTACATATGGATTGTGGCACCTGTTACCACATGTGCAACTGAGAAGGTAATGCCAAGTGTCTGGGTTGTTCTAGGAAAAACAAGCAAGGAGTGAAAAATTGTTGCTGGTAGATAGTCTCTTCATATTGCATTTTCTCCCCCAACTTTCGAACTATGAGTTTTGAATTCTGTTTTCTATTATAAATACTGGTGCTGAATATCCATGGCAGCTTTCCTTTCAGAACAGCTTACCATTTTAAGCTCTAAAAGTACTGTGGCAGCCTTACTTTTTACAGATTTATATTAAAAACCTTCTGCTTGCCTGTATGTATAAAATTACACATTATGTATAAGGTTTTAATCTCCAAAGTTAGAAGGTCACTACTTAAACTTACTTTGTGAACCCAATTTCATAACAAGACTAAAAAGTGCATGCAAGCACAGATTTGCTTCAAGGTTGGTTTTCTGCTATTTTTTTAACATCTTGTGAAAGTCTTCAGAAAAATGAAGATAAATAGCTTCAGCTATTCTGCACATTCTTGAGTACTGGAGGAGGGGAGTGTGTCAGTTGAGGGGAGGTTTACAAGTAAAACTCCTGTTGCCAGGCAGCCCAAGAAGTGCGTTGGCATCACTTGGAAATGAGTGCAAATTATGGGTTGCTGTTGGAGCAGAGTGGACAATGGAGATAAAGACTGTGAAGAGAAACTTGACTGTTTTGAAATTAGCTTGTTTCACCTTCCAAAATACAGGATATTAAAGGTAGCTATCTTTGAAAGTCTGACAGTACTGTGAGTAAGAGGAGAGCTGGGCTACACAGAAAGTATAATTCCTATCCTTTTTTAATTGTTATGGCATGTTCTGGTGAGTTAATGATTGCTGTTACGAAAAGGGGTGTTGGAATGTGTGGTTGTGCTTTTGCTCCTCCTAGCTGTTAGCGTTGTGAGTAGATGAATGCTCAAGAGCTGCCTGTTCTGTTGTAATGCCAAGTCTTTTTATTTAGCTTCTGGCTTATATAAGCAAATCGAGCACTTGCCACAAGATGCTTTGTGTGAGATACTATCACCTGAAAGTACCAATCTCCATAGGACTGTGTTGTTCCCTCTGCCTTTATAATCTGGTATTGGGGACCTATCACGCAGGTACACTAGGAGTCAAACGCTTATTACTGTGTGGATGAGCTTTACATATGAAAACCATCTTGGTTTTCATTGAAAGCAGCTTCTTGTGTGTCTCATTTCCCCACTGTCAGTGGTTTACTCTGTTGAAACATATGCCTTAGTAAGATTAAACTTGTTAGTGTGTGTGTGTTTAGCAGAATGTTGTAAGATAGTAATTAATACTGTAGCCATCATGTGAGTGGAAAATATTTCTGCAAACGTGTCTATATATCTAGATACTTTAGAGGGTAAAATTAGGCTTTGGAATTTCCCTCTGGTCCTGTTCAACTTAGCCAGCTCTTAGACATTTTATTATGGTGATAATAGTTATCTGTCATTGTTTTGCTTCTAACGTCAACATTGCACTGTCTTTGGAAGGCCTTAACATGCAAACTAATAGCAAACCTGGGGCAAATCAGGACAGTCAGATGGAGGTTATGTTGCTATGTTCTGTCACCTGGCAAGCTTCTGTCCTTTTTTTTGGTTTCCTTGTGAGTTTAAAAAATGTTATAGTCACTGTGTAGCACCTTTCCTGAAAATATTTTAATATTTCTACTTTAAACCCTAGAAGATGGAAAGTAGGGGCATATATTCATTCACAGCTGTTCAGTGTTTGCATTTTATGATGACTGTAAAAGACACTGATTTAACTGAGACTCAAAATTCCTTTAGGATTCTTATGTCCATACAAGATAAAACTGTATAATCTGACTGATACAACAGTACCATGTTCTTCTTTTGGCTCACATATTTTTGTGAGGAAAAAGACTGTGAAGGCAACTCCAGTGGATAAACCATGTTGTCTGCTTTTTTTTTTTTAATTATGTTTAACTTTTTCTTAAGTATTTTGAGATGAAAAATTGTTTAGGAGGGTTTTGGGCAAGATAGCAAACATTGTGGCACCTGGTCCTTTCCCCTCCGTATTCCTGATAATGGTGAGAAACATTTGAGCATACACATTTCTTCCCTAGTTTTGATCTTAAAACTACGGGGGGAAATGGTGAATTATTTTTTTCCTCTTCCCTTTCATTAATGCAGCACACTCAGAAACCCCTGGGTTTTTGTCCTTCTGTTGGGAGTTCTCTCTTGGAAGCTGGATGCTTGCAAAGTGGAGATCTTTCATCTGTGGTACGACTCTAACATTATGGAAAGTCACAAGAGCAGCAGCCTTTTGGTTTCTGCAGTGTGAGGTGGGCACTTTCTTCTGAGGAAGCCTTCCAACACATTGGCTGGGCATGATGCTGTGCTGTCATAGCATTATCTAAAGTAGTCAAGCACTCTTCCATTTTTAGTGACTGGACAGTCCCAGAGCTGCATTTGGGTTCTGATTACCAAAACAGATATTTCATGTGGCCCTGATGTTGGAACATATATTAGCTTGCATTAGCAAATTGCTGGGCTAAATAATCCAAAAGTTCAGTAGCCACAAATCCCTTGTTTTCCTGTTAACTTGTAATCCAGTTGCAAGAAATCATTGGAGCACTTTTCCACAAACCTAATTTGCTGAGGAATCAACTTGTTGCTTGATGGACTCACCTCTTCCTTTTTTTTCACTTCTCCATGAAAAAAAAAATTCAGAATTTAAAGATTCTAAATGTAAATTTTAGAAGAAAAAATGGAAGGGCTGAGAGGGGTTTGAAAGGCAGAAATTATTTTTTGTTCTCAATAAAACGTAAAGAAAACAAGTTGTCTTTTAACATCTTTGGCTTTTAAACTTTATTTCTGCCTGTCTTCATAACAGGGTAGGTAAACACTACCAATCAAGTGCGTTGCTCTATGTTTTGTACACTTTAAACCTTAATCAGATGCTATAGTGTTGCTTTCAAGCTCAGATGCAGTTATCTAGATGACTGGATTAAATACTTGTAATTTTTGGAGTTTTACTTTAGCTTTTTGGTTGGCTGTGTATATTTTCTACTGCAGAAAAAAAATGTGGTCATGGGCAAAGGCATTGTTGTTGTCGTGGTTTTAGGGGCAGGCAGTGGGGCATGCAGAGAGCAAATACAGAATTTCCCGAGGGGGGAGGCAGTACAGAGTGCTCTGCCAACTCCATTGCCCTATTGCCTGTTAAAAATTACTAATTATTAATTAGTGTGGAAGAACAGATAATCCTTTTTTTAAATAAAGCAGATTTGTTTGCAGCAAGGGAAGTTTTCTTGTTTGGTGGTTTATAATGTACTGTCCTGAACTGCTGTTCTTGGAGGCTCTGGGGAGTCAGTCACTGCTTGCACAGCTTCAGGCAGCTCTGACCCCTGAGTGCCAAAGGGCTGGTCTGGGCTGAATGAAAATGAAATCTGTTTCCTTTATTACATTTATTCTAGAAAGCTTCCTGAAGCAGCCACTGTCGGAATTCCTGGGTTTAGGTGGGGCTTTGTGCTCAACTGTTCTGAATCTGCATGAAAAGAACATCCTGTCTTGTTCTTACTAGGCTGCTGGGCATGGTTAAGTAAAAGTTATGTTGTCTGTGCCTTGAAAGGATAGTTATTGTTTGCTGTCTCTTCCAGCCTGTAGAAATGAGTGGGAATGGGATAAAACTTTTGAAAGGGGGAGTTTTGCTTTGGGTGAATGGGTGAGTGTATTTAGCCATGCTGGCTTGGTTTTTGCTGTGTGGTGCGTGTAACACTTCTGTGCTCTGTTAGCATAGTCTCTTTTACTCCTCCCTGCAGAGTAATAAGCAGTACTTTTTTTCAAGATTTGCTAATCTTTATAAAGGATGAATTTTGTTTTGATGAGTCTTTTTTTTTTGTTATTAGTTTTTTAATTTCTTACCTTCAGTTACAGTAACAAGGCCTTGCTCTGACATCACCCAGAAGTGATGCCTTTTGAGCTTGGTGGAGTTTGCATGGGCCTAATGCTGCTTACCAGGACGTGCCACTTTCAGGGTTGCCTTCCACGGGCAAGTTCTTCCATCCTAATGTCTGTAAGACACTTGAGTCTGAAAAGCATGGTTTTGGGGGTCAAGTCTGTAGCTTTCAGGAGGCAGTGCTTCTTACCATCTCCTTTTAGCCTTATTGGCACTTGGGGGCTACAGAAAATTCTTAAGATAAATGAATGTGTCAGTACCACTTACCTGTGTCTCTGGGCATCTTTTGTACATATGAACAAGGAGTAGTGCTGTCTAGTTGTGCACTCTTGTGTGTGGGTGTTTTGTTTTTGAAAAGGTTTGGTATAATGGTCATTGCAAAATCAGAAGGTACTGATGTGACATTGTTTTAATAACATCTTAAAAACCTGCATTTTGAAGTATCTAAAATAAGGAGTTTGTATCTCTAACATTTGTTGAATTCTCACAGACTTCTGACTTAAGCCTTCTTAAAAATAAATGTGCAAATATTTACATGATACCTTTTTCAGTGAGTGTCCTCCCATGACTCCTGCTGCATACCATCCAATCTACCTATTACAGGATATAGTTAGTAATATGTTGAACTCCTGCTGTTAGTCTATATTAAGTATGATAGTAATGTAATTTTAGCACTAATAAATCAAAAACTTGAAACTCTAGTCTCTTTCGCCTTTGTTTATTTTATTGTCTGGATGCAGAAAAAAAGACAAGTTGTGTGCAGTTCAGTGAGCAACTTTTGTAGGGATACAAAGGGACAAAGCTAGAACACAAAATCCACAGTGTCTTACTATTCGAAGTTTGAGACCTTTCTGTCAGTTAGGCTTTTTTGTATAGAAATCATAAAATGTGTATAAAGGCTGCACATACAAAACTTTTTTTCCAAAACGAAGGGGACTGCATCAGTTTGATAGGTAAAAGAAACGTGTCTTCCTATTTTTAAGAAACTTACAAGGGGGAAGTTGATCTTCTCTTTAGTTTTCCCTACCTGGTGCTGGGCTGTCAGCTTGCAGAGATTTGCTAATTGTGTAATTGGTGTTTTGAATTATGTTTAACTCTGCAGAAAGCGTTCTTAATGTAGAGTATTAAATGATGTGTTACAGCTAAAGAAAACATTTTCAAAACTTACAAATGACTAGTAAAAATTGTGCACCAGTGATGTGGAAGAATTTGAAATCAAGAAGACTGCACTTTGAACACAAAAATTGAAGGTTAAGCCTGGATGCCCTAACTTGCATAACTTTTAAAGACTTAAGCTCCAGGCATAAACAAAACAATCCAAAGTAGCACTTGGTGCAAACTAGAGAATTGCTTGATGGTAACTTGCACAGTAGTGGTAGTATCGTGGTGACATGTCATTAGCATCCCCTGGATCCAGAGGCCAGTAGGAAGGATTCAAAAGTAGGAGAAATTAGTGGTATGACACCATAAAAATGGTACGATACTAGGAGGTTGATTAAAACTGAGAATTTTGCACTGGTACTTGTTTTTTTCCGCCAACTCAGTTTCTCCACTGTGCAGGTGGCCAAAATGTTTGGAGGGAAATCCTTTTGCTTTGTGTGGAGTGTGTTTGATTTTCCTGGGAGACCTTTTGAGGAAAAAGGTTCTTGTGGCCTGCCTTGCTGACAAAGCAAGTAGAACACCAGATAGAAAACTGCAGTGGGAAGAAGAAATCTCTTAGATCTTTTGGAGTTCCATATTCCTTCTAGGTGTCTGGGTGGTATTTGTGGCATGGGGACTTTTTGGGGAGTGATTAAAAGAGCCTTACTTTGGGCAGAATTGCCTTGCTGAGGTTTGTCTAAAATTGATCAGCTTGTGTAAGCTGACCCGTCACTGGGTAAACTGTCCCGTTCCTAACTAGTGTTGCCATATGAAATAGGTATGTAACCCCTTTTGCAGCAATTCTGTTGACATGCATGTAGAATGCTCACACAGAGAGTTGAGTTCCAGAGTAGAACATGTTGGCTGTAAAATACGGATTTTAAAACACAAATTAAAATTGGTGGTTGTTATACTAATCAGATGTGCTTGCTTATATTTAAGGCAAATATGTTATGAGAGATTCAAGAAGGTCTTTTCTCTGTCTGCATTGTAGTGGTATTTACACAAGCAGTGCTGGGTATGTTTTGTGCTTGTGTGTTCTCCCAGAATCATGGCTAACCGGGTAGCTTGGGCAGCTGTTTTTATATAGGATTGTGTGTGTTCAGACACTGTTTTGGAAGAAGCTGGGTTTGTTTGTTCGAATTTCTGGAACAATGCTTTATTGCCTTCCTTGAAATTCACCTTCAGACTATAGCCAAAATGAATTCGTGGCTGTTACCTGTTCTTATATTAAGATTCTAATGCTAAGAGAGAAACATATTTAAGCATAAAGATGAGTTGAGGGAGGGGGAAAGAAAAAGGGATGTATGTGTTACGTTGTCCCTTTTTCCTCACTGGTCTCCATGACGAGCTCTATTTCTAGAAGGAAGCGCTCTCCTAAGGCTATATTAAGGTGTTCCTGGATAATGGGAAAAGAAACATGTGTTGTACTTATCCCCTCAAAAGTACAGCATTTACTGGAGTTCCATGTTCTCCTTGAATGTAGGTGCCTATCACAGAAAAGGACTACTTCAAGCAATTGAGAATGGGATTTACAAAGTTGGAGTTGAGGTGACTTTAGATGCTAGCAAAATGGAGTTTGAGGAGGATTTGATCTACACCTAAATGCTTGGGATTGAATACGATCCAAAACTTGGTGCTTTCATCGTAACATAAGGTTGTTTCAGCCATCTCTGGACTGAGAACTGAAATATAAGGAAAATAAATGTGATTTGACTCTGTAAATGAGCATTTTTTAGGGATATGTCTATCTCAATTTTCTCAACTACTTCTTGTAATGAGATGTTCAGAATTTGCCTTGGAGACAAATGAGCTGTGCAGAGACAAAAGGAGACTTTAGTTTGTGCACATTATACTCTTTCAGAGATGCTTAGCATCGTCTCTCAGTGCTGCACCGCTTCATAGCTGTTAAGATCTTTCCTATTTAAAACCGTGGTTTTGAAGTTTTTTTTCTCCTAGAGAAGAAATGAATGTGACGTTTTTCTGCTGGCAGTGGGATGAGTTCTACCCCATTAAATATAGCTTCAGAGGTGTCTGCCATGGTGTTCCTCCTACAGCCTTCTTGAATAACCCAGAGTCTGCTTTTATGTATTTGAGTACCTGCTCTGCTGCTCTGCTTCCTCACTCCCATCAGGATCTTAAGCTCCGGTGTCTCATGGTCACCACAAGCACCGTCACTTTTGACTGCTGTAAGCCCAGTCAGCTGCTCTTTAGTCAATAACAGATCAAGCTGTAAAGGATAGGAAAATGTGTATTAAAACTTCCCTGAAGTGACTGAACCTGGAAAATCAGATTAAATATCTGAGTTCTTTTGTGGGTGTTTCTGATATTCCTGCTTGAAGAAACAGCTCTGAAAGCATTTAAATGTCAGATTTTCTTGCAGATTTGCTCTCTTTAACTTATAGCTACTGTCATAGATTTACCACCTGCCTTTAATAGTTCACTTCTGCTCTGTTTCTTTTTGCCATAATTACAGGAGGAAATTGGTGACTAATTCTGTGTTTTACTTACTCTTCTCTCCCTTGTCCCCCAGTGTAGTTTTGGTTTCTTGTACAGTGTCTAAGGTGATTGAAGTGTACCAGAACAGTGCTAGGAGGGAAAATTGGGTGACTTTCTGAAATGTAGTAACAGAGGGGGAAAATGTGTAGCACTCTGCCACTGTACCTATCTTAGAATGGGTAAAATAATGTGTGTATATATTTATGTCTATGGAGGAGCAAAAATACAAGTGTAAAACCGCAACGTAAAATCAGGTAACTTTGGTTGCCTTACTAATGCTTAGGTCTCTGACCTTTTTGAGTCACCCAGGAACACATAATTCTTCCATTGCTGCAGAGACAGCCTTTTATGATAAGTAAGTTATGTAGATAATGGGGAGCTTGGAATACTTTGGATGTTAGACTGCAGGGAGGGTACCTAGAGTCCTCTTCTGTAGGAAAAGAGGTAAAAGGTTCAGTTTCATAAATACTGCTATGGGTATTAATAAGACTTTATGTGGTTTCTGGATTATGTTTTATTCCATGGTTTTTCTAGTTTGGTTTATCTTTTTTATCTAGGTATCTTCTGTCTGTAGAGGGTAATGGCAGGTATCTTACAGTAAACCTGTCGCTAATGAGGCTCGTGAATTTTCACTTCTAATGAAGTGAAATACATTTTACTGTCTTTTTTTTTTCTGCTGGACTCACTTGGAGCTTAAAATGTTATCCTTTGTTACCCATGTGACAGAGCAGGTGCCTCTTTGAGGCTATGGGCTCAGGAGGAGACTCAGAAACATTTCCAGCTGGGTTCTAAATTTCTGTTACGTTCATAAAACATTGTTTTAAGTGGGACGAAACTAATTGGTGGGTGAATGGTGACTTTGTCCAGCTGAGGGGATGAGTCTACTCATGAGACTGCATGAAAAACTCAAGATTTGGAAAGAAGTAAATTGTTCTAATCAAAGGTTGCATAGGAGGTGGAGGCATGCACAGCAAAAGCCAATGGGTATGGGTACTTGGGCTTTTGAGGCTCGGCTTACTTCTTGCAGACGAGCTGTGTCTGTATGGAAGTTGGCTGAATATAGTGCAGGAAGAATTGGAGGCAGAATTAGACCAGACTGTTGTGGCTTTTCCAAGAATAGAATGCAAGTGGAGTACCATTTGTATGTGTGGAGCTGGGGGAAAATGGGATGCTGGATTAAACAGATCTAGCTCAGAGGTGTTGTTAGAGTTCTAAGAACTTGTCAGTGGTGGGTCTTTTACCCAGATTTATATATGTAAAGGCTATCTAATAATAAACAGTAAGCTCATAACTTGGATTGTGAAAGCTGCATGTTAGTGAGAAAAATGTCTTTCCAGGTTTCTAATGTTTGTATTGCTGAATTGGAAATTAGGTCTCTTGTGAATTAGAAGTTAAGATTCATTAGCAATTCTGCATGGAAATATATTTTCTTGTCCAAATTAGTACATTTGTGTGCAAAATTGCTTTCAAGCTGTTTTAAGTAAAACTCTCTATGTCAGTGGATTAATTTCGTGGTATTTTTAGAATATGGTATTTTGCCTTTAAAAGATATTAACTATTTCAGAGTTAAAGAACAATTATCCCAAGGAGATTTGAAATAACTTTGTGGAACATTGGCAAACCTTGTAAAAGCATTCTGCGGCTTTTGCAGCAATAATTTGAACTGCAAGGCTCGTTCTCCAGCTCATGGCTGTTGTAGGTCCTATTCTATTCTGCAGCTGTTTTATTGAAGTAAGAGAGTTGAGAGGTGTGCTGTGAGTCATTTCTGTTAAAGCCCACTACACTTTATCTGTTGCAGCATCTCCTGTAGAGTTCTTTTTCTTTGTTTTTACTGCTTAAAAATATAAACAGGAGATGGAGTTTGATAGCAGAATCTTCAACTGTATGATCTAGAATAAAGTAACTTTGCATTCTTACAAAAAGCACTACATATTGTATGACTTCTCTAGATGACTCTGTCCAGGTAGTTTTTAATACATAAGATTAATAGGGAATTGCCTTTTATTTTGATTTTCAATTATGTAGATATTATCATTATCAGAAATGGAGACTAAATCCATGTGGATTGGGATTTACTTCCAAGTAGTTATTCTTTGTTTTATCTTACAAATATTATGCATATTCTTTAAAGCAGCTTACCCAACTTGTATTAAGGGGTTCTTTAATCTTACAAGGACATGTTTAAGATTTATCTTACCTTGGATAGCATGAGTAAGCACACTGTCTTCAGTAAGCTGTGGTAAATACATCTTAGACCAGTTGTGTTCATTAGTTTGCAGAATTGGGTATTCACTGTGATAGAAATGACACTGGCTTTGATAGTTTTGATAGTAATGATGTTTAATCTAATTACAAGTGAATTCAGTCTTTATTTATGAAAAAACTCAAAACATACCCAAAACTTGAATATGCATAGGTTGAAGTACTTGTGTGCCTGCTTTTTCCAGCTAAAAAGTTGTCCAAAAAAATGCCTACCTTTATCTGTTTGCAGTATGTGAAGCTTAATTCATATCTGTGGGATGGTGCCAGAAAACACTCTAAGATTGGTGCTCGCTGACTTCTGTGACTAAACAAAAATCGATTTTAATTGTGATGTATAACCGAGTCTGCAGAAATCTGTCTTCAGTTTGGCTTTTTAATTTATTTTCTGAGTAAGGCAACCTGTGTATCCTATTTGAAGAAGTACAGAAGACTGGCACCGTATCAATGCCCTATTGCAGTGGTTTTGTTCAATTTGTATCTGTATTCCAAAGTAATGGGCCAATATTCCAGCAAACATGGAGGATTAACCTCTAAAATACTCTAAATCCATTGACCTTACAGAATTAATACTTTTCTTTATACACGTGATTAAATTCTTCCTTTTAAATGTGACTCTAATGTCTGAGATGATGATTGTTCCCTGCTAAATTCCTTAATGCCTTAGCAAAGGCTTAGATGGCAGTTTTATCTGATGCTGCCCTTAACATAAATTACTCCATCAGGAACTTAGTGTAAACATAAAAATAGGGAGTCCCGGCTGCCAGGCCCTGCTGGATTAAAACCTGAGTGCATTTCACGGGTTTGTAAGCTGAGGAGTTTTCAGGAAGAGTAGAAAATGAATTTAAGTGGTGTTACTTATTTAAAAGAGAAGAATAAACAGTATTTTGAAGGTACCATTGTGCAAATTTTTAAGCTCTTGAGAGAATACTTAAGCTTTTCTGTTTAGTGGTGAACATAATTGATTCACCTTCTCATTGAGCAGAACATAACTCAATTATGGTAGGAACAAACATTGTCTCCAGAGATGCAAGCTTGAGTGGATATGTGAGATCCTGGCCTCCATCCAGCAAATGATGCCATTACTTCTCTTTCTTCTGGCGCTTAAAATCTTATACCAGAGTCCCTCTGTGGGAATTAATGCAAACAGAGCAGAGGGTGAACTGAAGTTATCTATTCAGTTTTAGATATTTTGATAAGGCACTGTTGTCAGTTTAAAAAGCAAGATGGAAACTTGCTTTTATTTGTGCTCTTTCAGGATGCTTGTTTACTTCTGTCAGGTAAGCAGAGAGTTAAGGGTTTGTTTTTTTTTTTTTTGTGGTGGCTTTTTGGTGTTCGATTTCTGTTTTGTTTTTCTGTATGAACTCTGGTTTGGGACCTTTTTTCTAAATTATTCATGGTCTAAATGTATTTGACGTATTTACCAGAATGGGTTTGTTACAAGAGTCCAGTAATGAATGTGGTATTCTCTCTTGTCTTTGCACTTCATCTGCAGGTCTGTGAGGGTTTTGTTTGGGTGTTTCATTGTTGTTAATTCCCAGTAGGAACCAAGTTTGAGATTCTTGACTTGAGAATGCGAGTGTCGAGGCTTGTTTCAGAAAGACTTGTGAATCTTTTAAGCAGAACAGTTACTGTCCTTTTCCACAGTACTTCTGTTGTGCTTCTTAGTCCATTTTATGAAATGAAACCAGCAGGGTGGCAGAAGCATAACATAAACAAAAGTTGTAACAGACATTTTGGGTTTTCTTTAATTAAAAACACAAACCAGGGATCATGGTATGACTTAGGTCAGAAGGGATCTCTGGGTCTCTGGTGTCATTTCCAACTCAGAGCAGTTCAGGTCTGGTTAGATTAGGTTATTCAAGCTTTTACTTGAAGCCTGGAATTATTTCCATGGAAGTGGGACAGCCGGCAATTGAGCTTCGTACCACTGACTACAAGCCTTGAACCTGGTGTTGTCCACATAGTTCGTATCACTTGCTGAGGATGCTATGGGAGACCAAGCAAAAGGTGTTGCAAAAATGGCAGTGAGAAATATCCACTGCTTTTCCTTTGCCGGTACATGTGCCTACTTGTGTCCCTTGAATACAGTCAGGTTGGTTGAGTGCAGTCTAAGCTCATCCCAGTCACATCCTTGTTGTTCAGGTGCCCAGAAATGGCTTCCAGGAGGACTGGCTCTGTTGTGACTTTGATTGTGCTGCCAGCCCCCAGATCTTATTTCTTACAGAGGGACATGCTGTTTGCCACCCAAAGAGGATGGTGGGGCCAATGACCTCCAGACCTCTGCTCCAACCACTGCGTCTGTGGTCTTAATGCAGTGCAATTGCCAGTGAACCTGGGACTGGCTATTGCAGTTTATGCTGCTGGCACTTGGAACTTCTAAAAATCTGTACTTTCTAGCCTAGATCTACAGATCTGAGCATTATTTCACGTCTGGTTCCTTACTCAGACACTTCTTAGGCTCAGTTTTTTCTCTGAGAAATGACTTACGAGCAGCAGCAGTCTTGTCGTGAACATCTCATTTTAATGGTGTTTTGGTTTACTGAGGAGATAAACCTTGTATGGATTTAGTAGGGAGCCACAGTTCTCTTGTAAAACTTCGGGAGCTGAATTATTGTTAAGTACAGAAGTAGTTTGTTTTGGACCTGCAATGAAACAGAGAGTGCACTTGATTAAAGATCTTATGTGTCTGTATACTGCTGCAAGTGCTAGCTTCTATTAGAAATACAAAATGGAAATTTTACCTGTTTTTAGGAGGTTTTAGTAAGAGCTGTAGCTGCAGGTCATTTGGCTCTAAGTGTATTTCTTCATAGGAAAAGCCAAAATACAGACAATTGTCTCCTGAAGCTATGAATGTTCTCTGGCAGGAAGTTGCTAAGAAAGAGAATTCTTACATCATGGAATTTTTGGTGGAAGGAGAAGTTTGGCAGGGAAAGTTTGACTTCTACTTAAAATATATTTTTAGTGTAAAAATGAAATAATTATGTTATTGGTGCCATTGTTATGGCCATCTAATGAAAAGTATAAGCACTGGAAAGGGAAATAAATTGTTCCTTCTGTGCCTAAGCTGAAACTTTTGAGATGGAGAGAGTAGCCTTGACTAAGGGGATACTGTGATTATTCAAGATTTGTAAGCTTGCTTAAACTTGTGTTTGTATTTCTGGCAGTTTGAAAAAATTGGTTTGCCTTCGTGGATGTACTTCTGGCTTCAGGGGTCAAACTTGCGAAACTGAGCATGAGTAACTTGAACAGTGCTTGTTTAGTCTATTTGTGCTGCTAGGGTTGAGATTGTAATTACATGTTCAATCCAGTGTGCCCTTCTGGAAAAGTATGTGTTGCTGTTCTGCACGAGTCCAAACAAGTATTTGTATTCAGCTAATTGCATTCCTTCAGCCAATCTTTAAAAATTAGAGACTTAAATATACGTACCATGGTAAATTAAGTAGCCCAGTTAGTCTCTTCATTTGGAACAGAATATATTTAGAAATAATGTTTATAAATGTTTTACGCATGTTTCTGTAATAGAGGAAAGTGTGAAGTATGTACTGATGTTATTTGAATTTGTTATTTGAATTTCTTACTATCTCAGTGGGAGGTTACTCAGACATATAGTAGAGGAGCTTCTGAAATCCTGTTATGTCCGTTGTCCTCTGAAGATGGGACAGAGATCTTCCAAGCATGGGATAGATGCTGCTTTTTTCGATTTCCCATGTAGTATATCAGTGTTGTTGTAGTCCTACTCTCCTCTGCAGAAACTAAAGGGCATGCCAGTAAGGAAGGAACTAGGAGCTCGCACCAGTCTAACCATGGTTTTTCAGTCTTGCTCTTAATGTAAACAAGGTAACTCTTAAAATGCTACATGTTGTTTTAGAAGATGGAGTCTGATTTTTCTAAAACCTGCCTGGCAGTGTGGGATAACAGTTTTCTCAATCTGAGTCCCTGCGTGGGTAAATTTGGTAGTGGTTGTAAAATAAAGTGGACATTGAGGCAGGATTTCTTCGAGTGTGTTTAAGTTTCTGATTTACGGAAGTCTAAATCAGCACTACTATAGGATGTATAGGGAGGCAAGGAATCTGGACTTCTCACCTGGGTAAGGTGTGGAAAGTTAATGGCTTGTTCTTCTTAAAATTTGAGATTGAGCTTCAGTGTGGAGAAACTTGTAAGTCTCCCCCAAGCAGAAAAAATGTAAATGCAGGCATAGACAACTTAATTCTGTTGGTTATGGACTCCGTGAGTTCATAACATTGTTTCTGATGTTAAACACATGGGTGCTCTTCCACTTCACAAAGCCTGCACCTCTGGTGTATAAGATGCAACTTTCCTTACTAGCAGTAGACTACAATGATTTAAATATTTTTCTGCTTATTCTCTGACCAGCTACACCTAATGCTTCTTAGATGAAGCTTGGATAAATGTATGCTCAATTAATAGATTACTGGGTGGTTAAATTGTGAGTTGTGGGCCAAGCCTTAGTCCTGGTGCTTGCTTGGATTTTCACCTGTAATTTCTTACAGTTAGTACTTCTGAGTTCTGTCCTGAGCATTTTTTTGTGCTGTCTGTTATGTGTGTGATAGGCTTAGATAAATGCTAAATTGTAGTGCTGATGGTAACAAACAGCTATTGTACTCTGCTCTCCAGAATGAATGTCTGCTGTGTTCTGTAATTACTCTAGGGTAAAAGAGGACACTTGAGTTCTTAAAGTAAGCTATTTTCTGCTGCTTTCCTGGGTAGCAGTCCTCTAGGCTGTAGAGAGCGCTTGTGCTGTCACTTCATGCAAAAGAGTATGATACTGGTGTATTCCAGTCTGCTCTTCTCACTTTGTCTAGCAGAGTCCTTCAAGTAATGGGAGCTCATACAAGTTTGTTTTGGTGATGGTTTTAGAAGGTGTGTGAGGTAAAAAATGGTGTGTATAGACAATAAGACATAAGACAATAAGACAGCTGTATTTTAACGCCTTCTGTGGCTGGGACTGACTGAATATGTATTTCTGTCTGAATGATTCTGTCCCTGTGTCCCTGATGTGTGGTTTCATGTGGAAAAGTTCTGTACTGGGACAGTCGAGCATCCAGACTTTGGGCTCCCAATCATCAATGGATATTGCTAGTCATTTTTTGCTCAGTAACTGGCCCAACATCATGATGGATCTGTCTTCCCAGAAACAGTTGGGATGTTCAGTCCATACATTCCTTTGGTACCTTAAATCTTGGCCATTCATTTGTGTAGTACTTCGAGCTCCAAGACAGCATGTGGGGAAAGGGGAGAACGGTTCTTGATGGCATTCGCAACAGAGATATGATAGGTGGGAATTTGGGTTTCTCTGCTCTGCTTCTGTGGTTTTCTTCCTGAGCTGTTACTCCGTGCAAGAGCTAATGGGCATCCATATGGTGTGACGGATGCCTTACACAGACCAAAATGAATATTTCATCACACCTCCCAAAAGATAATGTGTAGTCTACTAAGCAGCTTTTTTTACAGCAAGTAGCTCAGCTTCCTGAAAATATCACAGCTTCCAAGTATTTCTCTCTGAAGGAGAGAGGGCTTGGGCTTCAGACTGAAGCAGAGAAAGCGGTGTAATCTAGTTCTTGCTCACCAACCTGGGTGGTCAAAAATAAGCTGTAGATCTGATTCTATAATGATGTTTAGTTACTGGAGTAATCTAACTGTACTTTTTAGGTTTGTGATGGTAGTTATTTACAGGCTTTGGCAACCTAGCAGCTAACTTAGAGGTAAAAAAGATGTCTTGTGATGGAGTGCTGAATGGGAATTGTTAGTTTACTTGGTTGTTAGGAGGTGTGGGGTTCTTTTGGATTTATTTGTTTCTTTTTCTCCCCATCCTGGAATGAAACTGGAAATAACGTCTTCCTCATCAGACTGCTTTTTGGCAGGGTGAGAACACTGAGAGTGCACTCCCTGGCTGTGGTCTCTAATCCCAGCAGCACTGAAGTGCTGATTAGTTATCCTGAGAAGTTACTGACCATAGGGTTGGAAATCCTGTTCCTTGAGAAATAGATGCAGTTTTAGCAAAGAAGGATTAAAAGAACTTTTGGTATTCACTAGTGTATTTTCTGCCTTCCTTCTCCAAGAGGGGGAATATGAGGTTTGACAGGAGCAGTGGCAGTTTTCCTATATGGGCCCCTGCTTTTTCCAGACATCCAAGTGCAGGGAAGCATCATTGCTCTCATGAGGGTGCTGACAGGAACAGGCACTGTAAAGTGTTCTCCATGTCACTGAACACTGTGAAAGAGCTGTGATGGAGGTGTTGGGGGACAGTGCTGGACAATGTCTATTCTCTTTCCATGGGCTGGCACCGTGGAGTTGTTTGAAGTCCCTTCTGACAGGAGGTGAGGGTATTATATTGGGGCAGTTCTGATGCCTCCTGTAGAGACCGTGCTACACAGCTTTTTGTGATCAGTGTTACAGGCAGCTGAGGTTTCATAGTGGTGTATATGAGCTGCAATTGCTGTCTCTTAAGATGCTTCTGCTTTTATTTTAGGTAGTCAAAGGCTGACCCTCTCTTTTAAGGTGTATGATTCATAGTTACTTTTTTCTGTTTTTATTGATTTTGTCCTGTCAGTTAAAAAAAAGCAATGTGAAAGGCTTTTTAATAAAAACCAGACCATGATGTCTGAATTTACGTCCTGTGCAGCAAATAGCTAATGTGACAAAGAAAGAAGGTGGGGTCTTTGAAGCAATTAAAGGACTAAAATTTTTCTATTTTATGGCTTGTACAGTACAGTCAAAACTGGAAGTGATCCTGCATTTGTTTGCTTTTCAGACAGCTTTCATCTTTAAGAGATAACAATGCAGTTGCTAGTAAGGTGGCCAAACTGTATGGGCTTATATTTTCCATACAGAGTATCTGCTTTATTCTGGATTATTTTTAGAAAACCTAAAGAAAAATATTTAAACTACTTTCAGGAAAGATTAAAGCAATTGAATTGTCTTCCTGTGGAAGAGGTAGGGCTGTGTGGTGCTGGTGAGGGGAGGAGTGTTAACAGCTTTAGCACTTAGGTATTCTGGTGAAATAACAATTTGTGAGACAGTGTGTATCTTAGTCTTTCAGTGAAAATATCAAACTTCTATATCACTTTCCAAGCAACTGAAAATCTTACTGTATACGTAATTGGTGGAAATGTAGTTTGGAAGCTGTATTCTTGGAAGATAGCAGCTGTGTCAAACACTGAGCTCCTGGCCCCCCTGAGATGCAATGAGGACTTAGACTGCATATGGGATACAAAAAATACCATTTTTATGTAGGATGCCATTGAAAACAAGAATATCCTTTTCCTTTATTATTTTTTTAGCTTTTCAAAGGCAATATTGGGGGTTGCAAGTCTGACTTGCTGGCAGAAGGGAATGAGAAACCATCTTGGTATTGCCCCTAAATTTGAGGTTTTTAGATATCCATTTTATTCCTGTGATGATGTTCCATTGTCAGACTGTGTGGCGGGTTGTAGATCTTTATTTCTCCAGTGTGTATGTCCTATCCCTGTATTTCCGTCTTTACTTGAGTGTTCAGCAAAGGCTTTGAGGTGTAACCAGCTTCCTTGGATGACATGTCTCCAGTGCTGTGTCTTGCCCATATTGGAATCTCATTAATTTTCATCCATATTTTAGGTTTAGGAAATGACTTATGCTTCATGAAGGCTTCAGGTGCCAGTGATAAACTCTTTCTCTTCCAGCTATAGGACTTTGGGTAGACTAATAAATATTTCATCCTAAAACAAGAGGAGGAGTTGCTGCGTGATGGCTGGCAGAATACTTACTGCAGTCTTACAAAATGAGTGAGCTTGATGTACATTTATTGTGGAAGAGGGTCCCTTGGTATTTATTATTCAGGACAGAAATTTAAGTCTAGTTTTCTTTACAGCAAAAAAAGAAAGTCACTTGCAGGCTTCAGATGAATGATTTTTTTGCACAAGATTTTTTCTAAGCTAGGCTGTTTCAGGCTATTCTTGGGTTTTTATTGCTTCTGGTGTTTCAAATTGAGACCTTTCATTTCTAGCTAAAGAATCTGTTGTAGGGATTTGTGAAAAGGTTTGAGATTTGGCAGAAGAGGAATTGTCTTGCTCTCACAAATCTTTCAGGCAAATTGAAAAATTCAGACATAGAGCAGTTGATTCCAGCCCTCTATAAGATGGGGGCCTGATGAACATATAGTATGGGGTTTTTTGTGTTGTGTTGTGTTGTGTGTAGTACTCAGCAGAACTTCCAGAAGTAATTTTCTTTGTACACAAACCCAGGAAAGTACTAATGTCTTAACCAGAGTGAGAGTGGATTACACTTCAGAATGTAACTGCACTTGCTCTGACACACAAAATGAATATATTGTATGGTTCTGGCCTTGTTAAATAATTGTGTGGTTTCTCTCCAAATACAGCTGCTTATATTAAAAAATAGAATAGGATTGCTTTGAGAAATTTAGTAATGAAATCATGAAAAAGAGAAGGAATGCAGGGAAAAATCACTCCTTTCAGCTTCTCTGCAGCTCTTCAGTGAGAAAGAATGGTATTCTATGTCCCTGGGAATTCTTACTAGTGTGTGCTCTTGCTAAGTTAGCAATCAAAGAATAATGGGAATTCTTGTAATTGGTACCTTTCCTATTTAGGCTTACAAAGACTGGTGACAGGTTTTTAAATTAAATTGCAAACCCACGTCTGAATATTCTTAAAGAACTCGTTAGTACCACGAGCTGCTGGAATACTGGTTTCTCTTGTAAAGATGAAGTTTTGCCAACAATGACGTCTTGACTGCTATGCAGAGAGCCCTTAAGATTGTGTTTTATGAGGAGGGTGAGAGAAACTTGGATGGATCTCAGCAAAATCTTTAGCAGGGAGTGGAGAAAATCGGAGAGAATTCCTCCTAATTTGCTCCCTGTTGTTAGGTTTAAGATCAGTTTTCCTTCCATACCAAATAGTTGCTTCAGCTTTTGCTATAACACAGTATGAAGAGCAGATTTTGCTGAACTTGCCAACATAACTAAGCCAATATCGGTCAAATTCTTAAGCTGGTTCTTAGTTCATTTTCTGTTGGTTACTGGGAGACTGCTGTGATACTGAGAAGAAAAAAACTTCAGTGAGCTGACCAGGATTAGAAAGCTGAAAGAATAATTTTTTTCAGGCCTAAAAATGTTGGGACTTAAAAAGATATATACTTGATATTCCTCTTTCACTTTGCAATTATATTTCACTTACAGAAGAGATGATGAAAATATGTCAGAGCTTGCTTGTTGTTCTAGTCAAACTGTGCTTTTGTCCAAAAAAGTACCTTAATATGTTTTCATTTCTGAAACTTTGAACTACTTTAGTAAGGCAGAGGAGCATTGTGAAGCTAGAAGATTATGGTTGCTAGTCCTCTTCCAGTTGTACATGGAATTTTTCAGACATGTCTAAAGATGGTTTCTTCTCATTCAAGCCATAGAGTTCATACATAAGATTTGTGCGGTTGAGATTCTCTCTTCTCATTTCATCAGGTTTTGTTTTTCCTGTGTGCCTCTTGATTCTGTGTTCAGCTCAGCCACCTTTTGCTGAAACTGATTGTTACATGTTGCCAAAGAATAGCTCAAAGCAGATAACAAGAGGCTTGAGAGACCTTTTCTTGCTTTGAATTATTCAGTAGTGGGCCTCTAGTTGACATTTCTAATATTAAGCTTTAATAGAGGCTTCTGTCCCCTGGTAATCTGTCTGGATTGCTTGATTAGTAGACAGTATTTTTTACATGAAAGTCATGGAATAATTTAGTAGGAAACCCTGTGCATCCTTCTGTAAAAGGCTTCAGTCTGAAGATCACCTAGTTGCTCTGAAAGGTAAGATAGCACATAGATTTTTGTCAAACTGGCCACTAGTGCGTGACAGGCACACTTTGAATGGTCACCAGCATTTCAAGGGGACAGTATGAAAAGAACTACTATTGGTATTTACTGACCAGAGAGTCTTCTCTTCATTGACCCATCCCCCTCCTAGGGCAGTTTTCATCTGGGATCCTGGAGAAGCAAAGCTTCAATGACATGTACAGAAATCCCTCTTAGTGAGCAGCAGGCTGATTACCATTACCCCCTGGCTTTCTCTTCAGGGCTTGGTTGGCTTTTTGGCAAATAGGAGGAGACATGTTTCTCCATGTGTGGGTTTGTGTGTGTGTCTGTTTGCACTTCTGAGTTGAGAGGTGTATCATCATGGGCAGTGCCGAGGGGAAGAAACAAACTCTTCCTTTATAATGTCATCATCCCTCTGGGAAATTGTTGCTGATTGGTGCTGCATTGTGTCTTGTAGAACAGCTTTTACTGAAGGAAAAGCTTAATATACCATATATAAAGGCAAGTCGGTATTGGAGCACTGCAGCTGGCTTTGTGTGGCTAACTCGCTTATTAATACATATAGCTTGACTTTATCTGTTGTAAATTATAAACTATGTTAGAGAAGTAGCAGGAGTCTCAGGTCAAACTTTGTTCTGTAAGATGATCAGTGTTCTTTAGTGCAAGGGTGCTGTAATGGTAGCAGATGGGGGAAACAAAGGTTGACAGTCATAGCTGGAAGACAAGGGTGACTTCTGGTGTTTGTCTCATAGCAGCTGGGACTCTAGAAAGCAGGAACACTGCAATGAAGGGTATGGAATGGAACAGACAGAAAAGATGAAAGGGAAAATATGCCCAAGCATACAAATTGCTGAGATTTGCCACCTTTTTTTTCTGGTTTTTTTTTTTTTTTTTTTTTTTTTTTTCTTTTCCTCTACTCGCACTAAATGTACACAATTTCCATAGCACAGGAACAACACAGGCTGTGAAAGCAACTGTTACTATTCAAGGCAGTATTTATTGAAACTGTTTTAATTTAGCTTGTTATTTGTCTCATCTAAGTTGCAGTATTTTACTTGATGAGTAAAACAGATGAGGGCTTTCTTCTCTTGTTCTGGAGACAATGGAAGTAAATGTTACTTATTTTCAATTCTGTCATCTCACAAGGGAATTAGTCCAGTGTGCAGTGCTTTAAACACTGTGTATGATACCCCTCTAAGCACTCCTCCAATAGCTGCTAGCAGAACAGTCTGATGCAGATGAAATTCTACCATGGTGACTGCAGTTTAAAGCGGACCAGCCGAAGGCTGCCGCTGAAGGAACTCTTGCTATTTCTGTCAGCAGAGGCTTTGCACTGTCAGGGTATCTTACAGAGTTTGAGCCACATCAAAGCTTTATAAATCAGTTGGTAAAAGCTCTGGTGCTACATCAGTACTGCAGAGCCTTGTCAACTCAGTCATATGCAAAGCAATTGCCATCTTAATGTGTGTTGGAATGTAATCTTCAAAGACTCAAAAGCATTTTTTCAATAACAGCATATTTTACATTTTTGAAAAGAAAATTTCATTTTAAATACGCAGTGTTTCTTAGAACTAGGCTTTGCTGCTTTGTTTTCCAGTTTCCTGTTTCTCCCCTGCAAATGAATTGTAGAGGTGCAAAAACTGCAGAAACAGACTTGCATGTAAATTGTCACCAGAAAGAAACCGTGGCTGTCATAGAGTCCTGAAATGCCCAAGTTTCATCCAATTATTTCATAAGTTGTACTAAAAATACCACTAAAAATACCACTACTGTTGTAGTCAACACTTGGAAAACTGAAAGGGAGATATGTGCATTGTGATTGTCCACCTTTTGCAGGCAGCATAGAAGACTTTCTTTGTAGGTATCAGGCTTGTAATGACAAGGAAGTAGTTTGTTGAGTTTATGCTTTATTTGTGATAGAGATGTAGTGACTGCAGGTAAGAGAGTGTCTTTGTAGTTAGCTTCATAGGAACAGAGTGGTTTATATCCTTCTTTTTTATCAAGGCACTTACTGAGTTACTTAAACAGCAGGTTTTTAGCAGTTATTTGTTTCTTGGTTTCTAGATCTTCCTTTTTAATTGTGCTTTGGCAAGTCAAGATACCATTTCTTAAGACAGTGGGAGTAGTAAACTAGGCTGTCTGAAGGAAGGAGCTGAGCAATGAGAGATGACGAGAGCCTGCTTCTACCACTGACTCACTGTGGCCTGGGGCAAGGCTGTCTCCCTTAACTGTCTGCAGAATGATGATGATACTTGTCTTGTGGTGGTAATTGGTAGCATGTGAGACAGTTAATGTGATACTGGAGAAATGAAGTGTTCTGTACATCTAAGGAGTAAGTAAGGCAGAGGCTGCTAACTTAGAAGATAAAATAATTTTGTCTCATTTCCAGAGAAAGACCCCCTGTGTTCTGAGGTTTGTGCTTTACCCAAGTAAACTCCCTTTTTCAGATGTGTGTTCTTTTGCAGTGGAAGATTCTTCCAGCCTTTCTTTTCTCATCTCTCCCTTGTGTACTCATATTAAATTTTAGCTGATAATTTTAGAAACTTTGAAGGCCTAACTGATGTAGCCTCAACATCTTAACTACTACTCAATGCAGCATGGGATTTTTTGATATGAGATATTTGCAAGTCCAGTAACTTCTGTTGATACTTAGCAAAGCTTGTGAGCAAGCTCGAGCTCACGAGCTCTCATTGAGTACAGTAAGATGGTTGTATAACAGGAGATGACAGCTATAATGCATGTGAGAGGAAGGAACCATATGCCACTTGAGAGGCCTGGTGAGAACAACTTTACTTTTTCTTCATGTCCTCTTGATATCTAGGAAGTAGGAAACTCTTTCCATGTTGTTGCTCTTAGCATTGACAGAGTTGATCTAGATTATCTTTTGAGCAGGTGCAGCTTTGACAATTTTCATTATAATGCTCTGACTGGAAATGAAAATTAATGTTTTCAAAACTTTTTTTCAGGGAAGCAAGTAACTGATGACAGACAATTGTCCACACCAGCTTTATAATATATTCCTAACATGAGTTCAACTTCCAGATCCTAAAAAAAAATCAGTTTATTTTTGGTAAGGCCTCTTCCTTAGCAAATTGAGGAAGTTGTAGTTATTGGGTACAAATCTTGTTTTCTGAGAAAAATGCATTTAGAATGTGACTGAGGTTAGAGGGTGTAAAAACAGTAACTACAAAGTAGAATCACTTTGCCTGGCAATTAATTTGTTAGTTGCGTTATACATGAAGATTCAAGTCATGTTCTTCACAGGAACGTGGAGGCATTCAGAGGAATGATGTCCTTGAAAAAAGTAAGCTGTTTGGGACAGGCATGTGTTTTGTGTGTGTGCATGTGTGCTTTTTTTTTTTTTTTTTGTGGGTGTACGTTTTCTGCTTGTATTTAGATATCACCTGGCATGGTGGATTCCTGTGCTATGATGAGGATTCCTAGGTGTTACAAAGTGAAGTAAATACTCAGAAACAGTTAAAGCAGATGGCTTAGATGAGAGCTGTTGAGAACAAAGGAGACATCAACAATGTGATGACAGCATGGTGGAGAAGAGTAGTGAAATATCTTTAATCATACCTTGCTGGCACATGGCTTTTTCCTTTTTTTTTGCTTCTCTAAAGAGATCAGAAGGCTTCTGAGCTGGTCTGCAGTGACTGACTTGAAGTCACTTAATTCTCTGGTATTCTGCATGTAGAAAGTCCATCCTTCTAAACTCTGTTGAACTTCTTTCAGAGTCACAGCAGTTTGCAAGAATGGCCTATTCATGTGAAGAAAATTAACGAAGTTTATTCCCTGTGGGCAAAGAGTGTTGTTTCACAAAATGCAATGCAAAGGTGTGAGACTACCCTTGAGCTGTTTTGTGTTTCTTTTATGTTCCTGGCATTCTTGCATGCTCTTAACTTGCAAAGTACTACATATAAGAAGAGGAGACTGAACATAAGTTCTGTGATGGTAAGGGACGGCAAGATAGTAGTTTTGAATTAATGTTACCTGGAATGTTCTGTGATGGCTGAAGGCACCGTCAGCACTAATTTTGCATTGTCTGGGTTACCTGGCTCTGTTGCTGTGTTTTCCTCTGTGAAGGCTGGTTTGTTTGTTTTCTAGTTCAGATTTAAAAAAAAAAAAAGGCTTTGTGGGACCCTGCTCTCTTAAGATGTCCTTAATTTGAAAAAAATAAGACACTATTTTGCTTATATCTGGAAGGGACTGGATTTGTTCTTGCAGAAGTCCAGTCTGGTATGAGGGCAGAGGGGATACTGCTGTGTTTTGCTTCCTGGAGCAAGAAACAGAAAGGGCACTGTATATTGCTTAGATAGTAACATTGATAAGAAGGTTAAGCCTTTTAAATTCTAACAACATAGCTGTGTGTGTTATCTTGTCCAAAAAGATTTTCATCATCCTTTCATTTTTTTTTTTTTTTTAAGAAAAAGGAAAAAGTGGGAAACATTAAGAATGGTTATCAGCTTTTTCTTTAGGTGGAGTATTAATTTTAAATCTGAGTTTAGGGGAAATCAATCTTCAAGTGCAAAATCAAAATCAGCCATGGAGGTGGGACAGATACCACAAATTTCCAAATTTCAGAATGGCTCCAAGTTATATCTGTCTACTGTTTCCATTAATGGTATAGTTTCCTGAAAGGAAATGGTTATTAGCAAAACACATCTGGTTTCTTGTTCTGAAGTTTTTAAAAAAACTGGAAGCTTTGGTGTTGAGGCATTACACATCTGGGAGGATGCACTCCTCTCTATAAGTGAGTCTTTTTAGCATCTGTGGTAAAAGTCATTATAATTACTCAGACTGTTGCTTTAGTTGATGATGGCTTAGGTTGAGATTTTTTTTTTTTGGGACCCCAGCCTTTGAAGATTTGCAGAGTGGACTTGACACCAGATTTGATGTAACAAAACTACATATCTTTTCAGCTCCCTGCTGATCAGCAAGGTTCTCTGCAATGAGCCTACAAGAACAAATGATAAATTGCATAGTGACAGGAACTTCCTATGAGCTAGTCCAGCTTCTTGCTTAAGCTTTACAAGTTCTTTACATGAAGTTTTGTTTGGAAATACTTTTTGGTTTAGAAAGGTTTCTAGCACCCAATCAAAACTGCAGTGTGTGTGTGTGTGTGTGTGTAAAATGTACTCCTGTGTCCTGCAGGATTCTTGAGGGGGCTTTTAAGCTATTTCACCATTAAGAAAGCACTTATTTTGCTTTGTCTTGTAGTCTAATGTGTTTAATTTCAGCTTTCATCACTGTCTGTTGTTACATATTTCTCAGACTGGAATTCTTGAATTTTTCATCTAGGAGAGAGGAGACTTGAATACGGAGTTGCCCCTTTTCCTTTTAATCGTCTAAATAGATCACTGTTCATAGATTTCACTTAAAAGTTGATCTTAAATATTTTTATTTTTGTGGTGGATTTTTTTTTCCTTTTATCAGACCTCATTTTAGTCTTTAAACTGTGGATTTCAGAGCTGGCCATAGTATTTCACTAGGAGTTGGACCAGTACTACAACACGATTAATCCTATTTACTATTGTCTATTTATATTCTCAAGGATGAGGTCAGCCCTTTGACCTGGCAGCATGGAGCTTTTCTGATTCAGGTGGGAAAACAGACTAGACTCATGTTTAAAATTGCTATACAGGGATGTCAAATCTGACCTGTTGTCAAGACCACCATGTGTGTCTTGGGTTAGCTACTGCAGGTACATGCTGCATTGTTGTTTTGGGTTTTTAAAAGTTATTTGTTTTCCCCAGCTGCACAGAAGTAAAAGGAGGTCTTTCTAAATTAGATGCTTTCAAAATATTTCATGTACTGGTTGATGGCTAGCCATTCCCACTTAACCAAAGAGATCTGAATTTCATCTAGACCTGTTAATAGTTTTCTGGAAGCCAGGGTCTGTTTCTTTTGCAGAATTATATTTTTCAGCTATTTGTAAACTTATCCTGTGAGAAACAATTTTAATTTTTTTTTTGCTCTCCTCCATTCATAGCTGCCCCCAGATTAGATATTCCATTGGCACCACATGACTTTCTTTGGCTGAACTCTTTTCAAGAGGAGTCTTTATAGGATCACTTGCCTTACACCTCTTTGGGGATTTAGAGTGATGTTTCACTTAAAACACTACCCACAAAACTGACAGTCACCAATCAAGGTAGTGGCAGTAGTTGCTGGGATGGAAATAACTTACAAGTTAATGAGATGCAGTTACGGCTGTCCTTGGTACACTGGCCTCTGATGCCTGTCAGAGGTGTCAGCTGGTTTGCTACCTGAACCTGCATGATCATTCATGGCTTCTTTACACATTGACTGGTGTATGGTTTCATCCTCTGCAGCTCATCTAGTTGGCTGTGTATTGATGACCAGGCCTTCAGTTACTCACTGCTCCCTCTGACTTCTGTTACTCGTGTCGCTGAAAGCATCCCTGCTGACTGTCAGGAGACTTGGCTCACCTTGAGCCTTCTGCATCTTTATGGCCTGCTGACCAGTTGATTTGATAGTATTTTACTGCTCAGTATGAAGAAGCTATCGAAAGCTTGCTAGAAGTCTTTAGCAGAATTACCGTTTTTAACTGCTTACAAAAGATCTGTGTTTCTGGAGGGATGAGTTCACATGTGTTTTGGGTAAAAACAAGTTCATTTGGTGTGAATGGACTTATTTTACCATCTCATAAAACAGCATGTCTAAAGACTGTTTTTCAGCCTAGAAGGCCTTAAATACCTAGCTCACTTAAGAAAAAGGTACGGCTTTCCTCCAGTGCTGATTTTTTATTTTATTTTTAAAAATTTTTTCTAATTCAGTAGCATTGATAGAACAAATAGGTGTAGGGTGGGAGTGAAGTGGAAGGATCTTCGGAGCAAAGATACTTATTTTTGGAGTTGAGGTGGTATTGGTGTTTTTTTTCTTTCATGTTTTGTTTGTTTGATTTTTTTAAGCTTCAAAGTGTGAGCTGCCTTTTTCAAAAACCAGAGTTAGCAATGTAGCTTCTGCCTAACTGTTAAAAACAATAAAATTGGTACATAGGCAAGCTGACATTTAATAACATATTGTGCAGGAGTGCTTGTGAATAATTGGACTGGGTTCCTGCAATGCTGGGCATTGTACAAAATACTGATTCCTGCCCTTGAGATCTGTGTATAGGCAAGACAAAACCAAGGCAGTACAAGCAAGTGTAAACAAGCACAGTGACAAGCATAGTGGGGCAGGTGTGTTTGTTAGGCAGCTGTGTTGCTTTCTGGTCTTGATTAAGTGTGGATTAACTTAATGGAAGGAAGTGAAGGCGAGTTGCAGGGGAGCAGGAGGGAAAGGTGGGAGTAGTGTTGCACTGAGCTATGAAGAAGCTGGATTTAGAAGTAGTGGGGGAGAAATCACGTCTGGCATTAAGAACCAAGCCCTTGCCTCTCAGTCTATTAGAGGGAGGGCTGGAGGAGGAAGAGGAGTGAGGATGAGACTGGCTCAGGAGGCCAGTGGCTTCCTTGCAGTCTGAAGTGACTGCACCATGAGATAGATTCCTTCTGTCCTTAGGGCTGTGAGAGCTGCTTCCCCAGCTTTGTTTACTCTTCAGTGTGAACTGTGGCAATAAAAATATTTATGGTAATTAGAAAAACTAATCCTTTATGAGAAGCCGAGGCAGTGATTATACCAATTACAAGTTGTCCTTATGCACTTCCTGGTGTGATGAAAAGCAATTGTTTATCTGTGTGGCTCTCCCTCACCCTTTCTTCATTCCCTCGTTCTTTGGTATTTGAAAAAACAAATATTTTCTCCCCTGCCTCTTTTACAAATGGCTGCTTAGTGACAAGGACGTTTCTGAACATTTCTGAAGATCTTGCTTTAACTGAGGGAAGTGGATGAATATGCAGTGTGGAAGGCTGTGAGATTGAGTTTTCCATCACTCCTGGCTTGACATCTAGCTCCCACATTGCCAGCAGTGAACCTGGAAGTACCAGTGCTCTGTAGGACATGGAGATTCCCCTGAGGTCTCTCCTCTTTTAAGGGGCGTAAAGCTGAATCACAGTTGTGCCTCTTGTGGTGCCTGTGAATCATTATAGCTTTCCTAATGATGGAACAGTGGTCTCCTGTGGTCTGCTATAATGAGTCACTGAAATGTTGTCTAATCACTGTTGAAATGTCTTAAGGTAATTTTCTTATTTAAGTTATTTATTCTAAAAGTGATGCTCGTATTCATTATCTGTTATTTACAATATATCTAGTTCTACAGCATCCCTTCCTGTAAGATGCAGACGGTGTGAACTTCAGAGGACAGATTTCCCTGATGTTCGAGGGCAAAGGTGATTATCTTGTCTCTAAAGAGGAGCTTTCTTCAAAGGTCCCGGGTTGATTTTGGTGTAGGTAATTACAGCGAGGTAATTAAATGTTTTCATCTCTGAAATGGCTGAGTAAGTACCTGCTCCATGCTTTATTGCTTCAGAGGGGAATACCTTTTCTTGTTTAGTGTAGTGGATGGAACAGGCTGCTGTGTGTAACCTCACAGTCCTGTGGTTCCTGTATCTTGAATGCTGTTTTTGTTGCATTCTCTCCTTGATCAGTGGTGGAAGAAGGGTCTTTCAAACACTCTGTAGTTTTCAAAATATGCTACAAATGCTATAGATAGCAGCTTATCACTGAGAAGAAGAGGAGGTTTTAGCTATCAAAGCTGTGAATCTCAGAGCCATGATAGTTCTGGGATTTTCTTTTATTTCTCATGCTCCTACTTTAGGTTGGGAGGGCAGGAGATATGAACAGTGGACGAATACATCATCACATGGGAGGATTTTGTGGATAGATAGTCTCTTTGGAGACAGTACCAAATTGGCTTCACCTCCTTCTTGCAGCAGAGAGGTGAAGCTGTGGCTCTGCTGAAGCAGGATTGCTCCAGGGTACGAAGGGTGTTGAAATCAATGCTGTAGGACTCCAGTGCATGGAGGATACCTGAGCCTCAAGCAGGGAAAACACTGCTAAGCCTGGTAACAGTGTTTTTGCTTTTCTTCACTCTCTTTTCTGTAGACAAGTCTGTGCTCTTTGGAGGAAGCTACCAGGAATATAATTGGCCCAAGATGAACTACAACTGTAAAGCAATCTCTGGTGTGTTGTGCTGTTGGCACTAAGCTAAATATTAAAAAGAGAGCTTAACCAAGAATGGGATATTCCACCAGGGAACTGTGGCTGTTCCATTTGACTCTTTGAATTAACTCTAGAGCTCAGATATGAAGTTTCAGAGCAAGCAGCCTGCGGCCTCAAACAATAAATAGCAAATTGAGAAGTGATATTTTAAGAATTTTGTGAGTGTAGGGTGGTGAGGGATTAATGTGCTTAAGGCATGCTAGTATGGAAGGAAGTCTAATTTTTCTGTGGATAGTAGTTTTAATTGTTTTTGTTGTTGTTGTTGGTTTTGTTTTGTTTAGAACTTTGTGACACGTTGTCACTTGATTTTGAGACAATTTAAAGTTTTTGTCTGAATTCAGTGAATTTTCTGCATAATCCCAGCCATTTGTTAAAGTAGTTATTTAAGTGAAAGAGCAAACCTTCATGATGAGTTTGAGGATACCTTGTCATAGTTCATGGATTTTGTAGCCTTTGTGGAACAGAAGGAGCACTTGTTCCAGATTCTGTAATATTTGCAAGAAATAGTAACAGAAAAGGCAGTAAACATGATGAATTGGAATAATGCTTGCACTTACTTATTTGTATATAACTTTGGAAACTTATCTTGCATCTTAAACGGTTCTATAAACTGATTGATTTAGAAGTAAGTGATAAATCTTGTCATGGAAATTAAGTATGTATGAAGCCTTGGGGATTTCCTGTCTTGGTATACTCTCTCTGTGTTCACCATTCTGTGTCAATCAGTTTATAGAATCTTTTAAGAGAAGTAAGTTTCCAAAGTTTTTGGCATTCGGAAAGTTATATACAAATAAGTGAATGCAAGCATTATTCCAATTCATCAGTTTACTGCCTTTTCTGTTACTATTCCTCGCAAATACTACAACTGCTCTGATGAGAATAAGAAAACTATTTTGGGGTTACAGGAAAAACAAGAAATGTAATATTTCTTTCTGCTCTTAGTCTTTTTCCCTTGTGCGACGATTGCACAATATCACAGACACCTAGCATAATAAATTTCCAGAATGTGAAAACTGAAAACACTAGCAAACTTGTCATTGTTCGTTGTTCTTCTCTTGCACCTGGGGCTAAAAGCCATGTTAGTTAGCTAAACAGAATTGCAGACTGCTTAGCTTGCAAAGTATGTATTGTTTTGGGGGCTGCTACACAGTAAAATCCAACTGCTGCATTTTTCCTTGCTTCTGAAAAGCTTAAAACTCTTTGCAAGTTATTTGAAATGAAAGCAACCTGGAGCAAATTTATGAAAAACAACTGGATGAGGGAGCACAGAGGTGCCACTGCTGACCTTACAGGTGGAATGGAATGTGTCTGTTTACAGCAGCATAAAAATAACCCCACCAGGACATGTTGCCTAGGCAGTAATAGCCATGCAAGACTCTCGTCTTAGTTTCTATCATTCTTACATGAACAATACCAACTCAATCTGTTAATCTATGCATTTATTAGTCCAGTAAAAACTGAAGTTGAAATATCTGATATTTACCTGAAAGAGCCAAATGGTGTCCGACTTCTGTGAGAAGTGTCAGACTATCTGATGGAGATGCTGGACTGTAACACTCAGTTTCCATGACCTTGCTTTTCAGTGACATTCCTGGCCGTTGCTGTTTTCGTGCTGGTTAGTTAATACAATAGCCCACTTTTCTGGCATAGCATTTTCAAGGGACTAAACCTATGGGCAGGGAGCCTGTAGAGCATTCAAAAAGCAGGACATGAGCTCCTTTTAGCACATTCATGTAATGTAACTTTCTGCATTGCTGTTCACTTCATCACAGTGGCCTCTCAGTTCAGCAGCCTTTCTACTTTAGAGAAAGGGTTTGACACGTATTTAAATCAGAATGCTCTGCTGTGGTGTTTCAGCTGGGAGGCTTGTTTGTTTGAAAGGAATAATACAGAGACTTTTGTTGCCAAGGAATAAGAGACCTGCATTTACATCGAGGTCTAGAATGTGCTAGCTTTAATGCTGCAACATTCGGTGATGCCTTGTTTCACAGGCAAGCAACTTGTTGAACAAGTTTTCCCAAATAAATACAACTTATAAGATAATGAAGACTTGTGGTAAATTTCTTCCTTTTTGAAACACTGTGTGAAGTAGGTTTTGTGCTCCTCTTTTATAGGTAAGTCATTTTAATCTAAACTGGTTTTGTGAAGTGCTTGGGGGTTTCCCTAGCTGTAGTTTGGAGACCAGTATGCATTTTATACATACCCTAAGTGGTGTTTTGGCATGGGAAAGGTTCAGATTTAGCCCACGTGGTTTGGGTATGTTACATTCAACTGGTTGTTACTCTTTACCTTTTCTGAGTTTGTTCCCAGACCTTAAAGATTACTTCAGTGGCTGGTCTCTGATTTGGATGTTGACATGCAAGTGAACACGTGACTAATAACATGGAGTTGTAGAACTTCTTGACTGTTTTCCTGCTACATGTCCAGTTAATGGAAAGTTCTCCTTTGTCTTCTGTGTTTCCACTGAAAACCACACATTGCCATCACTTCTGCAGACTGATTGAAGTGGTATAATTTTATATAATGGGAGGGATGGAATGAAATTTTGTGTAGTTATTATGGTTAGTTTGGGAGTTTAGATCAAAAGTATTTGGTTCATGAGCTTGCTGCCTGACCTATTGTTATCTCTGAATTTTAACATGTGAGTGAAGTCACCTGCACTTAGCAGGTGTGGAAGTTACAAGGTGAGAAGGAGATGGGCAATTGGTATTGGATTCTGAGAGGACTCAATGAGCAACAGTAGCTTAGAAAAACTAAAAAGAGAAAGCTGTTTTGTAGCAGGGTAATTTCATGGTCTGACAAACTGTGTGTTCCCACAAACAAGTGTACTGTCATGGCTGTGGGTGGTGAGGCAAAGAAACACTGGAAATTAACTGCTTACGTGGGGGTAGAAGGGATGAGAATACCTTTGGAATGGTCCTGCTGCTGATCTGGTGACATGGTGTTAAGAAACCATGGTCTGAGGAAGAACCCTAAGGGAATGCGCGCTCTTGTATTCCGAGTGCAGAGGCAGTATACAAGGTGGCTGTATATGGAGTGAATTGACAGATTTTTTTTATATTATTTTATTTTGGTGGGGGACAATGTTTGTTCTGTTTCAGTATTGCTAAAGTTAGATTGTTGAGGAGCAATGTGCAGCTGATGGCTGGGCATTTAATGGAGATATCAGTCAGCAAAGGGAAGCAACTCAGTGAGCAGTCCTTTGGGTTGTGAGAAGAGGGAGGGTGAAATTGTTGCAAAAGTGAGCTGGGGAGATAGCAACCTTGTGGTGAAACAATTTGAACTGCTTGTATGGAAGAGAAAGAGCCAGAAATAAGTCACCTCTGCAGAGCCCACATGACTCTGCTTGCCTGCACATAAAGACAAGTGGCTGCAGCAATTTGCAAAAGTCACGTTAATGCTGTTGATGCTACCCTACTGAGACCTAGCTTACGTGCTTTACTGTTGAAATACTATTAAAAGATTAATACCATGCTTCATCATTGCTGACAAAACAGCCCCATAGCAGCAGCAGAGCAACCTAGACTGCCATGCTGCAACAGCAGCATAAACATACACCGTTTCCTCCTACAATGTGAAAAGTGTGTTGTTCCGAGTAACTACCATACTTGCTGTTCTGTCTGCTCCAGCTGATGTTGAACGTTCCAAATGCTTATCTATGCTAGAAGTTTTAAGAGTGGCTTCCCTGTATATTGCTTTAATGTGAAACTACTCAAAGTATTAGTTGATGGCTTCAAAAGTTGTCTTCGAAAAGTGTTAAGAGCATGTCAGTTGTAAAGTAACTTCTTCTCTTACTTAAAAGATGAATTAGGTTGACTGTACTGTAAAAAAAATTTATCAGGCTGCTACATTGAAAAGTTGTTATCAGACAAGGGGTTTTTAGTCCTTCCTCCCCCACAGTGAAAGTGACTTTCAGATCAAGGGAGATGGAATTGTGGTTTATGCTGCAAGCTTTTGTATACATGTGGAGAAATACTGAAATAATCCTAAGCATACATGATCTATTGCAATTTTAATTAGAAAAAATGAGACTTGGGAAAGTTGACAGCCCTTAGAAATTAAATGGGCAAACTCAATGAGCAGAGTACAAAAAGCAGTAAATTTGTATTTTTTTGAGAGGCTGAAAATATTTAGTTGTTTTAAGTGTCAAAGGATGGATAACTGTTAAACACTAGCTGTTGACCAGATATTTTTATTGTTTGGTAAGTGGAGTAATAAAATTCTAATTTTTATTGAACAACATTTTAAATTTAATTTTTAGATTTAATTTTAAAAGGTTATTTAAGATTTTATTACACCAAATAATGTATCCTATAGTAATTTTTACTGTATTTTCTGTAAGCTTTCAATTTATCTGACAAGACAGAATAAAGTTTTTCCTTTAAAGAATGTAGCATAGCAGTTCTCTTTATATTGTTGTGAAACTACTGATGAAAAACCATTCAGAACTTTTTTTTTTGGCATTTCTTTTGGTTTTTTTCCTTTCCTGGTGTGTTGATACTTATTCATAAAGCATACCTAACTTTCTCACCTTCTGACTGTTACTGTTGTTTCTGCTCTTTACCTCCATGTCATGCCACTGATTCTGGGTATGCTAATGTGGCTTCTGTAAGGTTACTTCTGTCTGCATTCCTCACTAATAGCTATGGAAGTTGACTGAAGAAAGACATCTATAATCTGTCACATGGCAGGTCTTTGGTAGGGAAGGCTGAGAGAGGAGGAGAGCAGACTTGTGTTTTAACCCCCATTTTAATTTTAGACAATGTAGTGAATTGCAGCTGAGAAGCACTTGTGGCTTTTTTCCCTCCCTGCTAAGTTGGTCTTGTTGTCCTGTACCCCTTGTATGGTGTGGGTGTGAGCCTTAATGTCCTTTCGTTGCTTTAATAACAAAGCCGGAGAAATCAAAGAGATTAAACATCCTCCAGCTGTCCTCTGATTGTGTAGTTTCACTGCTGGATTTAAGCTGTAAAAAGGGAACAACAAGTTACAGGACTTGAGTGGATTTTATGTAGTTTAAAAACTGGACCTAAGTCTTTTCAGTCTGTAGGAATAATAATCTCTTTGTTATGAAGACCAATATTGAAGTTAAGCTGAAGTTAGTGTGAAATACCCAAGTTTCTGAGGAAGGATTTCAAAGGAAAGGTAAATGGACAGAAGCAACTCGAACCAACAAAATTTTAGTTGCATTTGCTTCAGAGTAGCCTATTTCCCATTCAGCTGTGACATAAATAGGGATTGTATGTATTTGAATTTGTGTAGTCTCTGGCTGCAATAGGTGTTAGCTCAAGTGAGATATTTGAAGAGCAATATTGTCATTTCTGCTCAGCTGAGAGTTCTGCTTCCTCTGCTGCAGGGAGGATCAGCTATTTCTGTGTGGGCAGTGTTTGCTGATGCCACATCTGAGGTGGCTCTGAAAATACTGAACATCAGCAGCCTTCAGCTTTTGGGTTTTTTTTCCTTTTAAGGTGGTGAAGTTGATCTACCACTTTGAAGTTGCCAGTGTGGTTTTAGGAATCTTGTTTTAAGTTATGGCTGTGACTCATTACTCTTTTTCTGGCTTAAGAATGCACAGGAATTTGGGGACAAAATGATGGTTTATGAATGTTACAGAAGAATGTTGTCTCCAGGAAACCATAGACAAAGATTTTTATTTGAAACAGCTCAGATTTGCAGGTGGTTCCTTTTTCTTATCCCTTACTGAGTAAATTTAGTTTTATGTTAGAACAAAAATAGCTTTATCTAGTTCTTAATAAAATAATGTGCTCTAAACGTTAAGACTCTTCTCTTGCATAATCCATAAACTTGTGGATGAGATGGGCCAATCCCCTCTTTTCATCAAAACCGAGCATGACACATAGGCTGTTTTTTGCTTAGGAAATGTGATTTATTTCTATTTTGTATACAGCTGCTTTGAAGTTCTGTTGCAAGCATACTTCATCCTAAACTTTGAGGTAGCTTAGCTCAGGAAAAGAAACTTTATCTGAGCTGGATTTTTAGCTGCAGAAGTTTGCCAGCATCAAGGCCCTTCAGAAGATGGGCTTATCTGTCTCCAAGTGACAGATTAGCTTTCTGTTCCTGAAAACCACAACATGTGCTGTGGAATCTCATCTATGTTTGAAGTAAAGATATCTTTCATCTGAGCATGGAGCTGTTTTGTTTAATGCTTCTGTTTGCCACTGGCATTTCTAGAGCAAGTAGAAAAGTCCATGTGCAAGTAAGACTTAGGAGATGTTTTCTGGTTGAGAAATGAACATGAACAAACTCACTTTAAGCTTTCTAGCTTTGTGTGATTCTGTCTTTTCCTGTAGGCTTTGGAAGATATGAATATAAATCAAAGAGAACTTTATATTGAAACAGGTGACTTCTCCTGTGCTTGGAGACTGGAGTAGCATGGTAGCACGCCATGTAAGGCAGAGGGGTCTTCCATGTATGTGCTTTTCTGATAGCTGACACCAGGTGGGTGTCATTACTTGTTGTCTCTGAGTGCCACTTCTCATCGTGGTGTGCATCCCCCACCGTGCATGGCGGACATGTGCTGGCTCCTTTGCTCCTGAGAAGGAGCTTTGTGCCCTCCTGGTGATCTCTGCAGGATCATCTTGGATGGCAAAATTTGTGCTCTACAGCAGATGGGGTAAGCAAAAAAGACTACTTGCAAATCTGAAGCAATATTCTTAGATTAGACCTGCATTGAGCATCTTAAAACCCTGACAGCCCTCTGGTGCTTTACACAGACTGACCTTGAAAATTCATGTTAGTGGTGGGAAGATGGGGAAAAAAAAAAGGAAACAGTGGGAGACCATAGTGAGGAGGGGTCTATGGCACTATTAGTTTTGGTGTAATACTACTTTTTTTCCCCCTTGCTATCACGTGACTCGGCATAGCATTGGTATTTCAGGTGCTAGTATCTGTACTGTGGCATCTGGAAGATAGTTTCATGTGGCTGTGAGAACAGAACATACCTAAAAGACTGATCTAGAAATAGCCAGTCTGGTCAGAGAATTGGTATTCAAGATACCTGTCTGGTGTATGTCTGTCCCTTTTAGAAATTATTTTTTAAAAAGTGGAGAGTTCCGGGGTTTTGTTTGGTTTTGGGCTTGGAGTGGGGTTTTTGAGTTTTTCTTCTTGCTGCGTACAGCAACCTGGCTTAAGTTGCTGGATTAATTGGGGATTGTGTATGGGAGTACTTAAACTGAGGAGTCTTATGCTTTAATGGAAGGATGGAAAATTTATTCAAGTTATGAAATTAAATAGTACTCACCCCTGTAGTACTGAATTACTGTCCCGCAAAATCTGATGCTACCTCTTCTCTCCCCAAATTCTTAAACCTAAAAGAAAAGAAAAAGCACCAAATATGGAGTCTCATTTCTGGTTTTAATATCACAGGTAGAGAATCCCTGAAACTGCATGGCTTGCCTTTTATGGATTTGGTCCTTTTTAGAAAATAAACTCAGGGATGTGAAATGGAGGCACAGAATTTTAGGTAGAACCTTTTTTGCACATCTTTTTGAGGACCAGTGACTTGCACATTTAGGCACCTCTAACCCTCTTGTGGATATTGATGATGGTGAGAACAGCACTTGTTGCTTCAAGGGATGGGCACCCTTGAGAAGAGTATTGTTTTCTTCAAAAATGCCATTTACCATTAGCTATTCACTAGCCTTGTCTCTTTGCTTTGAGCAGCATTTCCTTTCTTCAGTAGAAACTGAAGTGCAAGGAATTACTTTCTTGAACACTGAAGAAGAGTGGAACTAACTCCTCCACTGCCATCAAGGATTCTTTGGGGAAAATATGTCTTTAGTCACAGTGTAGACTCTTGTCTGTTTCTACATCTACCAAAAAAGCATCATGGTCTTGATAGAAGGACTTGGTAGGGATAATTCCTGTGCAACTGATGCAGTGGATTTGAGTTTGAGATAAGCCGTACGTATTCCTGCTCATATGGTAACTTCTGTGTGGATCTGCCAACCCCGTCTTTGAACTTTAATATGCACAAATATACATGTGAGAAAGAAATGAATCTTGTTTAAGAAGGCCTGTAGGCAGATAAGCAGGCTTGGGACAGATTTGGGGCTCTAGGAGTCTTTGAGAATCTCATGGTGGAAGAGACTGAGTTGAGCTGGTGTGTGGGGCATGCAGAGCAGCAGGGCAGACATCGAAGCTCTGCTGCTGCCATGTGGCTCGTGCCAGTATCAAGAATCAGAAGTTTCAGTAACCTTGAAAATACAGTTTGCTTTGTAAATGGGCAAGGGGAGGGTAATAATGGGGTTAAGTTTGTCAGTATTGTCTGACCCAGAGCCGTGAATTTTCTTAACCAGCCGAAGGAACCTATTTTTCTCTTTACAGTATCAGGTAGTAAAACAATAACAAAGTTTCCATTTACTTATTGTGAGAGATATACACATCTTTCCTCCACTACCACTCCTCACCAAGTAGTGAGCTATGGGAACCAGGTTTAGGGTGCCAGATATGATACTATCACCCTATAAACAATAATGCATTTTTTTTCCAGTAAATTCTGTCTGGCCTACATATTGCACCTTGCTGACTGCACACCCATAACCTATGTGGTTTCTCACAGCAAACAAATCCAAAGGCTGACTTGCTTGATTGTTTTCTGTGGAAAACTTTCCATCTTAAATAGGTAAATTGAAAATGACTCTCAAGAAGAGAGCTCTGAGAATATACCCACCAGTTCAGGGAAGCTGCTTGCTTTCTTCAAATCCAAACAAAGAGCAGACAGTGTATATTTGAAAGCCTTTTTGTCATGATTCAGATCACTTGTCCTAGTTTCCAAAGCCAACTCGATAATGTCAGCTTGAGACTTACAATGGGATATGTCAGTATTTATTCTACCTCTTCTCCACTTCATAACATCCTAGTCCCATTATTTCATCTCTGCTCTCCTCCCATTGTTAAATAGCTTGATTCTGTCAAGTTGAATAAATATCTAAATTCTGTCCATTGGAGAATGGCTCAGTTTCATCAGCAGATATAAATGTGCACAAGTTCTCGAAAACGGAGCAGCACATTGTTGCTGCCTTTGTCTGTCTGCGGGCTACCCCTCTGCACAAACAGAGATGAAGTGATGAGAGCTACAGCTCCTCCTCTCTGTAGGCTCTACCTTTTGTGCTCTAAGCGAGCAGGCAGTTGTGAGAGCCCAGCACCCGTGGGCTATACTTCGGCTACCCATGTGTTCCTATATCATGGGTGATGGTAAAAGAAAGTGTTTTAACTGCTGATTGCCGTAGACATGCTGAAGTAGCGTGCTGCATTTTGTAAATATGATTTGGAGCTAATGAAGCAGATCTGAGTTTTACATAATGTCGTTGCTTCAGCACTAATATGACTAATCTGTTTGGACAGGCAACGATGAACTTCTGAATGGCTTATTGCAGGATGCTTGAGTAACTCGGTTAGAAACAACAACCTTTGTACTGGCATGATAATCTTTTTATAAGAACAAGTGGCTTGGTTCTCTTCAGAAGCATACTATTTTTGTTTCAGAGCAGTGGGATGACAAGTCTTGGGGTAATGCATTAATAAAAAGAGAAAAAAATCAGCGAAATTGCATTATAATAGCAGACTGCAAAATGTTATTTAGATCATTATCGGTGGATACAGAGGAGAGAGGAGAAAGGGACTAGGGATGCATAGTGATGTAGGATGTCTGTTTAGGGATAACTAGAACTGCTAGTAGCTTCCCATAGAAAGCTTGCACCTTTTGCTTGAACATAGTTTATTTTTTAATTTACTCCTAAACTAAGGAATTGATAAGAAAAAAGCCCTAAGTTTCAACGTACTTGGATTTTTACAGAATCTAGACAAATCTGCATTAGTTCCAGGTCGAGGGATCTGGTTACAGAGTATTTTTGTGTTTGCTAGATTCACAGGTTTCTTTTACCTTTCTGACTCTGTACTTACATGTTATGTGCTGTACTAGAGGAACAGTACCAGAACATTAAATCTCTAATGATAAAGACTGAATGTACTTTTTTCTACAGATCGGTGTAATGCTGTTGGCTTGTCCTCTTTAAAATGTTACTTCTGGTCTGCTACCCTGCAGTGCTGGCTAACTCTCAAGGAGAGGAGACAGCAACTCAGCTTATATAAATAAGTATGTGAGTTGGTCGTAGCTGTGTAATTTTAATAAATTGAAGTTGTCTTTTGTGAATTAGTGGCATCGTGGCTTTATGCTTCTCCTGTAGAAGCTGGATAGGTTTTCTAAACCTCACAGCAAGACAGTATACCAGAGACAGATGTTCTGGTTAGGTGAAAAGCATACAGCAGCCTTGGAACTTGCAGCATTCCCTGTTTTCCAGCCTGGTATGTTCTTTGTTTTTGTCAAAGGTACGTCTGCAAAAAGAAGCTATCTGTGCCATGCTGGATAAGTCTTGTGCTTGACAGCATCTTTTATCTTTCAGTAATATACCTCAGAGAAATGTGTCTTAAATGTGTCCTGTTCCTCTTTTGTTTTCATTAAATAATAAATTTAGCATTGCCTTGGAGTATTGCTGTCCTGTAGCTTAAGGAGAAATTTAGAAGAGTAGACCAAATAATGGTCTTATTCAACCAGAATCTTTTTATTTGGGTTGTGTAGATAAAGCTTAAGGTGACTTGATAAAGAGTCCTGTGCTTTGGAAGGACAGATTTCTTGAATGCACTTTTTCCATTATTGCGATCTTTCTGGCCAGATGGTTCTCTAAAACTGCTGCTGTCACATTTTTACCTTTCAGCAGGTTTCCTTTACAGAAGAGTTATGAGCCTGTCTGATGCATCTCTGGAAGATTATATTTAGTCACAGGGAAACTCACTGTTGCAGCTATTTCCAAGAAATGTAAATGTAGTCCTGAGCTATTGTACTGAGGTTATCATTGTGACAGTACATAGTTAGGAGTGTGAAATTTGCAAGTAGATTTTGAAGTCTAACTTCAAGTATTGAATTATATTTACTTTGTTCCAAAACAATTTTTCCCCCTCCCATGAGTGTTGGATGAACACAGCTGCTCTGGTTGCAGCTTGCGTAGAAAGATTTAGAAGTAATTTTGTGCCTGTGCTTTCTTTCCTTTTTCTCTTCCCCCCCTTCCCCCTGAAATGGCAAACAATGCATAAAATTTAGAAGTCAAGAACAGCAAGGGATAGAAGTTTGGGTTTCAATCCCATATCCTGAGGCCTAGCACAGTGCTCTCAGATGATTTCCACATTCTCCACAAGCAAACTTCATTAAAGGAATGTGAGAATTTTCTTTCCATGCATTTGATTCTATGTGGTGAAAACTTAGTACCATGTGTGGATTCAGAATGTCTTTTTTGCATTAGCTTTAAATGTCTTAGAAGAGATCATCTTTGTGTTCATTATGAATTAACTGCTTCTACTACCAAAAAAAAAAAAAAAAAATCCAGTACAGCAGAACAGTCTTCTTCAGAGGTGATCTGAGTTTAAAATTACTAAGTTTTATTGATTGGAATATTTCAAATTAAGCTGTTAAGACCAATATTTCTTTCAAATTGGACTTTGAGGAAGAACGTTTCTCATTTAAAAAGCTAAGTTGTTAAAAAGTTAGGTTTCCTATAGTGATTAGATTCTGGTGGATGAGTTTATTTTCCAAAGAAACTCAAAGGATTTTGAAACTACAGGAAGTCCTCAGACTGTACTTCATCATTCAGTAAGACAAGACTTCTGTGACAGCTGCTAAAAAATTGCATCCTTGGAGCTGAACTCTCTAAGTCTTCAAGTTCAAATTCAAGCAAAGCCTTTTTTTTGGAGAAGAGTGGCCAGTTTTGTTTCCGTAGCAAGTTCTGGTTGGCTTGCTGAGTGTATTACTGAATGTTAGAATATGCTGGACAGCATTCCTTAGTGGTGTCCTACAAATTTGAGGGCCTTTTCCCTACCATTTATTAAGACAAGCTTTCTGTAGTTTATTTCAAATGTAGAAATTTGTCAAGCCTCAGTGACTGATATGGCACTCTTGGTTCCAGGTTGGGCGTTGGTCTAGTAATGTGCTTTGTATAATTTTTACCATGAATTTAAGGTCGTTTCAGGGAAGTGATCTCTGACATGTTAAGTAACTGTGGTGTTGGTTTATGGGATAAGCCTTCCTAACAAGACTTTGGTCTGTTCATATCATTGCTGGTGAGCACACGAACCACTGCTGAAGCCAGCTTGTGGAGACAGTGGTGAGTTCTGACCTGGAAGTAGTAAAACCTGAGGCATAGGATTAGTGGAAGCATTTCAAGGAGATGGAAAGAAAGTGGATTATAGGGTAAAACAGCTGGCCAAGAATTGCTGAAATGCCAAGTTGTATAAATGTTTGAGTATGGTTGGTATGCTTGCTCAAAGCCTCTCTGCTTGTGAACAGTCTAAACAACTGTATGCTTTTGTAGGAAAAAGGTGATTAAAGTAAATGTGAATCAAAGTGTTTTTAAAGTCACCTAGTGAGTTCTCACATTATATTAACAATTCTAATAGCAAATAGTTCAGTAGAGCAGCGAGCGAAAGTATGTCTAAACATACTTTCAGCTTTTCATACTATGAGTTAGTATGCAAAATGCAAATTGGATGAAGTAAACTACACAGTTCCTTTCCCCTTAATTACATTCTGGGTCACTGGCTTATTTGCTTCAAAAACCAGCAGGAGGCCACTATAAAAACTCAGATTGGAGTAGAATGTTGAGCAAGACAAACTGGGCAATAAGGGGAAATGTTTTCTTGCATTGGAGGGGCAATTCTCTCTGTCCTTCCTACTTCCTATTACACCTTTGCAGATGTTCCCATGGGGTAAGACTGTTCTCAAGCCTTCTTCTCCTCATCTAGGTTTGATAGCAAAACCAAAATACAGATGCCAATGTTCCTTGAAAGCAGATCCTGATGACTGGCTGCCTTTTTCGTACGTTGCTAAGCAGTTGATTCCTCCAGTTTTGGGGAAGTGCTTCTGCTGGTGGTAGAGGCTCTGTAGGTTCCCTGCTCAGTGTTCCAGCCAGGGAAAGCCACCTTTCGGGACAGAGTTGGATATTGGGAAAAGGTTCTTCCCGCGAGGGTTGGGGCACTGGAACAGGCTCCCCAGGGCACTGGTCACAGCACCAAGCCTGGCAGAGTTCAAGAAGTGTTTGGACAATGCTCTCAGGCATGTGGTGTGAGTCTTGGGGATGTCCTGTACAGGACCAGGAGCTGTACTCGAGAATCCTGATGGATCCCTTCCAACTCAGCATATTCTGTGATTCCATGATTTGATTATTTTTCATTAAAAATGGTACATTGAATAATTTTATGGTGTTTAAGTTTAGTCTCATTGTCCTTATGTAGCCGAATGTGATCTGTCTAGCTATCTAGAAATCATCTACTAGTTAAAACGTGTAGAAATTAGGGTATCTCATTAAATCCATTAATGTAGCAATACTGTATATGAAACTTCTATTTAAAAAAAATTCAAAATGTGAGCTCTACAGATCTGAAGTATAACAGAATGATGTTCTTTTGGAGGTTGGCAATGCTTGGCATTTTGTACCCAACATGCTTCCCATGTGCAAAGTAAATGGTTTGTAATTAACATTAATGATTGTTTTGCTCCTAATAATACATTTTACTGACTAAGTTTTTGTTGCTGTGATATTATAAATTGAAGTGCTGCAAGTGTAATATATCCCTGACTTCTTCCTTTCCTTTCTTGCTGAGGTGGAGATGAAGATATCTGGAACATAAATAGAAAGTGTCAAAAAAAAATAAGTCTTCAGGAGTCTCAGTTCTCCCCCAAAGGAGTGTGAGTGGGCAGAGAAATCAAAATGATAGTATTTTGGGAAGGATTCTTTTCAAAATCTGTCCAAGTACTTTTCATATTTAATCTTGCAAATGTTTGTGAATGAGAGAGGATCACAGACCTTTCCTGTGGTTTTTCTGACAGCAAAACTTCATGTGTGTTTTAGAGAGAAGAGCTTTAATACTGATCCTTGTTGTGGATGTGTGGCTGTGTCCACTCACACAGTAGATCTCTGGAAAGGGGAGGCAAATGAGGTGGTTTTGATCCACTGTCTCTACTTCCTCCTCTCTATTTAGGTGAGATAGCACTGGAGAGGATTTCTGCCATTAGGGTATGTGATCATAAAGTCCTGGCCATTTGCGTTCCTCTGCATGGAGGTGACCTGTGAAATGGCTTTCAGAAAGACAAATGTAATGTGATCTCTTCCTCTCTGAGGAGCCAGGCGCTTAAGACAATTGGTCAGCAAGAGTGGGTGGGTCAAAATGGAGAGCCTGCTTAAATGAGATCTTGCATACTTTAGGTTTTTCCCCTGATTACAGGGTGGAGGGTTCAATACAGTTTTAATAAGATTAAGATGTGCTGAACTTTGAAAGGATGTGCTTTAGAGAGGAATGGTTTTGGTTTTGTTGGGGGCTTTTGGTTTGTTTTTAAATGCTAGCATTGGGCAAGGATGGAGGGTAGAACAGTTTCAGTTGCTCAGCTTTTTTTAAAGTAAACAGTTTAACTACTGTGTCTCTGTGTAGCTGCAATATTTTTTCCAGTGGTAAAGAAAGCATTCATTTCTATGGCAGAAAAATGAAATACTATTATGGTCTGACCACAATCGATATACTTAAATGGACTTACTTGTGCTGTGTATTATACTGAACATTGTTCAGCTGGACTGCTCTTGTGGTGTTGAGAGGTCTTGGATTCAAATGCCAGTAGAGATGATGCTCGACTTTCAGGATGGGGTCCTCCCATATGTAGATGGGCTTTTCAGACTCATCTGGGTATTTTCACTAAGAAAACTTTGACTAGTAGCCCCAGCTTCAGGTTTATCCTACTAGTATTGTACAAAGTACTCATAGTAGGTATCTATGGATCCTTTTCTAAAATTATCATGAACCAGAGTTAAAGTGGTGCTCTGATGAATTTAAGTTCCTGAGGTTGTTTTTAGCACACTCACTTTCCTGTCAAAGCTGAAATTTATGAACTTGTTTTGATTTCTCCTAGATAACTTCCTGAGGCTTTGGGAGCTCTAAATCAGACTGTGTACTTGTGAAACTGGACCTTTGTACAGGCTTTTTCCTGCTCTTGCTATGGCTATGGGAATTTTCAACATTTTTCTTATAGGGATGTAGAGCATCAAAGAAGAAACTTTAGAGTGTAGTCAGGCTCATGAGCTAGTACTTGTGATTATCCTTTCACAGACCAATGGAGTGCTTTGGACAGAAAACTGATGGGTTTGGAGATGACTCAGATGTGTGATAGTTGATTTAATTTAAAAAGGGAATGGAAAAAGCCAGTGTCTTCTGTTTTTTTCCTCTCCTTTGTAATAAAACCGTATGATGTGCACTCCTAGACAATTCCCATATGCTATCCAGTTACTTCTAGTCTCTGAGGTAGGAAAGAGAAGAAACTGTGTCAAACCTGATATCTGTGGGCATGTGATAAATCTTCTGTGCCTGTTTCCAGGGGTAGAAAAGCAGTGAGAAAATGTTCCCTTTCATGTTTCTTCATGATGCATATCTCTCCCCACTGTTTCCTTCTTCACACTTTATAAAATCAGCTTTCCTTCTGTCTTGTTTTTTTTTTTTCCCCTCAGGAATGTGGTCTGAGGTACAGAATTTTGCTGCTGACACACGTTTAATGTGTATCAGCATAATCCAACCTTTGTCATGTAAATCTGAAAAAAGAAAACACTTGAGTGATTGAAGTCAAGTTAGCTTGAATCAAAGGGAAGGGTCTGTGTTCTTTATAAAGGAAACAAGGTGGATGGCTATAAGCAGGCAGAAATCCAGGTAGTGAAGCTTTCCAAGGGTATCTGCAAATCCTCTCTCCTTTTTCATCATCCAGGCTTCTGTGCGATTCTTAGAAGCTGCTCTTGCTGATAAGAGAGAAGTGAAAAAGAAGGGCCGTTAAGGGTAGTGTTAGGAACGGTCTCTACAGTGTTGTAGGAGAGGGAGGAAGAGGCAACCGAGAGTGTCCTTGTGGCTTGTTGCAGCTCTCACTTTCAGCTGAATATGTACTCTGTGCCTACTTATTAAAGTCAGAACCAAAACCATTACTGCTCTGACTAGCTCCTTAAAAAAAAGGTTTGTATGAGCATACTACATAAAATCACATGCATGTACAAATACTGATGACTAGTACATGGGAAAAGCAGCCAAGGTATGGACATAATGTGTATGAACTAAGCTTACCTAGCAAGTTGTGAACACACTGGCTGATACGATGGAGTAAGATGGGATTATAAGGTCAGCCAGAATTCCTTCTAGCAATAGCTTGGAAATCCCATGGTAATGAAGCTGGATTTTAAATGACAGATAAGTCTCTGACTAATTGCTTGTGCTGTTTCTTCTGGCTTTTGTATTTCTCTGTCTTTGTGCAATTTAAAGCAGTCACTCAATCTTTACCTACTAGTTCCTCTCTTTTTATTTATTAGGTGTTGTGGCTTTTGATTGTAGATGTTGCCAATTCCAAATCCAGCATTCTGGCCTTCTCTTTGCAGGGCTAAACTTTGGAGGGACTTGACTGGACAAGTTATTCATTTTTCAGTATTGTTTCATATCACAGTTATTTGTGATTTTTTAAACTAGGCGTGGTTGAGGTGTGCTAGTAATAGCCTTGCAATACTCTACAGAATTGTTTTGACATAAGCTGCTTATCAGGGGTCCTATGATCAATCTTGAGTTTAGATTTTGATCTGTGCAACAATGTTGGTACAGTGGTAGGAACTGTCATACTTAAAATGTTTTACCTTAACAAGGATTTAGATTACTACATGCTTTTAGATATGTAGGAGGCCTGACTTGTTTCTTCTGATGGAAGAAGGAGAAAATCACTGTACTTGTAACTTGAATATATTTAACACACAAAATAGCTTGATCATCTTGCTGTTGATGGAATTCTAGTCTAGAATACTTTGAAAGATGACATCTGTGTTATGTAAGAAGGTCATACAAAACAATTCTTGGCCTAGCGTGCACGTGTTCCTCTGTAGCTTTTTTAAAATGTTTGACTACCCACATCTTCCATCCTTGGGGCAAGGCAGGTACGTTCAAGGGCATGTGGGTATTTGCTAAACTTTTGCTGGTAAGGAGCATGGATTCCTATCTTTCTGTTGTAGTACTAAGGCATACAGATGAACTTCTGCCAGGGGCTGTCATTCTTCCTTCTCAGAGGAGTGTGCGTTCAAGTGGTTATTTTGAGCTTACATTGCCATGTCTCATGTTGAGCATCTAACACTGATAAAACCTGAAAGCTGCTGTTAACTTCAGTGTAATTTTGCTCTTCAATTCCATCAAGACTCAAGCTTTGCCTAAAACAGTTGGTTAGCTCAGAGCTTTTGCCAATACAGCAATTGCTTTAGACAGGATAAGTATCCTTTGGGATGCCAAGGATTTTACTGTGCTTGTGGCTTTATTGTGCACTGGGAGTATAAAAAGTAGAATTCAATTTTTGCATGACTTCACCAAAAAAAAGTGCATTTTCAGCATTTTGTTCAGTTGTGCTTTATAGGGGCTAAATTGAGAAGAAAGGGGAAAGATCAGTTGAGCATTCAATTGCGTCCCATCCTACAGAAGCTGTACATGGTATCAAGTCATGGCAAGTACTGGTGAGTTTGTCAGTCTTTTTTTTTTTTGGCCCCATCTATTACATTTTCACCTCTTTAATATCAGTGCATAGAACTGTAAAACTTGAAAGTGGAGTTTTTTGAGGCCATCTTAATAAGGGTTAACTTGAAATGTGTTGCTAAAGTAGTCGTTTACAGAAATACTTGTAAGGAATTTGACCAGATTTTAGCACAAGTCTTCCCAGTGTAAGACTAATTCTGTTTTAAATTTACTTTGAGCAAAAATACTTGGTGGATTATGTCACTGAAGAACTTAGTAGCTTCCTTAAATGAATCCTAAGTTCAAGATGGGAAAGTTGGTTTAGATAGGAGTTCCTGGAAGCCTCTAGACCAATATTGCAGCTTTTTGCAACTTTGTTAAAGTACAGGAGGAAGATGACATTTTTTTCTTGATGGTACATTTTCAGGATATTTCAGTTATTTCTCCTTGGAGAGGTGACATATGGTTCTTCCCCAAAGGAGCTGGTATTGAGTTTTGCTACTGGAAAGCAGGCGACTCTCTCCCTTTTATAAGCTTTCTTCAAAATGAGATATTTGAACAAAACAACAGAATTCAGCCTGCATCTCCATTGTATTTTTAATGCTAGCAGAAGTTTGGACATCAAGTGCGCCTTTATTTTGCTAAAGTCAATAACTCTGACTGCATGTAACTTGGATTTCGTGCAGACAAGTGAAGTGAATGGGGATGCATGGGTCTGACAGTTTGAATGTGAAGGACCCGTGATTCAGCTGCAGGAGTAGTCTGTAGGGATAGATGGGGTGAAGAGTTTAAGAACAGGTGGATTTTCAGTTTGTTTGGGGTGAGTCTGTATTTATGGACATTTGCTTGTACGAACTAAACTTTAAAATCTGTCAAAATAACATTGAAGCAGCTAGATCTGGAGTTCACTTGTTACAATCAGAACAATTGCATTCCAAGGCTTTGTGTTTGCTGTTTCTACATAGTAATCCAGATGAATTTCCACTGTGCTTGCTTTTAATTGCAAATAGTGTCCTGTTCACTGTTACATATCCTGCTTTAGCTTGTTGCCTTTATTAGGTTGTCCTAGTGTGAGTTGTGCTGGTTGACAATGACTCCTCAATGAATTCTGCTGAATCACTCTTAGGTTTTTCTTCCGAAGGTTTTGCTTATATATGCTTATATACTTTGATACTTATTTTTTGACATTAGAGGTATTACAGCCATCTTCCGTGGATATACATGACACTTGATAGAAAAGCTTTTCAGTGAAGTAATTTTTATTACATTTTGCCTATGATATCCTTTGAAGTGTTGATACCATGGTTTTAGGGCTCCTGTGTAAAGATGGTGAGTCCTGTTGAGAACAAGATAAAGGGAATGATCAAGTGAACAAAGACTGAACTCTGTCTCAGTGGGCAAAGAGGCATATTTTCTGAATTATGAAATACATACAAACCTTTCCTCCAGTGAAGATTTACTCTGAAGTGGAAGGCAGGATTATGGCTATAAAACTATTAACTATGTTTTATTGTATCATATCATGTACTGGTAATGCTTGCTTTTAAGGGTGATCTTCCTGTAAAGTAGGAGGAAGATGTTTCACACAGACTAAAGGCTTGTCTGTGTTCTGCTCTGCCAGTTTTGTTTCATAGTGAACATTTCCTTAAAGAAAAGGATGAGTTTACACAGTTCAGTAAAATTCATCATTTGGAGTCTGCTTTTCTTTCTCAGGTGAAAAGGTAACAGCCTTCAAGTAGTAGAGCTTGAGCTGCTAATTCCTAAAGCAAACTTAACTACTTCAGTTTCCCCCAGCACCCATACAATACAGAGTGCAGCAAAATGAGGAGTATAATGAGTAAACTATGGAACTATGCTGATAGTTACATGCCCTTAAGAACAGTATAATGGTGACCAAGTCCCTCCTTGACTGAGCAGTATAGAAGCAGTCTGTGGCCTTGTGTTAAATCTTGCAGGAATCTTTAAGAGTCTAAGTAGATTTGAGGGCAAAAATTCAGTTGCTGATTTTGGAATGATTGGACAGGTGAAACTTTGATATATATTCTTGGTCTGTTACCTTTGCAAAAGCAGCCTGCTGGTAGAGACTGTGAGGTGAATTCTTGGTCTTAGTTAAATATAGAACCTGCTAATTCTGTGCCTTTGTTCCTAAATGATGACAGTGTGGACAAGGAAAAAATACTTCTAATAAGCATATATCTGTATGTAGGTTTTCTTTGTAAGTTTCAAATAAAAAAAAGAGCAGTACAATAATTTGAGGTTTTACTTGTATTTTTTTTTTTGCTTCCTTTGCTACCCTCTTTTTTTTTTTTTTTTTTTTAATCCAACTTGCTGCTTTATTTTTATACATCTCATTGCACTGGGGCTTGCCTGAAGTCATCATTGCTGTCCTTAGTTTGATGAGAATGAAAGGGGAAGCAGCCTTACATGACTGAAAAGCTTCAAAAACATTGCAGGCAGTACCTTCATCTGTATGTAATGAAAGGGCTTGAGCAAAAGTAGAAATCTGCAGAATGATCTGGCAGTAAGGATTTAGCAACAGCAATTGTGGCATAGTTTCCCAGAAGGTGGGCAAAGACACTCAAGGGCTTTAGGTGTTATGAGTTAATTGAGGCCTCTTTGCACTTATATTTAGGCAGGACCAGCGCTGAGCTTTGATTTGCCGGTTTGCAGGCAAGGTGGGATGAGGTGTTCTGGTTTTGGTTCAGTGGGATGATGGGGGTGGTGCTCCAGGTGGGAACTTGGGGGCTGCCACCCACCCTGCTGGCTCCCCCTGACCAGCTAGGAAATAGCCCAGCTTTCCCAAGTGGATTCAGATCAAAATCTTCAAAAGTGAATGGTGGTTTTTGGGTGTTCTTTTTCTCCAATGCATACAAGAATTGATATTCACAGAATATTAGTGTGTGAATATCTTGTTTCTGAAATGACTTGCTGAAAGCCGTGGGTGGGTTTGATTAGATATCCTCTCCAGCAGCAGCCACTGTGTCACAGCTCTGGCCCCTACGTGCCATTCCTCTGCTCTCCATGCTGAACTACTCACCATGAGCTGTCCCTAAGGCCTCTCAGTCAAAAGGAAAAGCAAGAAATAAAAGCAGCCTGTTTGGTCTGAAAGGGCTCGGGGACAGCTTGCAAGAAACAGCTGATGTGGTAGGGCTGATGCAATGCTGGCCTCGGGCCGGGGGCCCAACAGTGTGCAGAGGAGGATGACGACCTCTGTAGCTGCCCAGCTGTAGCAGGAAAAATACATCCCTAAATTAGGCACTCAGAGTTAATTCAGTCACTTCTGAAAAGTCTCAAACTTTGACACTATTCCTACTGAATAATAACTTAAGCCTCTCTTACCACTGGCAAATACCCGAGACAGCTTGGGGCGGGCAGTCTCTCCAGCTGGCCGGGCTGCCTGCACCGTGCAGGTCACGAGGAATTTTTAGTTTTCATTCCATCAAACCAATATTAGTAATAAAAATAAGACCTGCTGCACAGAAGTGAACGTGTTTCTTATGTCAACACTTTTCCCTGCTCTTATTTTGGTAATATCTTAAGTCGCTCTTTAGAGACAGACTTCACTGGCTGTACTTTTCAATCAGGGGGGAATACTGAGTACTTGCAACTTAATCAGCTGTAGAGCTGAAGGGAGGGTTTTTTTCTCCCCAAGTATGTTTATGTCCCATAATGAGCTGGTATTTTATAACTTCTGATAGTAATGTATTCCATATGCCTTCCATTGCTGGGATCAAGAGCTTTACTCCAGAATCCAAAGCAAGTGGCTGTGGGTATTTATTTAATAAGGTTTGAAGTCTCTGCACCAGGCAGGATGTCAGTGTGTTGTGTACCCGGAGCTTTCTCAGGCTGCTTGTGGTGAGATCTTAGTTCTTTAACATCATGGAAAGATTACTCCTGTCCCATCCTGCTTCCTATGAAGCAGGGTAGGTTCTGTGGTTCCAGTGGCAGTCCTGCTGTTTCAATCAAATTCCTTGGTTTTCTTTGTCCTTGTTGTGAATACCACTAGTTTCCCTCCAGGACTCAGGAGGAGTTAAAACTGAGAGGAATTCAGCCATGAATATCAAGATAGCCAAATGAGAGGCCTGCTCATAATTCCTTGAGGCATCTCCTCTAATGCCTTGCACAGAACAAAAGTCCTGTTGTGGGGGTGCTTAGAAGTTGCTGTAGTCTTGGAGACCTGACAGGAATGAAAAATAATCTTTTTATGGTTTCTTGCTAAAATACTCAAACTGCTTTGGTTGTGCTTTGTGTTTGAAAAACATTTTCTGGTATGTGACTGTTCTGGATGTTCTGGCTTATATGCCTTCACTCTGATCAGTGCAACAATAATTATATTTAAAGTTTTTGGCAGGATTCAAATTTATGTTTCAAGTCACAAAGGATCATCATTACCATTTTATCTGCGTGACTGTTGGCTTTGGTATATTATCACAGGCCCTTGTGAAAACTCATTTACTTCCTTCAGGGTTAGTTAAAACTGAAGAATAATCTATATGTGGATCTCATGCAGCCTTCTAAATCTTGAATGGGAGGTCTGTGAGGCAGATTGAGGAACATAATTTCAGAACTGCTGATGCTTTTACTGAAAACACTGTTTCCACTGGCACTGTTTGAAGCAGGGTACCTCAAAGCCAACAGATTTTTGGTAGTGATGCTGTAGTTATGCCATAATTTGTGGTGTTTGATTCGTAGCGTAAAGGCATTGTGGTGCAGTCCAAATTGCTCCCCATCTTTCTATACACTTAGAAGAAAAAATGTCATTTACCTTCTGATTTGATTCTTCCCCAGTTCATAGAAAAGGCAGGTGCAGTTCTGAGCCTTGCCCTTTTCCTCCACTCCCCAGCCACTCGGCCCAGGGATGAGCCCTCTGGAAGGAGACTCTGCCACCTGCTGCTTTCCTCCCTGAAGTGAGGAACAGCCAGCCTTAGATTGCCTCACACTCTTTCCAAACCCCATCCCACTTCTTCTGTGGCAGGGCTCACTGTCATTTACACTTTTCCTGCTTTTATGCTCTCTTGGCAGCTAATACCTGAGCTCTTTAAAGCTCAGTCTGTCCAAGCTTATTTTTCAGTAGGCAAGGCTGCTACTTTTCAAACAGGTTTTGCTCACTGTTACCTGCAAAAAATACTTGGGCAGATTTAGGAACCTAGGAATTTAGTTCTACAACTAGTTGGTATGTCCTTGATTAACCTCTGCTTAAAATCAAAATAAGAAAGTGGGTTTTGACTCTTTTTTCCCCACTTGCATGATAATAGTATCACAGTGTTTTATCAAACATCAATGATTACAGTCCTTAATCGGGAAGAAAACTGTGTATGTGAGCAGATTGCATCTCAGGCAACAACATGTTTAACAATGTTAAACATGAGCTTTTCAAGTTACAGAATCATGGAAGGGCCCAGGTTAAAAGGAACCTTGAAAGATCATCTGGTCCAACCAGATGGTTGGTTACGTAGTGAAGTAGACAAGAAATGGGAGAGAAACCATTTGCTTTAATGAAATAGGTCCAGTGTTTATTTCTGTATGTTCTCATCAAGAACCTTCTGGCTTTCACTTAGCAAAGGATACTACTTGCTGGGAAAAAGCACCTTAAGTCCTTTGAAGGGTTTAATCAATCCTCTTTAACTCAATCCTTTGACTTTAAGGGGGGTTATTTATTTTGTATTTGTAGGAGTAACTGAAGGTTCTTATTCCAGTAGTTTTCCAGTCAAATGTGAAATTCGAGAGAAAATACAGTTCGTATCCAGCAGGAATATACTTCTAGTGATAGCTCTCTTCCAGGTTTTTTAGTAAACCTTACTGGTGATACTAATTGTTACTGTATCTTGTGACTTACAAACTCTGTGAATTTACATGAAATTTTAAGAACTACTTTTTAGAGACTTCTGAGTAGTTTTACATGTCCTGCAGTGCCTAACAACATGTACTTAGTCCAAGAGAGTCTGGTCCTAGAAAGCAGATTTCTCAGGCATCTGAATTTAGTTTCCCCTGTAACTTTTTCCAAGACTAACTTTTCAGTACCCTTTGTGAAGTGTGAGTACCTACTGTAGTAGTCTTTTTACCACCGGACTAGGTAGGATAATGCTACCACTTGATTGTTCCAGAATGCTGTTATGTTTCCTAGCAAGCCTCTTGGCTGCAGCACTGTAGCCAGAGCTCATACTCTTTGCTATTCACAGTATTCCTGAAAATTTTCTGAGGTTTGCGGTTTTCCAGGACACAGGTCTGCCCATATTAAGTGCAAATTATGCCCTTTGTTCCTAAATGTTTGTGGAAGTTGTATTCGGTTATGTTGAAATGCTAAGTGAGCTTGTCTTCCCAAGAGATTGAGGTTATGCCTTGCAGTCTTAAGGGGTTTCTATCAGGAGCATGTTCCACTTTTCCTGGGAAATTAGAGAGCACACAGTCAAAAAACAGACTTGGGAAGATGATCATAAAACATAATTTTAGAGGTGCAACTGCACACATCTCTGACAGCTATTCCTTATGCAGTTGTGCTATTAGTATTTACCAGGCAGAGATATGGTTGTGTCTGTTAATTCTTTTATCAGTGCTCTGTGCATGAAGCCCATTGTTCTGCACAAGCTAGGTAAATTCTCAGTTACTTTAAGAACTAAATGTTTCATATTCCAAATGTAATGTTCAATTCAGCTTTTGTGTTTGTTAAGGCTAAGTTGCTCTAATTTACTCGTATTCTCAATCTGTTGTCTTCTGGCTTTGCATGGAATGGGTGTCCCATTTCCCTCTGTTAGGCAAAGAGTTAATCCACAGCTTCTGTGGTTAGATATGAATTTGCTTGGCAGTGTAACTACTGCTTTTTTGGAGCACCTCTTTTGAATGTGATGCCGATACCTTATGAGCATTAAAGTTTCAATGTTTCAGCTTCAAGCAACAGTGATGTTCCTGCAGATCCAAACTGGCAGACATTGGTAGCCGAAATGTTAGTGTTTATTAGAGCAGAGCAAGGCTTGAGTCTAACTGTGCCAAGTGTTGGCTCATTAAATTGGCAGGAAGATTCAAAAAGGCTGCTTTTAAAAATAAGGACAAGAATTGGTGTGGGCTAGGCAGGGGTGAGAGAATGGCAGTGAGTAGTGCATGTGGCAGGTGTCTTCTGTCCTTCCGTAGATAATTTGAAGGCAAGATCAGACTCATTGAAACAAATGAGCTGTCATGCAAGCAGGAATAATAGCAAGTTGAAGTAATAGTGTGCAGCACTTGCTTCTGCTGGAGATCAGTAGGCACAGCTCTGAAATATTGGTGTTAAATCAACTCTTTGCTTTTCTGGAGTCCTAATAAGTTATTAATCCCTTGTATTTAAGAATTTTGGTAAACATTAATGCAGGGAAATTGGTGATTTATCTTTTATCATGATGGGGAAGCTATTTGGAATTAACATAGCCTTTGGTTTGTTTATCCAGGGGAGCTCCCTCCCAAAGTTCACCAACACCAGTGTTCTTACATAAATTTGAACTGGTTTAACCTGAATATGATTAACTCTTGTATCTGTTTGCAAAATACTTAGTCATTTGGATGACTCAGATCTGGGCTGGACTGTTTAGGGTTTGATAGGGTAACTTAGTGTAGATAAATCAGGTTAGAATTAGTAAATTGTGCCGCCTGTTTACATCCTGAAAGATCAGAGATGAGGGATGCTTGCCTTTGTGTTGATATCGCTCATGATGCTTTCTGTAGAGTAGAATCTTATTACTAGATTAGATTAGTAGAATCTGAGACATTTAAAGTAATTTAACAGATTTAGTCTAATTGGTAGTTATGCTAATAATCTGAATTACTAAAAATAGTGAATTCATTTTAATACAGACAAAGGAACTTCAATCTTCCCGAATCTCTACTCAGACTCAAGCAGGGTCTTTGAGGGGTTTCATCTAGGTTGCACCTGCTAATGTAATGGCTGAGTGTCCTGCCTCTGCTATGGGTTTGCACTGAGCAGTGTGGGCTGGGGAAGGTAGGACCTGTGTTCTTTGGGAAGCTTTTGAAGCTATTTGAACCATGACCTGAAGGTTAGCCAGAAGAGACATGGAAATACAAAGATACAGGTCAGCATGCACTACATCACCCCCTTCTGCAGTTACCACAAGCCATGTGAACTCAACAGGAACCAATTACTTATTGTTGCGGATGAACATTTGATTTCCAGGTTCCATAGAGAAGGCTGATACCATTAATTGGTGCTTCTATGATTATTGCAGATTATTTAATGTGACCTGCTCCTCATGATACCAGCCTGTCATATCCTTCTACCTATGGAAGAAGACTGTACTGAAGCTAATATTAAATTACCTGCTTGCATGGTTTTGAAGCTGTATTTCATTTGTCATGCTGCAGTTTGTAGCTTGAAAATTTGCTGATCAAGTCTCAGGATGACTTGAGTGAAAGAGGCAGAGGTTTTCTGTGATTAAGTGGATGCTTTTGTTTCTATTTCAGGAAAGCCCCACAGCACTGGCAGCTCCGAACGGATTCAGCTCTCAGGAATGTACAATGTTCGAAAAGGGAAAATACATTTGCCAGTCAACAGATGGACGAGACGCCAAGCTATCCTTTGTGGAACATGCCTAATTGTCTCATCAGTAAAAGAAAGCCAAACTGGAAAGATGCATGTCCTCCCTTTAATTGGTGGAAAAGTAAGATATTTTATTTTATTTTTTTGCGTGGTTAACCTCTGTCTCTTTACGAAGAGAAGATTGCATTCAATTAGGATGATTCTGACCCTCCAAAAGCTTGTTTCTATTAATGGGATTTTCAAAGCATATAAATGACTTCTGATTATGGTCGGTCATATTTAACAATTTAGAATGTTTGAATTAAAACTACAAAGAGAAGCAATGGATGCACAGTCAGTGTCTTTTTATTGTGTGCAGTGTTAAGTAGTTTTTATATGCAATAGCATACAGCCAAAGGGTACATGCAGGCCTGTTGTCTATGGTCTGTGCTGTTCCTCCTCATCCAGGTTTTATCCATGCCAGGTTACTCTTAAGTTCTGAAAATTAACAAATAAGGACATGGGCTTATTCTGAACATTGTGGGAGTTTTGAGTATTCAGCATTGTAGGAGCAGTGGTCTGTTGTAAGCTAACAGCAACAAACATTTTTGCTTGTGAAAAGCTGAAACCAAACTTTTTTCTGATAGATTACATCTAAAATCCAGGAGTTCCAGACTGAACTCAAGGAAATTTATGTTTTCCCACTGTGATGGTGACTGAGCACTGGCATAGGTTACCCAGACGGGCGATGGCATATCCATCATCCCTGGAGATACTTGAAAACCATCTGGACATGGTCCTGGGCAACTGGCTTTAGGTGGACCTGCTTGAGCAGGGAGTTGAACCAGATGACCCCTAGAGTTCCCGTCCCATCTTAACTCTTCTGTGAAACTGTAGTGAAGACAGTAAGATTACAACATCACTGTTTTAACCTAAGTAGCGTTTCAGAAAACTATTACTGGCTTGTTTAGCTGAGGTGATGGGAAGAGAATCATCATCTTGAGGATGAATTTATACCTTAAGTAATACCTTCCTTTACCTTATGTACTGGTAAGTTGAATTCTAAAGTTATTTGGAGAGAAACAAGCTTCACAATATTATATATGCAGACTAGAGTTGATTCATTAATATTCTATACTAGCAGTGTGAAAAGTAGTGCTGCCTTCTACGAGCTGTTTTTCCTGCCTCTTTTATGATTCTTCACATGATTCTCCAACTCTTCCTGGGAGGTACTGAAGTAGAAACTTTGTCCTCTTTTGGCAACAGTGTGTAAACTCTTGAGAGGGAATTGTATTCCTGGCTGTAGGTTGCTGGAAAGGACAGGTTTAAGGTTCCCATCAGCCTTCTCTTTGAGATGAATATTCTTTTCATCTCTATATATTTCTATAGAAAGATTATGTACCATTTTAATTGCTTAACATGAAATTTCTAAGTAGCTTTTGCACAGAAATGCTTTATGTGGTATAAAACATGCAGACTCTGTTAAGTAGAAACTTGACAACAAATTTTAAAAGAAAAGGATAACTAAGCTCAGAAAAATGTACTGAGGGCTTCTGCTGACAAAGCTTGGGAGGAGGGTGCTTGGCACAGAACTAAGTGTTTTTTAAATTATTGCTCAAAAAATATTCTTCCTCATCCCCATAAATACTCTGTACTTCCTGGTTTGCAAAGGCTTTCCAAAATGCTGTACTGAGACATTGAGACCATAAGTTGTGTGGGACTTCTCGTGTATGGTAGCAGAATGATGTACTCTGGGTGTTTTTTAGCAAGTTGAGAAATGCCAAAGAATTTAATTGGGCTGTAAGAGAAGCATTTTGTTAGGCCTGTTTTTAATAACTAGGGAGCATAAATTGTATTTTTTTATGTTGCATAAAAACAGCCTTAAATGTGTTTCACTGGCAAACCTTTTATGGTGTTCAGTTTCTATTAAAATGTTTATGTTCTTGGTGGTTTTCTCCATTAGTTCTGTCCTCCTCCTGTTCTCATTCCTGGTTGTGTAGATTTCATGAATATTTGACACCCAAGATGCCGCTTGGGTGTTTGAGAGGGTTAGTCCAGCTCTACTTGATGATCTCTTCTTGGGCACACTTTAACTTTGCCTTGAGGAGTTCTGCAAAGAGAATTTTGCTTCTTGTTGACTCACAGTTTTGTGTCTCTGCTGTAGGTGGAAGAAGTGAAAAAGCACCAGCACTGTTTAGCATTTAGCTCCTCTGGACCTCAAAGCCAGACCTACTACATTTGTTTTGATAACTTCACTGAATATCTGCGATGGCTGCGACAAGCATCAAAGGTGAGAATGCTGCTGACTCTGGTGTGAATGGGATGTTTGGAGAGTTTCCCCCAGTTCAGTCTTCTCCATGCAGCAATACTCTGGGTTGATTGTCAGGAACTGCTGTTGCTGCTGTTAGTGTTGTGTGGAAATACTCTATTTGAGAGCTCTTGGTAACAGGCAATAGGGAGGTGAATTTTTCTGCATTTACACCAAGGCTTCTTTCTACTGAGGTTGTGTAAGCAAAGTGCTGTACTGAACTTCTTCCATTTTCTTATCAGCTGTATGGATCTACTGAGATCCTTATAACAACTAGGATGACAGATATAACTGTCAACATTTCAGTTAAAAAGCTTCTTTTTAGTGTTATTAAAACCTAAAATAATGTCAGGGTTTTTTTTTTTAATTCCTTACACAGAACCTAAATATTAAATTGCTAGAATAAAGGATTTTTTTCCTGCTTTGAAGTGTTTAATAATTGTTTGATTTTTGGTTTTTTTGTAATATGCAAATCATTTTCTGTCAGTGAAAAAAGGTTACTAACTGAAACCTTTGTAAAGCAAATTTTGTACTGGGCTTAGAACACAATTAATTATATTAAATCAGGGCCTGCATTATTTCATTTAACTCTTCAGTTCCACTTTGTGTTGTTGAAAGGTGTTTTTGCAGTTGTCTGTTTTATCTCTTAATTCCTGACACTTTTTTGCTAAAGCCTTATATATCTTGAGCCATTATATTTTTCATACTTTTTGCAACTGAGGTTTTTTTTGCTGTGCTGTCAACATGCTCTATTTGGTTTTGTAGCTGGGCCTAAACTGTTAATTAGTTTTGCATTTGATGGGACTCTCCATGCTCTTTGCTGTGTAAAAGCAACTTGGTTTTATGTAGCAGTACTTAGAGACACCAATGTAGCACTAGATCTGTTTTGTCTTTAGATTGCAATAATGTATTTTCCAGCCCATTGCTAATGATACAGCCTAGGTTGTGGGCTTTCTTAAGAGCTTTGATTGTATTTCAAACTTTCTTCAAACAGTAACTAATGCACCTTCTACCACATGGCAATTTAAAATGTCTTTTAGGGTTTTTTTCCTGGTAAGTTTTTAAAATCCTTTTTAAAGAAACTGTTCTGGCATATCTGCTTAGGTCTGTTAAGCCTCAAGGTAAAAATCCCCAAGGCATGTTTTATGAGATGGTGAGGCATGGTCTGTCAGGTTTTTGAGTTCTTGCCGCTTTGGGGCTGTCTCTAGGACAGTAGTGTCCTTTCATCTCCAGAGGGTTTGACATCAGATAAATGAAAGGCAAATCTAATGAGCGAAGAAAACAGTGGAAAACAATGAACTTCAGAGCTAGAGAGAAATGGCCAGAAAGCCCCTCTGAATTACTGGCAGCATAAGCTTGTTCTGTGCCATGCTGTGCTTCTCTCTTTCTCTCTGGTTCACCCAAATGACTAACAGCATCGGGATGATAGCCAGCATGAGAACATATCCCCATGCACTCATGATAACCTCCCATTCTTATGTAAGTGTTGAAAGAAAATACATAGTTTCAAGTGTCTTTTCAGACTGTCAGAAGTGAAGAAACTCTCTATCCTGTTCTTTTAGTTGATAAAACATGCTTCGAGGAAAAATAAAGGCATTTTAAGCCCCAACTCCCCAGCCCCCAAACCTGAAACTTGGCATTCTGCATTCATGGATTTTCAGACAGTACTTTGCCACTTCAAGTTGTTTTTTTGATGTTTGGGGTTCCTGTCCTGAGACTGAAAAACAGAGACAAGCATGATTGTATGCAAGGCAGTCATGTGGGAAGTGCTGCACAGTAACACTGTTTCTAAAGAACAGAAACAGGGGAACTAGTAATGCTGCAGAAGTAACTCAAATTTCCTCCAGCTGGTGCTGTTTGTGTCAAAGTGTTTAATTGTAAGGTGCACCACACCTGATTTACATGTTATAAAGAAATGACAAAAGTTGAATCTTCAGCTCTGTAGTTCAGGCAAGCTAACATTCTTAAGCTGGGAAAACCCCCCAACATTTATATGAGGTATTCTGCCTCAGGTGTTTGGAAACGAATCAGGTTCAAAGCTGCTGAAATATTCATGCTAACCAAGAAAATACTGTGTAAAGCACTGTGTTTCTAAAAGCAAGCAAATTTAGGAAGGGAGGTATTACAGCTCTGAAACTTAGCTTCTAGTTGCCTGCTGTGGGCTAGGTCACACAGGGTTTACAGATTCTTCCCTAATACTGGTGTTGTATATAGTATTGAACTTTTGTGAGATACTATAAATAATATTTAAGACTGTATTTTAAATACAGATGTTGTTTAATGGCATTTGTTTTGAAAGTGACATTTGTGTTAACTTATATTCAGTGGTAGTTCTTCAGAGTAGTTCTTCTCCTTTGTGCTCCTGATATGTGCTGCTGAAAACTGAGGCTTCTGATTCTTACTTAGTGTAATGAAATTTCTAATTATAAATTTTAATGTAGAAAGAAATCCCTGGTAAAATATTTCATTAAAAATGCTCAATTAAGTTTTTAACGATGAAAAAAATTTTCATGTCTGTCTTCTGTATACTTCAGAAGAGCTAGAAGATGATGTTATTTTAGCTTTTAAATAACAAGCTCAATCTTGAAAGGAGACTTGGAAAGAATGCTTGCTCTGCAGTCTTTCTCCCCACAGAATATTGGCAATGTTGACTTTTTAGTGGTGTTTCAGAATGAGACAAATCCTAACGCATCACTCTTGCAATAAATATGTGTATGATAGAAAAGATTTGAATTTGTGTTTGTGGGAACTGGGGTTTAATTTAATTAAAAATAAGCATCGCTCCCATATAATCAGATTCATTCTAACAGTGGAATCTATCATAGCCAAGACAGGTCTCATGCTCTGCCTCTGTAAATTTTTGGAAGGTGAATAGGTGTTGGGATTGGCTTTCCTATATGTATGTGTCCTGAGGTGAGCAGAACTTCTGTTTTCAGGACAGACTAGAATTATCACACAAATACTGACCTAAATATCGAACTTGGTGACATACTTATTCCAAATAGGCCACTTCTAGATACGCTGATTTAGCCTCAAACAGAATATTTTTAAAAGCTGGAGCTGTGTCTTGGACGTTAATATTGATGGTTCTATACCACAGTGCATTTCTTTCCTTGTACTTTCCAAAAACTGGAGGCCTAATTAGGGAAGCTTAAAAAGAAAACAACAGCAACAGGTTTGGTCCTTTGTGATCTAATGCATTAGTTCTCTTGCCAAATGTTGAAAAATAAGCTTATGCAACTGGGAAGGGGGAGCAGAGGGGAAAGAAAGGAACATCTTCACAGCTTTAAAGAATTTTGTCTGCATGAGGTTGTCGTGATGGTTCTGGAACTGGCACAATTACTTGGACAGCAGATCTGCCACTGTTTGCTACATGAATGTCAAATGCAGAAGGACAGGGCAAAGAACGTGTATTTAACAGTGAGGAAGGGCGTTCCTCATTTGCCACTTCCAAAAGCTGAAAAGCTACACCCTTAATGTAGAAGAGAGATTTTATGCATACGGTGTTAGGGAGTGGTGGGACTTGCTGTTGCGAGGCTTTTATTTGGGATGTGGTCTGCTCTTGGATGCTTCTAACAGCTAAACCTAACTATTTTTCAACATGTGAAACTTCTGTTGTGAGGGTTGCCTATGACACAATTCATGACATGGGTGGTTTGGGTGGAGTATAAAAGGATTAGCAGTCCTCTGTGTTCCAAGGCATGCAGTTAAAATGGGATGTCAAGGTCTGCCTTGGGAATTCAGTATTGCAGAGCTTATGCCAGGATGCATTACAGAATTTTATCTTCTTGGAAATAGTGTGCCCCACTAGGCATGCCAGGATGAGTTACCTGACCCCACAGAACTTCTCCTCTCCTGGCTGCAGGAGAGCAGGAAGTGTGTGAACAGCTTCATGTGACAATTATTTCCTGCTTTAGCATTTGGTTCAATGGGGCAGGTAGAGGAAGAGAGGCAATGAGGGACAAGGGCTGTAAATAGTGCATACCTGTGTAGGTAGGGAGAGATGTACAGGCACAGAGCCTTGTGTGTCTGCACACCATCGACCAGAGTTGGACAGCTGTGGCTGGGAATAAGTTGTGTGGGGCTTAGGTGCCTACACACAAAAGAGTCCTGCTGTTGAAAATACAAGGAATGTCCAAAAATAGGATTTAAAACCTATGACATTTAAAAGCTTTCTCTTGTGTGCTTTTGTATTTTCCTTTCCCTTTTTCAGTCACCTCTGTGTTAAAGTCTGTAGTGGAAGTGTGTGGTGTTCCAAGCAACTGTAGCCTGTGAAAAAGGAGAGCCTAAATGATGATGTCAGTGTACATTATGTTTAAAACATGGTAAAAATAGCAAGAATAGCAATTCTCAACTGAGAAGGGTGTGCTGCCATGTTGGCCTTATTCCTTTCATGTCAATGCTGTATGCTCTCTTCGTACATTTAGTTGCACTGTGAAGCTAGCAGAAAATAAGAACAGATTAGAATTTGGCTTGTATTATACAAGTAAGTAATGCAGGAGCCTCTATAGCTGTAGTCTCCATCTTTCCTCAGTTTGTGTAGAGATCTACCTGAAGCAGTAGTACAAAATTGTTTTTGCTTTTTGTTTCTTTTTTTCTAAAGTTATCTAGTTCCGACCATCTTCCTCAGTCTTCTAATTATTTTTTCAGTACAAATTTGACAATTGTGTAGAGAGACTGTTGTAAAAGGGGAGTATGAGCCCTGTAAAGAGGACAAAGCTGATCTGTAACTCTGGTGATATGCTATTTATTTCTGATGAGAAGAGGTTTGCGTTCTGACCACATACTTGGTGCTACAAACCACGTTTATATATATAAATTCTACAGAATTTAGAAAATAATTCCTGACCTTGACTGCAGTTCTCCAAAAAATATTTCCAAAATAGGAGACCAAGATGATTAGCTTTTGGGTGTGTTTTACAGAAACTGTGCTGAGGAAATGCAGTGAGCAACAATTGAGCATTACTGCTAAAGATATACCTGCTTTCCAGCTGTGCTTCATCCACTTTTGAGACAGGGATAGATCATCAACCATGGGACTTTTTTCCTTGAGCACATAAGATTCTCCTCATTAATTCAAGTGATGGGAAATAAGGTATATCTACTTGTGCATATAGCTTCATCTTTATTTCAGATACTCTCAGATGTTAGTGTTTGTCTTTCTCCCGTCAGCCGTGGTCAACCAGGAAAAGTTGTGTGTGAAACTTCCACATCAGCTTCATTGTCGAACACAGACTTTGCAGAGCTTTTTAATACAAAATAAAGCTTCCAGCCTGTAAAGACGGTTTGAAGCCACTAGTCTCGTGGTTGTCAGCCCTACATTGTATTTGCCTTGGCTTGCCCTCTAGGTGATTGACCTATTTCATATGTATTTCTGGATACTGTAATGAGCTGTCTTCACAGAGTTCATCACTGCAGTGATTTTTATTTCCAAGCTTCAGTTGTTTCTGGAGGCATTAGGGACAGGCTTTTCTAATGCTTACTGGTCAAAATGGGCTCAGAATACCTTTTTGCAGAGCTTTAATCACAGAGCAGCACCAATGGTGAGTGTAAGGAAAAAGCATATGTAAGGATAAAGTAGTTTAACTTATTTGGGATGCTGCTTGTTACAGTGCTGACAATTCATCTTTTTATGTCACTGGATGCAGTGTCTCCTCTCCAAGTGTCTGTTAAGCCCCCTCAGCAATGGATAACCTTCTTCTGGAGGAATACTGTGGAGAACTTTACTTTCCATACAATTTGTATTTCTAGATTAGTGTTTTTGCTTTTACCTTTTGCTCTTGGTTATCACCTGTGGTCATTCTACAGGGAATGATTGTGTGCAACGAACAGACTATTTGTGTTGCAGTTAGGAGTTTCTGACATTTCCTTTTAGCTTTATAGTCTTAGTCTATGTGTTTGAATGTACCATTGTGATTCTGGGCTGCCTGGTTTTGTGTGTTGGGGGCAGGTTGGAGGTCAGGAACCTGCTGGTTCCTGAAGTAGTTGGTTTGTTTCTTATGCCAGTTGAGCTTGGAGGCTGGAAAATGAATCTTTATTCTAACATGACCTAAAAGTTAGTTTAGTGTGCTGCCAGCATCTGTGGGCATCTTTTGAGAACAGCCTTTAACCAAAGCTTGTTTTCTTTGTGAATAACAATTTGTGTTTCTTCACACTTGAGACTAAGCAGCACCATTAGCCTGTTGGAAAAGTTGATTCAACATCTAGTTAAGAAAAGAGAACCCAGAAAGATCCTCTCGTTTTTCAGTGGGTCTTTTTTTGAACTGATCCTTACTTACAGGAAATATGATGACTCTAAGTTTAGTACAAGGAAACAATTTTTTCCCCTAATACCATAGAATGACAATGTTGAGATAATGCTTTCGCTAAAAATAGATCCCTAAAAATAAACCCACAGCTTCCTTTTGGTGGTGATTACAAGTACTCGAACATAAACAAACCTCTAGTTTCCATGTGGAACTTGACTTCCTTTTCTCTGTGTGTGAAATCATCAGTATTTGGGACCTTTGCTCTGAAGTCATATCTGGTCATTCTTGCTGTTGGTGGCTTCTTATCATCTCAAAGCAGAAGATTGGGCAAAACAAACTTGAAGCCAGTTTTGTTGCTCTTTTGATGATAACACTTGAAAGTGTTCCTCCTCCTCTTTCCCTGCAAAGCCTATTCTTTTGTGCTTTTGTTATTAGAGGTTAGTTGACATTTTGGAAATTAACTTCTGGGTGTGTTTGAGTGTACTCAGTCTCTCTTAATGGTTCAGGAGGGAAGCCTGGTATTTTTTCTCAGCTGATTAATTTTGCATGTCTAAATAGTTCCGCTAATTCTAAAGTGTAAAGGTGACTTCAAGCTCTTCATTTGTGGTTTAGAGAAATTATAGTTTCACGGTTGTTTTTTCTTTTCTTTTGCTGGAGTTTAGAGCATCCCTGGTTCTTGTTTTGGGCTTGCTGCCTTCAGTTAATAATGGTTATTGAAGTATTGCTGCCAAGAGTGAGAACAGAAAACTAGGTATCGCCCACGCATCTGGAATAGCGCTCAAGTACTGTCTTTCGAAGCCTCTAAATCAGGTTCTGGTATTATTGAAGCTGAATTTGTGCAGCTCTTGCATAAGTACGGGAAAGCATCACCTGGAAGCTCAGTGCAGTGTTGCTATGTTACCTTTTAAGGTGTGTTAAATCCAGAAGGATCTCAAAGCATTTTCAGTAATCTCTGGAAGTGGAAGAGTAGAAACAAGTGGGAGAATGAATGTAATGTTGCTCTTAATGAAGCTCAGAGGAACCAAGTGTCTGTAGTGAGCGCATCCTGTTGAGATGGGAGGGGATTGCAGGGACTGATACATTGCACAGTATTTTGGTATGTGTAAGGTGATAATGGAGTTGGTCTTGAAACTGAATGGCTGTAACACTGAAACTTCCTAGCAAAGTCTAGCAGCAAGGAAGAAAGGAGAGGAATTATTAGCAAAATCTAGCTTTAGGGACATTTATTCTCCTTAGACCTCTTCCGTAGTCAGTGGAGAAAGGATTAAAGTCTCCAAGGAGAAGAGGTAATGAGTGCTGGAGACCAGTTCTAGGCTGCAGGCCAGTAGAGCTAAGTGTATTACAAAACACTTGGGCCTGAAGGCCTTCTTGAGTTACAGTGGAATAATGGCATGAAAAGAGTTCATCTCATTGTAGAATTAATCCATATGATACAGCTGTGTCAAAAAATCTAGATCAGAAATTGAGAACCTAGCATAATCTCTTGCTTAACACAAACAGAAAACCCTACCACCCTCTCCATGTGGGACTGGGGAGACACAGACAAACTTCCAGTGTAAGTCTTACTGGCAAGAGTCTGAAATCTGTAGTATGTCATAGAATGGTTTCAGTTGGAAGAGACCTTAAAGATTATCTAGTTCCAAAATCCCCCCCATGGGCAGGGACACCTTCCAGCTGACCAGGTTGCTCAAAGCGCCATACAATCTGACTCTGAACACTTTCAGGGACGGGGTATCCGCAGTGTCACTGAGCAACCTTGGATTATCTTTGTGGCCTTCCTCTGGACATGCTTTAAAAAGTTCACATCTTTATTGTGTTAGAGGCCTTAGACCNTTGCTCAAAGCGCCATACAATCTGACTCTGAACACTTTCAGGGACGGGGTATCCGCAGTGTCACTGAGCAACCTTGGATTATCTTTGTGGCCTTCCTCTGGACATGCTTTAAAAAGTTCACATCTTTATTGTGTTAGAGGCCTTAGACCTGGATGCAGCACTCCAGGTGGGGTCTCACAAGGGCACAGTAGGAGGGGAGAATCATCTCCCTTGCCATCCTGGCCACATCTCTTTTCATGCAGCCAAGCCTGTAGTTGGCCTTCCTGGCTGTGAGTGCACGTTGTTGGCTCCTGTCTGGATTTTCAATCACTAGGACCTCCAAGTCCCCCTCCACAGGGCTGCTCTCAGTGATGACTTCTACCAGTCTGTACTTACAGCTGGGGTCACCTCCTGACCCAGCTGCAGCTTCTGGGACTTGAACTTCTTAAACTTCATGAGGTCTTGCAGCCCCACTTCTCAAGTTCGTCCAAGTCCCTCTGGATGGCATATCTTCCTTCTGTTGTGTCATCTGTAAGCTTGCTGAAGGTGCACTTGATCTCTGATAAAGATATTAAAGAGCACCAGTCGCAAGACCCGTGATCCTGAGGGACACTACCTTCCACCTGACAGAGAGCTGTTAACCACAACTTTGGCTGCATCCATCCAGCAATTCCTTATCTGCTATATAGTCCACCCTTCAAACCCATGTCTTTATGGTTTGGAGATAAGGATGTGTGGGACTGTGTTGAAGGCCTTAGAGAAGTCCAGGTGGATGACATCGATTGGTCTTCCCTTGCTGCCTGCTGCAGTCACTCTATCGTAAAAAGGCCACCAGATTGGCCAGGCATGATTTGCACTTAGTGTCTTGTATATGCCTTAGCACTGCTTCCATGAGAATCTGCTTCATGATTTTCCCATGCTAAAATGAAAAAAAATGCTGAAAGAAATGCCCTCCCTTGCTGGAGGGCTGCTCCTTGCAAAGTCTGCGTGCTTGGCAGTACAGCAGCTTGTCTTTTTAAAAAAAATAAATCTAACAGGAATAGTAAGAAGAAAAAGGGGTTTTCCTTAATTTTTATGAGACTGTCACCTCTTTGGCAGTATTTACAAATGAATTATTTTCAGTCAAGCTGTTCTAAGGATGCTAATATTCCTTGCTCCACCAAATGGAGATTCATGGAGTCTGAGTTATAAGTAGCTTAATGCAACAGCTAATTACTATCACTTAGCTCTAAGTTACATCATAGTCCTTGCAGGGATCTTAATGTGAGTATCCCAGTGTGACTACCACCAAGGTACAGGGTTGATATCATTCCCTGGGTAATATCAATACCAGTACATGAGCTCTAAAAGAAGAGTACTTTTCCTTCAGGAGCAACAGAAGTACTCATACTCTGGTCATGACTTCAGATACTATCCAGCATTTTCAAATGACAGGTGATAAATGTCACCTTTTTCATCAAAATCTTGCTCTCAAGATCTTTATGCTAAACTTGGGACACCGGCTTTCACATCTATGAATTTTTTTTGCATCTCCTATCATGAAAAGTAAGGGAGCCCAACTTCTGGTTAATCCCTTTCACATTTCCCTCTCCACACACACGTTTGCTAATGCTGTTTTCAGTTATTAGAGGTTTGCACAAGGGCCAAAAGTAGAAGTGACCTGTTTGTTTATAAAACTTTGTACAGAGATAAGGAGAGCAGAGAAGGAACAAGTTCAAATTATTTTTGTTCCCCTGAGTCTTGCTGGCATGAGGTATTTGTACCAGAGGCCTTTGGCTGCTTCACCTGCAGAGGAGAGATGGGGCAAGAGTGCCCTGTGAGTGCTGCCACACTGGCATGCACTTCTGCCCTGCTCTTAATAGGGAATTACTACTCTGACCTGTGGCAGTGCCTGTTGGGTTTGTGGATCTGACTGACAGGCTTTCAAAAAAACCCCTTTGCTGGGTTTTATATTTTCTGTGCAAGAAAGCACAGAACTCTTAGCTTGAGTTGGCATGTATCTAATTTAACATTTGAAAGAAAACAAAAAGCAGATGCCAGAAAAGCCAGTAGCCTTTTGCCCTTGGGCTGCACCTGTTTTAACAGTTGTCATTTAAGAATGAAAATATATCGCTTTAAAGAAAAAGCAAACGTTTTATTCCCTCCTCCTCTTCATTAAGTTTTCTGGCATTAGATTGTTTACCAGGCTAAACAGTTCCTCAGCCCTTGGCTGTGGCTGAGGGCACCAGTGTGCTTCCTGCCTGTGGCCTTCAGCTCAGTGGAGGGAGGCTTCTCTGCAGAGCAGGGCTTCAGTGTTTGAATAGAAAGGAGGATTAGGATTTGAAGCAAGGTTAGTTCTGAGGTGAGGAGAGCCTGTTTGCTCAAAGTTAGTTGAGGTATTTCAAGACAATGTGTCACTGTTTAGTTAAGGCTTATGCAGGCCTTAGTGGGATGTGATGATTATCAAACTGTTTAAAAACAAATCCTAAAGGAAAAAAATTAAACTGCCTTTGTATTGCACGTCTACAGCAGGTATAATTTAACACTGTCAACTCAGTTCAAACAGACTGGGAATTTGGCTGCCAGTGTGGGCTGTTTTGCTATTTTGTCTTCTACTGAAGTCCTAAGCAGTAATTTCTTATCTGAATGGAGCTATAGGGAATGGGATGAGGGTAAACAGGAAAAAGACATAATTACATTGGTTTAAATTCACACCACAGGTCACACCAAAAGATGTCCTTGTGTAAACAAGGCTTGTGTTTATCCATACAGCTGGGTTCAGCTGTGTCCATTGCTGACATCCATTGTCAGCAACAGATCATTTTTGTAGTATAGCCAAGGCTTTAAAACAAAGACAATAATCAGTCTTGTTGCATAGCTCAGTGACAGAGGTGTCATTATACTGATGGACAAAGCAAAGTGGTTTTTCTGCCCTGTGTAGCAAGAAGCAGCAGGAATATGGGTTGATGCAAGTATTTTTCTGTACTTCTGTTGCCAGCTGATACAGATTTACAGTGAACCCATACTATATTTTCACAAGTCTTGCAGTACTGTTTCCTTTTTTAAAATAATAAGGAAAGAAAAAAATAAAATCAAAACACTTTGGCAAATCTTTTTTATTTGAAGTGTTGCCTGGAATCTAGGCATCAGAGGTACTGCTGGCTTTTTTGAATAGTTTTTTATATTTGTAGGTGTATTGTGGCACAAGTAACACATGTATAAAAGTGAGTTTTCATATTATTTTCATATTGTGCTGCTTGTGGTTTTATTTTTTTATATGTACATACAGCATATTGAGCAGCTATACTTGAGATTTTTCCACAAGAAAGCACCAAACAAACCATAACAAGCACTTAATGCAGGTTCCCTGTGTGTCCAGAAAGCCTTTCCCTCGAACAGTGCTACCACACCAACTCTTTTCACCATTTTTGTAGGAGCATGGATGTGTTGAACACAGCCCAGATAACTTGTTGGGGTATTTATTTACAGTGGAATGTTTTGGTTACGTTTTCTTCCAGTGGAAGCATGACTTTCTGCAGATAATATCCTTTTCTCCAGATGCATTTTATTCTTTGAGTGTGAAGGATATCCTACTCAGCATTTTCCCACCCTTTATCAGCTTATCTCTGCAGGGATTCTCTACAGTGAGTTAGGGAAACCCAGTGCTTTATTAAAGAACTGTATCATCTTTTAGAAAAAAGTCTTTGCTTTTAATAAACAATAGCAAACTTCAGCATGTGCAGTCTTGCTACGTTCAAGTCAGCTATAGACAATTGCAAGATTGATTGATTTCAGAACAACATGAGTTCAGAATTTTGATATTCATCTTCAAAATAACTGGTGAAAACTTCTGGTGAACGAAAGAAAGTATTAAGATGATGTTTTCCTTTGTTACTTTTCTTTGTTTTTCATCTTGTTGTTCTGTTCTTTAGGAATTTGTTATAGAGCAGTATTGAGCAATGAAAAGAGAAAAGTCTTATCCTTTCCTGTGAGAATAATTATGTGTGTTTATATGAGCCTTCATTGTAACAATTTGGCAGTTAATTCTTAGAGTACTGTTTGGTTACAGAAAGACTTCGATGAAATTACAGTTGATTTCAGAAGTAACACCTTTTAAAATATGGTTTTAACTTTTACAATTATCTCTCTGGTAGAAGCATCATTCAATATTTGTCAATTGCATGAAAATATTAGTTAAATGCTTTGTATAAGAAAGTGTTCCTTTTAAAAACAAGTCAAACAAAAAATAACCAATACATACAACCTGTAAAAACAAAATCACTTTTAACTAGATTTATTTCTCAGGGTTTGACAGTTTTAAGAAAGGATTTGCATTCTTTTTTGAGGCAACAGTAGAATTGGTATATTTGATTTTGTTTGGCTGCATTATCATGATTCCCACTCAGAGTTACCATTTCTGGTTCTTAAGATATTTTTAGAGTAATGAGCCTTGCTAAGCACTGCTGGGTTGCTTATTGCTGTTCATATCACATTCCAAACAAGTCGATGGAGCGACAGTGTATACAAGCGTTACACCTGAAATTAAACATTCCTCCTTTTTAATTGAACTGGTGTCAGCAGTTTTTCATCTCTTGTGTTTGCAGTGTGATCAGAACTGTGCAGTACTAAGCATAAACAGACTGAATACCCAGCATTCAGAGATGACTGCTCAGTATAGCCTATGAATAATTCTTGTCTCATACTACAAGGGGAAGAAAAATACTAGCTACAGTAACAAAAGGACTGAACTAATTGAGTAACAAAAATTCAAGCGTTTTAATGGATGTGGGAGGACTGGATTATTAACGGTTGCGTTGGAGAAAAACACTGCGCTGTCTGTTCCCCTTGAAGCTTATGGCTGTGTGTTTATAATAGCAACCACTTACCCTAAGGCCTGTGTAGCTTGTGTTGGAGAGGAAAAAAAATTTCTGTGGCCTTCCTTTCAGTGGCAAGCTACTTCACTTACTTTCTCAAAACCTGATGCCTCTAGTTTCAGAGTATTTTGTTGCAGAGACTCTGTCTCTGTCCAGAAGGTTGAGTGGTGTGTCCTTCATCAGAGTTGAGAAGCTCTTATGCTGCTGGGCACTGATGAGGAGTTGTTGAGTCTTTTCCTCTTTTTTCCACTTAGATGTGGTATTTGTACCTCCAGAATCCCAGCATAAAAGACCAGTGAAACGATAGCTGCTTTTGGTGTGAGCAGGTGACAGAACACCATAACCATTTGGGCACTATTTGGTGTGGTCCCAGAAGTCTAAGATGGTGGTGAAGTTGTTTGCTTCTCTTTCTTTGGTTCAGCCATGCCTGTTCCAAAAATGCCTCTCTTTCTTCTAGCATTTGGCTCCTCTTCCTTGCCCACCGTCCCCACTGCCTTGCATTACTGTGTGATGGTGCTTTGCCGTGTAGCATGTCTGTCACACTACTTTGTGAAAGAACATTTTTAGTAGTGTAGGACAGAAAATATAAGCATTCTACATTGCAGCCTTGGGTTTGTTTTTGATTTTGCTGGTGATATTTTATTTATTTTTAGTAAAGTCTAGTAAATAAGTAAAACAAGAAGATGTAGTTCACCGAGGTGTTTCCTAGAGATATGGAAAGGGGCAGTAGCCATTACTTGGCAGTAGCCAAGTAGCCATTACTTGAAGAAGTTTCCTAAGGTCTCTGTGGAATTATGCTAGCTATATATATATATGTGTATATATATATATAGTGCTAGGCGGTGTGATTTTTTTTTTTTTAGCCTCTATAGGTTGTGTTTGTTTTACCTTCCTCTTTCTAGAAAACAATGTTAAGCCACCAAATCTCAGTTTTGTTTTTGTCATATTTTTTATCACTTTTGGACAGTCTTCTAATTCATTGAGAAGAAATGAGTGCTCAGTGCTTTGCTGCTGGGTTATTTTTTTCTCTTCAGTAAGGTGTAAATGGGATAATTCTTCTTCTGTCATTTAATACCCATCTTAGACGTATGAAACCAAGACAGTGGTGATGACTGCTAACCCCTCACTTGCACTCACTTGGAGGAGGCAGTGCTACCCAAAGGACTAAACTAAAGCTCATGTCAAATATCTTATTTTTTTTCTGGTTATAAAGTGTTGCATAACTTCATAAATGAAAATGGATTCATTTCACGTATTAATTTGACAAACCTTTGCTCTTTTCTCCCTGCTAGCTGTCTGTGGACCTGGTTTAAGCACTGAGGCCACAAAAGAGATCACGGCATAACTTGCAGCAATTATGTAAACTGTGTTAGATCAGCTATATATGCCAACACTGGCTTCTGCTGTGCTTAATGAACAGTTTAACTTGTGCTGGTAGGGGTGAAGGAAATGTTCTCTTTTTTATTACTGTATTAATATATTGGTGTTGTACTTGACTTCCAGGTTGCATCACAACGCATCAGCTCAGTGGATCTTTCATGCTGCAGCCTGGAGCACCTGCCTGCCAACCTGTTTTATAGCCAAGACCTCACCCATCTCAATTTAAAGCAGAACTTCCTGAGGCTTAACCCCAGCCCATCCACAAGTAGAGCGCTTACTGAATTACAAAGGTAAAGTGGTATGGTTCTACTACTCTTCCTCTGTCCTTGGAGCCATGATCTGCAGGAACTTTCCTAAAAATTACTACCTCCTCTTGTGGAACTTTGGCCTGACTGTGATGCTTCAGAAATTGGTTAACTGTGTGTGTTAGAAACAGACTGGCTTTCATAAGAAACTTTGTGTTTTTCTTGTAAATAGAAGGATATTTTCAGCCCCAAATGCAATTTTCATGATGTGTTTTTACCTTACCTACTGAGGCCAGACTGTAGTTCTTCAGCCTTTGACTTGTGTGAGTGAGTATGAGGTGGCAAGCTGCCCATCAAGGACAGCCATTCTAAGTAGGAACAGTACTGCATGTGACCAAGTGAAGAAGTTTTTTGTTATCCCCCCCAAGCAAAGGAAGCCCTGATTTCATAAATTCAGTCTGGTTCCTGTCCTGTTTCTACTCTGCTCAATCCTAATTCTTCTTTCTTAGTATCTGTGACCTTCCAGTTCTTCCCACTGCAGCTCATCTGAGAATGTAACAACAAATGGGTAGACAGCAGCATGATTGGTGCTCTGAATGCTTTAATGTATGTGTTCTGTGGAATCAGCAGGCTTTGTGTTCACAAAGATGAATGTTCCCATACTGAATATAAAGCTGTGATTTTAATTTCAGTGGTAACTGAATTGCAGAGTACCTCAGGATTATATTTGTGGATGGTCCTGTTCAAACAAAATGTTTTAAACCACATTTCTAAATCCTTTCCTCTTTGAAAAACAACCGAAAAATACAAGACAGATTATGCAGGCTGTTGCATTTTTATATCATTCCAATTTCATTTTGGAAAAACAAAAAATCTGGCATAATCAAAGATGAATGAACCCAGCAAGTCTGCTTCACAAACAAAGCAGGCAGCTATTCCAAAACCTTATGAACACAGTCTGGAGAGGAATTCTGACTGGACTGTGAATGTCAGCAGAGGTCTCCAGACAGCAAGTGGAATTTTAGCATAAGCTAGAGATGAATGTGGACAAATAATCAATGTCTCTTATTTTAATGACCTCTTACAATTTTTCCTTTATAAGTATCAGAAAGTGTAAAGGAGATACTTGATTATGCTTTGTCCATGTACCTACAGCTAATTTCTGTTTGGAATAGATTTGGATTTGTCCGTGTACCTGCTACTAATTCTGCTTGGGACTAGAATACATTGATAATTAATGTGATGGGCAATGTTCATTCTCTGTTTAATGTTCTCTTGGTATTGCAGTAGTAGGAACAGCTGATGAGTCTTGCTGATAGTTAATAAACTGTTAAATTTTTTCTTACTGACATGAGCCTGAACATAAAAGAGTGAAAGAGTTCGGGTGACAAAATATAACTCTACTATATAACTCTACTATTTTCTGAGATTCTGAGATTCTTCTGAGATGAGGAGAATCTGGAGAAGTGGCATATACCTGAGGTGGTGCAAAACTGATTGTCTCTCATTTTCCTGTGAGCTGGTCCTATTCTGTAAGCAAGTAATATTCTGCTCTGCTTCCGTTGCTTTGAGCTTGACAAAAAAGCACAAGGCAGGTCTGGGAACTTATGGAGAGAAAAAAATTAGGTTACACAGCACTGTTTTGGTGTGTTTGAGTTGGTGCATCAGAAACTCCTGCCCTTGATGTTTCCCTTTGTCTGCTTGATGTCCTCAAGCCTTATCAGCACCCAGACAGTGAGCAGCTGGAGGAAGCAGCTGGAGGAAGCAGCTGGAGGAAGCTGTTGCCACTGTATCCATCCACACTGCTGTGCCAGTGGAAAGGGCTCTGTGAAGTTGTGGTAGCTGCTGCTGAGGGTTAGGGAAAGCAATGCTCCAGTGCTTGTCTTTTGCCTCCCTACTGTGGCAAAAGCATGAGTTTGACCCTGGAGTGTATTCCCAACCCATTCTCCTTCCTGCCCTAAGAAGCACAGAACTGGCTTCTCCTTTGGGTGGGAAAACTTGAGTTGTACTTGTGTTCCCAATAAGCTTTGAGCCAGCTTGACTGCTAGTAAGTCTGCTTTTCTCTAATGAGTAAATGCACAAATATCTAGAAAGAGGAGAGCACTGTATGTTTTGAAATTATTGGTGAAACCCAGTATCAAAATGTGTCAAGTGAAGCTCATCATTCCTGTGAACACGTGTTGTCTGATTTATTTATTTTTTCTTTTTTAAACCAATTCTATAAAACCATTTTCAGATTAATAGGGGTTTCACAAGGTAAAACTTCACTGAATAAACCAAAAGTCTTTTTTTGCTCGCCGTGTTCTTTCAAATCACAGGAAAGCAAGTACAGAATCTCTGCTGTTCTGATTTGGTACTGTTGGCTTTTCTACAAAATTCTCAGTTGCTAAATTGGAGCTGCACACGAGGCACAGCACCACTGAATCAAGCCTACAGGTATTCAAGGCTCCAAAATAGCCGTGTGCTTGGATGTGGTGAACAAAACACATCGGTGTTTATATATCTGCCCTTCCTGGTACAATTTTAAAGTAAAACCTGGTTAGCGAGGCAGTCTAGGAAAATTTGTCTTGCTATAAGCAGTTTTTGGTGCTGCAGTTCCTCTTAATAAATCACTTTGGGCAGTAAATTAATGAATGCTGGATTTCAGAACAAGTTTATCAAAGACACAATAAAATACCAACTTTTCAACCACCCACTGAGTATACTTGCAAGCAGCTGGGTCACAGTAATGACATGCTGACTAGTGCACTGACTTGGCAGGTACAGTCAGGAATGTATTGAAGAAAAAAGGAATTTCTGTTTTTGTTTATGCAGTTGCTTCTTTCAGTTGTTAAAATAATATCATTTGTTGCATTTGTGAATAAAATGTTTAGTCCTGATCAGTACATGGCATCTGAAGGTGTACAGAGGTGTAGATGTACTTTTTTCCCAGTAGCTGCACTTCTACTTGCTTTACTGTCCACTCAACCCCCTTTTGTTGCTGTAGATGATCTGCAGCTGTGAACTTCCATAACTGAACACTCTGAATATTAAAAGGTGAATACAGTAACCTCTATTTTTTTCCTGCTTATCAGGGAATACATATTTCATGCTATGTATACAAGTAAGCCATCTGAAAATTCATCTGTACTGAAAAAAGTAGAAAACGATGCTGCTTGTTCTCCCTCACAGAATCTTTTTTGAAACTACAGGGAAGAATGTTTCTCTTTTGGAGAAGAGAGGAGATTCCTTGGTTGAAATGCTAAGAAGAGTTCAAGCTTGCTAATTTTGCTCTGTTACTCTGAGTTTCAGGCAAAAGAATAGACCATAGTCTTTATTTACTGTTGCTCTGCTTCACTGGACTGAGAACACTTTATGTTTATAAGTAATTGCTTCAGTTGGTGTTGTTGGAAAAAGTGGTTGGCATCAAGAATATTATTTTCTTGTTAGTGTTGAAACGTAAGTTATCAGTATGTGGATTTTTAAGATAAGACTGTGGCAGATTTAATAGAAAAATAAGAAAAAGAAAAGGGAGATGTAATAAGACAAAAAGTTGTTTTAAAAATAAATAAAATTATGCTTGCCAGTTTTATCTAAAAAATGAATTATTATTCTGATTGTGGTTGTTAATTGTTAACAGTAATTATATAGATTTTTATCTTAAGATGAGTTGGTATCATTTCTCTCCCAGAGCCCTTTTAGAAATGCACTGCCTTCTGTGGCATCTCAGATGAAGTTCTTTGAGGTTAGTGGCAGAAATTTGAAGATGCATTTCTAGGTTATGAGAAGGCTAGAGCACTCTGAATTACTGATGCAAGTGTTTCTGAAATCCCTTGCAACTTCCAGTTTTTATCTGAAAACCCAGGATTTCAGGTAACCTCAAGCTAAACCCCCCTTACAAATTCATTGTGCAATAGGGAGGTAATTCAAAATGTAATCTTTGTTCAGTGAACACTTGGAAGCGAGGGGGAACCAGTATTGCCAACCTAATTGGTATGAACCCAGCAGGCAAGGTTGCTAGAATGGGTGAGATGCAGCTTGATCTTAGCTTGTACCTAGAGATAGAGGAGCAGGGAGGAAGGTCTCCAGCCTGCCACTTGGTTGGCCACAAAGTGCATCGAGGTACTTCTTGTGATTATTGCTATTAGTGTATGAAACTGAGGTTAGTGGAAAAAATTGGATGGTTTAATGAATGTCAATTATACATCTTCCCCCTTGTCAGGCCCCACAGGGGCACTGCCAGTAGATGCACTAGAAAAGATTTGAGCTTTTCAAATATTTTTTCAAAAAAGAAAGGTTTTTGCCCCCCCACCCGTTATTTTGGGGGGCTGTATATTTGGGTTTTGAGAGGGTTTTTTTCTTTGTTTTCTTGTTGTTGTTTATGGGGTTTGGTTTTTGTTGTTTTTATTTGGTTTGGGTTTGTTGGGGTTTTTTTGTATTCTTGGCTTAGTGGTTTGGGTTTTGGTTTAAGTTTTTTTTTGATATTCAGATGAATCCTAATATGTGGAGTGTGCCAACTTTGCTTGCTCCATGTTGTGTGAAGGTGTGGGGAGCTTCCTCTCACAACCCTGTTGGTCTTGGAGAGGAGGAAACCTTACTTTTATACAGTTTCTCCTCTTTCACTTAGAGTCAAACACTGAAGTGCAGCTATCTAAGCAGCAGGACAAGAGGAATGGTTGGCATGGTATTGATAACCAGAGGTCCACTAGTAACAAACCCCATCCAGTGCTTGCTATATTTTAATGCTGCACTTATTTTCTCATTCTGTAGCTTTGGAATTTTAAAAAAAATATTTGTAATGCTAAAGATGGCACTTGGAGCTTGTTGTTTATGTAACTTCACTGCTTTTGTTTCATCCAACTAGTAAAAATGTTAAAGAAAGAGTTTGTTTTTGTTAGTGCATCTTTCCAAACCTTCATGACTCTGTTCTCCTTAACTCCTGTGTATCTTTGTGATCTCAAGAAAGTGCCCTCGCGAACACCCAGCAAAAATCAGTGGCATTTAATTAAAGAAAAATTAAATAATGAAATCAAGTCTCTGCAGACGACTAAGTGGGGGCAATTGCAAAATTGATTTAATGCCTGAAACACTTTGAATTTTTTTATTTTACTCTTTAAATTGAAACAGTGAACTTAATCGTGGTGTAAGAAAAATAAATGACAGATATATGCTATTAAAATAGCATTTTTTAAAATGGTGTAGTGTAAAAGTAGAAATTGTGCTTGGATTGATTGGATTCACCTTAGCAAACTGTAAGGCTAAGTACAGCAGCATCTCTTCAAGTAGTGTTTCAACAAGTGAACATATTTATGGAATCCAGCTATTGTGTATCAGTCTCCAGTTTACTTGTCTAGTTTTTTTTGGATATGGCTTCCAAAGTAAGGGTTGTCTTTTCATGTAGTTAAACATGTTTCAGTTTGGAAGTCCACCCCTAGTTAATGCTTTTGTATTTCAGTTATAAATTTCCAGTAGAGAGGAAGTGAATATATTTTCACTATTTTTTCCTAAGAATTTTGTCCTTCCTCTGAGGTAGGTCTTTCTCCCCATATGAAGCAGTGTGTGGTAGGTATGTGCAGAAACTGAGAAGTGCATTGTGCAGTAGTGTAGGTTCAGGTAATTTCCACTATCAAAACATACATTTGCTTCTCTTGTCTTTATGGTACTCTTACCAACCATGTGATATTATAAAAGCTTTATTGTTGTTAAGTTTGGAGTCTCAATTTGACTTAACATCTGGTTATTTGTTCATTTGAATTGTCCTACTAATTTAAGACTTTTGCAATGACACCTTTCTGGAAAGGGAATGCTATGACAGTATTTCTGGCACTAGGCTAGCAGCTCCCTTAGGCTGTAAGGCCATGGAGGGTAATCCAACACAACTGCAGAAAGGGAGTAAATTGCACCTTTTCTTTCCAAGGAGGAAATTGCCATGGCAGAATTTTAGGGAAATTCTCTTCATGATTAAGTAAGTGGCCAAAGTAGCAGGTGTTCCAGAAGGTGGCAAGTTTCAGCTTGGTTCTAAAACTTGTCACAGCACTGCAAGGCAAACACCATTGTTCTGCTCAGAAATGGTGCTGAAACTGAGGGACACTTACATTGATGCTTGAAAATAATTTTGACAGTCATGAAAGCCCAGGTTCTGGAGATAGGTTTGGAAAAGTGATTGTTTTTCTTAGACTGAGTTCTTTACTAAGCCATAGCTTCCCTTGCAGGTGTAGTAAAATACTGCTTTTTAATTGGTTTTGGTAAGAGTAGGGCAAGGCCAGTTTTGTCAGATGAGCCTGTTATGGCTGGATTTCAATGATGGTGTATGACCACCAGTTGGAATACACTATTCCCCTTGCCCCAAACATAGTGGAACACAAATGCTGTACTGTGTAATGGAAATTCCTCTGCTGTTCACACCAGGTAGGTCTGAATTTGAAATTAGCACATCAGTCAGTTCATTACTTTGCTGTGATACAAACTTCTCTTGTTAGTCCCTCTCCTTATTTTACATATGTCAAACTAAAGCCCTTCCTGTGTGGCAGCTTCAGGATTAAATAAGTGGGCAGTTTTCAGCTCAGTTAGGGCAATTAGTGTTCAGTCATATTGCATGTTTAAACCCAGGGGTTGACATGTCAACATTTTGCTCTAGCTTAAAGTAGAGCTATTTTTACTCAGCAAAGTAAGTGTTTATGTATTGGCCATTACAATAGAAAGCTTAGTAAGCTAACTGAACATAGTGTATTGAGAGATGCCGTTCTTTAGGTAAGAAGAGATAACAAAGTCTGGAACCATGGAAGAAGGGAGAAGAGGATGAAAAGCATATGTAAGGACTTGGTATGAGGTTATTACACTGTCATGCCTCAAACGAGCAATGTTGTGCCTTTTTTCCTTTCTAGCAATGCCATGTGGGCAGCATTGATGTTTGTGCCTGCTTCTGATAGGAGTAAAGATTTGGATGTGAGAAAACAGCAAGATGTTGCTCTGTAAAATCTGTTGGAAGCCTGATCCTTTGCAAACTCAGCTGCAACAGAAATCTTGAGTCTTTAAAATACTTCTCTCCTACCTTATTTATATTGATGTGCTATGCAAGTGATACTGGTGTGACTGACTGTAATCTGTCTAGATATAAGAAGCGCTATAAACAATTCAGCATTTTAAATATGCAGTGTGGCAGTGCTCCATAACGGAAGTGCACCGGCATGTTTGTGATGTGGATAGTGGGAGGTGAGTGGCCAAAGATGAGAGGTAGACTTAGATCTTAACTTCCAGCAAATGCCTGCTAGTTTGGCTCAGTAATGTTCTGCACTTGACAGTGCTCCATGAGAAGAAATATTACTTTAGCATTTTCTAAATGAATATACTTGCAGTGGGGGAAGAAAATACCTCTTTCTGGCCAGATGTCTTAACTTTAACTAAGACTATGGTGTCTGTCTTTCACTGTTTCTGTAAAGGTGATTCAACAATAAACTTTCATTTGTGGATTTTTTGATATACACTTCTATGTGCATTTTGTATGAGTTGATCCAATACTGGATGTACTATTCATCCTCGCTTACACACTATGTAGACCTGTTAACCAGTTCAGTTTGTGTTCTGAGTAGTTAGATTACTCATCAAAAACCTTTATTAGGCACACATTACAACATACATCAGAGTAGTAGTGATGTAATCCAGATATGTCAGGTAGGGGGAGCGTTTTTCCCCCTCCTCCTCTTTGACCTAGGGCAGTTGTGCACAAGAATGTATGCAGAAAACCTTGAAGCTGAACATGACACTGGAGTTATTGTATTTCTTAGCTTCCTTTACCACCTGCTGCCGCAGTCCTCTTTGCTCTGTTAGTTTGATCTTCTGTAATTTTATCTCAAGACTGTGTTTGGGATCTTCCAGTAGATTGTTTAGTGGACAAAAGTCCTGAGACTATCCTCTTGAGACTGCAGAGCAGCACAGGTAAAGGCTGTAGCCTCCGTGTGGTTGTTAAATGAGTTAATTCTTTTTTCATGGTTGGCTTGAAAATTGGATAAGGTTACGTTTTGATTTTTCTTCAGCAGCTTAGTTATTTTGACTTAATCTTCCTGTTGTTACTTTTTTTGTACTTGCCTAAATGCTGGGAAAAATATTCTAAAGTCTCATAGTCCAGTGCTTGGAGCACTCTTGTTTGTATTTGCAGCTAACTCTGAGGATGATGTGGGACAGCTGTTCCACCCCAGAAACACCCCAAATTTCAAGACAATATATCTGTTCCCTAAATCTACAGTTATCTTCAAGATAAATGCAGGATTGTGTGTTTCAGTTCTAGGTTCAAGATTTTTAAGTCCTTTCTCTCAAAATAGAGGAGTATGCAGGTATAGTGTTTAAAATGTGCATATTTATTTTCCTGGATAGCAGCCCTTATTAACTTACCCTTGCCTCCTTTTTAATTTACAGTTCTCCCTTTAGAGATAGACTAGTCATTGTTTCTGCGCAGTAGCATTTTTTCCCCTGCAGCACTAATTTGATTGCAAGATTTCATTTAGTCTCCATCTAACTTTGTTCCAAACTTCTTCTGCCTCCAGCATGGCACAGGGTGTTCAAAATTTGTGATAACTCTGACAATGATTTTTCTATTTTTTTTCTTCTGCCATCATTGCACCAAAATACCACTAGAGAGTACAGCATTCCCTTGCTTGCTGCAAGCCTGTGTAAATGTTGTGTGTATTTACAGCCTGCCTTTAGGGCTCAGCAGCCCTCACTGAAGTACCAAACAAAGGCGCTGCTTACGTTTTCAGTTGAATTTTAGTCAGTGACATGAGTTTGATTTAGCCAATACTGAAGGTGTGTGCCAGTTGATTGCAGTAGCTGCTAGGGATTTTTAAGTCTTGTTACTAAAACTCTTTAACCTTTTAATGCTTGATGCATTTGCTCTCCATGTTTCCTGGTTGGAGGAGGACAGAGTTCTCTGAGGTAGGAATGGGCTGATGCTGAGGCTATGGATACACTGGCACATGCTGCTGGAGATTACTTTTATGTGGAACAGCAGTACTCATGGGTGCAGTTTTGCTCCCATCGCCAAGTTATATAAAAGTCTGCTCACACAAATAAAGGACTTGATCCTTAATGAAGGGAAAATTAAGTCCAGATAAAATGTCCTGGTATAAGCCGTGCCAGAAAAGAAACTTCCTCCCATCTATCGGAATCTGACACAGATCTTTTCATTCATCCTTTTACTTGGCTTTAGGCACACCTCCCAGTGGTTGTCAGGCAACCATAATAATGTTGCTGAACATGCAGGCTGGCTAATTGGATTGTCCCTTTCTTGAGTTTTTTGTTTAAATGGTTTTGGTCATTTTTAGTAAGCAAACACATGCAAGTTTCTTTTTTGGTTGATGTCATAAACCAAGGGGCTTTTAAGAGTTCTTGACATGTCAAGGACAAAATTTTGCCTCTGTCACTACAGAAGCTTTGCTAAATTCTGTTTTCATTCAGCACATTTCCCACTTGTATTCCAAACAGTCTATTGTAATGAGAATTTTTGTTTGGAAGGCAAACATGAATGGTCCTGAGCACACAGGAAATTAGAGTTCAAATAGTCTGAGAATTTCCTGCACCTCATAACCTGTGTCACAAGGGTAGTTTTACTACCAAAAAACAGGTTCAGGAAAATAGCAATGCTTAAGTACAGGGTGAGATGCCACAGAAGTAAAAGATATAATAAGGATGGCAAGGAATTTGTTCTTAGTTACACTCATTGGAAAATGCATTTAATGCATTTGTTCAGGAGGGTCTGTTTCTCTTTGTTGTTCAGGAGGGTCTGTTTCTCTTTGTCAGCTTAACATGAGTGAACTCTTACAAGTGGTGTTGAATTTGAGTGTCTGGTAGTTTCCCTGGTTTTTCTGAGCATATCAACTAAAAATGCATGTGATTTGTATTTACATAATCAAACTCGCCTTATATTAATTATTGCGAGGCAATTTAGTGTGGATTACTTATTTGTTTCCTTTATTTTTTCTTATCTCATTTTAGATTCACCAAATTGAAGAGCCTTAACCTTTCGAATAATAATTTAGGAGACTTCCCACTGGCAGTCTGCAGTATCCCAACCCTGACTGAACTCAACGTGTCCTGCAATGCCCTCAGAAGCATTCCAGCAGTTGTAGGCGAAATGCACAAGCAAGTACTTTCTTAGAACTTACACATACACAGCCTGACAGTAACAAAGGCAATGAGCAGTTTCATGACTCTGCATACTCCTGCTATGAGAAACAGTTTAAACTTACTGGGTTCTGTCAGAGCAGACTGGCTTGTAGATCCATATGGAAGCAATTGTAGATGGAGGGAAAGCACGTTTTGTGCCTCAGAGCTCTTCCAGTCTCCAGCATTTGACACAAGGGTCACCTTCACGGTGAAGAAAATCTTTTAACCCTTCTTGCTTATGTTCTTCAGCTGTCATACAAATTGTATTTCTGGAGATAGAACTGTCTAACAGCCTACACTTCATAGTTACCAAAGCTTTTAATTATTTGGTGGATATCTTCTGTAGCAGATGTTACAGCATTATTCATTAACATTTTTTTTTCTACTGCCCTTTTGTATATCGTATGTCACTGTAACTGCAGCAGATTTGTGTGTTTATGGGAAAGAAATGTGATTTAACAGGTCACTCATTTTCTTCACTCTCCCTTCCCCTCTTCTAATAGCTTGCAGACATTTTTGCTGGATGGCAACTTTCTCCAGTCCCTTCCTGATGAATTGGAGCATATGCATCAACTCAGCTATGTGAGTCTGTCCTTCAACGAGTTCACTGACATTCCTGGAGTGCTGGAGAAGCTGACTGCCATGGATAAGCTCTGTATGTCAGGAAACTGCATGGATACCCTGAATCTACAGGTGTTAAAAAGGATGCCTCATATTAAGCATGTGGATCTAAGGTAGGTATTCGGAAAAGGGGAAGAATAAGTGAGCCTAAATTATTTGTGTTGAAATGGCTTCTCCTTGGCTGTCAGAATTACCTCTGATTATAAATCTCTTGTGTTTGTCCACTGAACCATGTTTCTGGTTGTGTTATGTAACTCCCAACACTTGCTGTGGCTTAGCACTCTTCTTTGAGGAAGTTGGAGCATTTAGGGGGATCGATAGGCAGAAAAATGAATTTTAGGGGAAATGAATGTTTGCACAAAAGAATCAAACAAAACAGAGCCTGGGACGCTTGTGATTCTTGCAGTTCTTGTTGCTGCAGTATTAATGCAATAGACATTATAGTCCCTGGCCCAAAAAGCTTCTATCTGAAATGTTACAGATTTGCAAGGTGAAGAAAAGGGCATTGAAGGTGAAAGGGCAAAACCAGATATTTTAATATTTCTTGGTGTGTTAAAAGTCCTTGTCCACCATGGGTAATGTTATTTTATTGATACCCTCAGAAGAGTCCAAAGAGATCCTTATTACAAATGGCTCTGGTATGAGGTGGTTCTTTATTGTTATGGTCTTTGGGGAAGACAAATTCTGCAATCAGCTGGTCAAGGCTCAATTCAGAGCCTGGACCATGAGATCCATGTAACTGTGAATTTTGGAACCACGTAGTTAAGCTAAAGTAAGATAAAACTTATTTTACTGTACTGCCGTGTAGCTGTTAGACTTTGCAGTCTAGGAAGGGCCAGCATAAGTTTAGCTAAAATAGGTAGGTGAATTCTGAAGTGTTTCTGGTAGGGTTAAAATATGTCTATGTTTGTACATCTGTTAAAAGCAAATAAATTGGCCTCAGAGATGGGGTCTTGTGGCTGACGTGGCCATGAGTTCCAGCGGTGCAGTTCAAGTCCCCATTGTCTGCTGCATCCTTTCTGCACCTATCAGTGAACAGCGGTTCTTTGTGGCACCTGGAATAGTAAATTCTGTACTTGCTGTACAATGAAGTGCTTTGCTTCAGTGAAATCACAAAGAAGCACTGCTTGCAAGTTGAAAATAGAAAAGGTAAGGTGGTGTTGGACCACCTTATTAATTAACCATATTCTTTTAACTGGAATATATAGCTACTCTAAAAACACAACTGTTACACAGAGGGCAATGCTTGGAAACTAGGAGCAACAGCAGAACTGCAAGTATTTATCATCTGCTGTAGAGAGGGCTCAGCTGGCTTAGTGGGTCAGCAGAAGTTACTATACTGATTTTAGTGTTCTGCTCAGATCTGGGAATTAGAAACTGATCTCTTCAGAGTGTGCTGCAGTCTTAAACACTGCTGGGTTATAGATAATCTCATTCAGTTATAACTTCTGGGGAAGTTGCTGAGTGTTAACAGCATCAATGCACTGCAGTGAGGATGTGTAAAACCTGTCCTCTTTATCTGTCAGACCCATTTGTCTTGGATTTTTGCTTTGTTTTCTTTCAACACCCATTTTCAGGTCTCTGAATTTGCTTGCTATGAAACATGGAGAGGCGAGAAGCAAATACATGGGAATTTTGTAAACCTCAATTCGGCCTTTCAATGAGGCAGAGGTCTCCAATACATGCTGGTTACTTGTATGTGCTGGATTTTTCCAGCAGATGATAGGCTAGCAAGAACTGTAGAGGTTTTGTTCTTTTCCAAACTATTGGGCACAGATAACAGCAAGATCATCTTTTATTTTTACAGGCATAGTAACAGTAATACTTAGCTTCTTGCAGAGCTTTTCATCAGTAGTTTTCAAAGTAGTTCAGAAAGGAGCTTGGTGTCATCATTCCTTTGTCCTGATGGATAAAGCTACTGAGCATGTCTATCCTGCTTTTCAAAGGATGATAACCATAACATAACAAAGGGGAAAATATTAAAAATCAACCTTGGTCAGAACCTGAAAGCATGCTAGTTTAATCCAGTGCAGCTGATTGATTGTAGAGCAAGCAATGGTTTGTCAGCAGGAGCCTGCGTTATAACTACACCTAATCTCCTTTCTTTGTCTGCAAGATTGAATTCAATTAGGAGATTGGAGGCCGATGAAATAGATTTTCTGCATCATGTGACCCAACTGGATCTGCGAGACAACAAACTTGGGGAGCTGGACGCAACAGTTTTTAACAACGTGGAAGTGTTACACTGTGAACGGAATCAGCTGGTGACCCTCAAAATCAGTGGGTATTTTCTCAAAGCGCTCTACGCTTCCTGCAATGGTAAGTGCATTTTCAGGGCAGCTGTGGTATTGCTATTATACCTGGTTCTCTGTGAGATGCTTGTGGAGTGTAGTGCACATAATCAGGAGGCTCTTGACACAGTCCTGGATAAAAGGGTTTCACGTGTGCTGTGTCATGCTACTGGCAGTTCTGAGCTTTGGAAGTGACTTTCAAATAATAACAATTTGGAGGTCTAAGAACTATGAAAATCTTAGAAATTCTTCTCTGTGTCAGTAGAGAGGGTTCTTGAATTTGTCACTTGTTTCGGTTGCATTGATGTGTTGCTTTGCTAAAACCAGTAAGGAATTTACTGCTTTTCCCTGCACTGAGAAAGTTTGAACAAGTGGCCATTTGGGAGACAAACCAAAACTATAAATTTTTGCTCCTCCCTCTAGCTGCTTACCCTGTCCAGAAAGCTATGAAATTCATAATGGTTACTTCATTTAGTCGTATTTGATAATAAAAATAATGCAGCCTTCTTCGGTTGAATAACTGCTGTGTTTCATGAACAGAATCTGTTTGATCTGTCTCTGGAAACTGCTAGTACTTAAAAGACTCAGTTTGCACCACCATTTTTATCGTTTGCAGTAGTTCAGTGTGGAATAAAGAAAATGCAAAGTTGGAGAACTGTGAATTTGATGAGCAGTCTGAACTGCCTTTAAAAGGCTGTCATCTTAGCAATATCTAAGCCTGTGCCTTCATTAAGTATTCATGCCAGGATCTTTGTAGCTGAGAAAAGTTAACATAATCTGAGCATGTGCTGTTCAATGTGGGCTGAGAATCCAAGTCAACCCATGTCTTGCAACCAGCTGCCTATTTGTTCTTGCTGTTCCTCCTGGCTTGTCCTCTCACTGCACCCTTGGCCACCTTGTTTTCATCTCGTCTTCCAAGGAAACTGCTTGTTACAGTTGCACTTTAGTTGATTTTTCTGTAGGCTTAAATAAACGTCTGTTTGGGTTTTGTGGTTTTTTAAAACTTAACACTAAGCACTAGCTACCTAAAACCTTAGGATATTAACTATATTTTGATTGCTTCAATAATAACATTACTAGCAGTAGTTGTGTTATGAGAGATCTGTAAGGCTGCCTGCAACTGGGAACTCCACAGGCATGCCAAGGCTTACGTAATGTGTTGACAAATACTCTGGATCTTGCCGTGACCTGAAGGACTCTGGTATTCTGTAACTTGCTGTTCCAGAGTGGGGAGGTTCCCTTCCCATGCTTATATCTCAAGTGACCAGTGAGAAAAAAGTAGATCAGTTTTGTGACTGACTCTTCTGGGCAGAGGGCAGCGGAGGTGAAATTACAGCTCTTGTGACAAAAATGGAAAAAAATGAGAATTTGCCATGAAACTTTTAAAATCCTCCAGTTTCTCGTCCCTGATCAGTTATGCAGTGTCAATCATAGCAAGTACAATGTAACATAGCAAATGTACTTGGACATAATAAAGAAACAGAACTCTCAAGGGGTTCACAAAGTTCCAGATCTTCAGAAATTTTTTAGGTTATTGATGTGGTCTGAAAACTGAGTGTTAGCTCTTAAAATAGTTATTTTAGAAGAGTCATTCATGTGCAAATCTTTATCACCACTTTTCTTGTTATATATATTTTTTTCCCCTAGAACTTGTTCACCTTGATGTGTATCCAGTTCCTAATTGCCTGGCTTATATGGATATTTCTAGGTAAGAGTATGTTTTTTCTTGGACTGTGAAATACAAATCGAAGAGACTTAGGGAACAATGACATTCACTGTCATCTCACTGAGTGGGAATGGGGGTAGGAATTGGACCTTGGGATAAGAAAAGACTAATTTTCAGAGTTAGAAGATGCTTTTTTCCTGCTGGTCAGTTCTTTCCTGTTTCCTTTTTATAGATTATTATTATTATTATTATTATTATTATTGCCCAAAGCAAAACTTGTATTCCTTTATAGTTAAGCAGTTTCCATGATTTAAAGATTTCCTGTCTTATGGAGTTAGAACACGATGATTCAAACACACACCAATCTGAGACTTGTACAGAAGTTGCTTTCTGGATATGTATGCATCGTAAGCCCAGCGTAGGTGATGGTTTGATAGTTTACTCATCCATTTGGCAGCTCCTACAGTTCCTCATAGTTCTAGGCAGCCCTGGCTGCTGCAGGGATGTCTGCAGTTGCCATTTGAATGCATACATAAATTTCACCTAATGAGGGAGGTGGGATAAGGGAAGAAATGGAAAAGGGGGTGTTTTAGTTTGTTTTACAGTTCCAGGAATGAATCAGGAAAACATTTATACACGTGCTTAATGGCTGTCTTATTTAAGAAATTGCTCATCTTCATTTAAAGTGATAATCTTATTCAATAAAAAACCTGCTTAAAGCACTCACGCTATTGAGGGTGATCAGAACAATTAGTGAGCTACCTGGGCTAGTGGCCATCAACTTGGAAGTTTCATCAGCCGTGAGTTACTCACATTGTCCTAAATGTAACACACTGGTGTGACTAAATAAGTGATTTATTGAAAAACGATCTTTGTAAAGCTGTGTTCCCCATTTATGTGTTAATGAAATTGGTGCAGAATGCATGATTTTGATCACAAAACTCTTTTTGTGCTTCATTGCAGTGATGACATTGTAACTAAATGGGTAGGGTGTCCTTAGCTTTTTGGCTTGCTTGGAATTTGGGACATCCAGTTGAGATCAGAAAGGAAGCTCTCTGAGGGGTTGGGTTGCCATTGCATATTTTGATTGAGGACTACTGCAGGAATAAACGAAAGGATATGAGTACCTGATGGATGTATATTCATGCTTCATAAGCATCCTATTCCTGAACTTCAGATCTGAGAGTGCCTGACTGTTATCTGATGCCCAGTTTGCATCTGTGTATTCTGACTGAAGTAGTCATTATATGAATGCATTTGCACACGATCTCTTTCATGTATCATGTGCTGCTAATTTTTGTCTTTAAGGCAGGATGCAGGAGTGCCCCACAGCGCCTGTTTGCATGTTTTCAGTGCAGTATTTGGAAAATCTTGCCTCCAAGACGTTAGCTTCCAGAAGGGTTAGTTTCTGTGAAGATAAATGCAAGAAAAGCAAAACAGTTGGCTTGAAAGATACACACAAAAAAAATTTTGCTCTGTTCAGTGAGATAGCAAAAGAATGGTAGAGTGGATTTCAGTGAATTTGAGGGATTGAAGAGATATTTCAACTGTGTAAGGGTTGAATATCTTCTGAGGAGCATCTCAGAAATTTTCTCCTCCATGGAGAGATTTCAGCTTTGGTACTCTGATACTCTAAATACTCCCCTGACAATTTGGAAGCATTTTTTTTTCCATTTTCTTAGTGACTGCACATGTAGGGAGGTAACACTGCTGTTAGCTTTCTTGCCCCCTCACTCAGGACCTGACTGCACTGGTAATACCCTTGCAGAAGGATGGATGGTGCAGTCTCACAGGCAACATGCTATGTAGCGGATTTGTTTCCTGCAGGTATCTGTATCTCTCTTGAGGCTGTAATTTTAATAGCCTTTACATCTCAATTATAACTTAGTTACACCTCTTTGTGTTCTTTATTCATAGAAATCACCTGGAAAACCTGCCTGAGTGGGTGTGTGACAGCAGGAAACTGGAAGTGTTGGATGTTGGCCACAATCAGATACGTGAACTGCCTGCCCGGTAAGTCTTGCAGACCAGTTTCACAATGGGGAACAGGATAAATAATTCAAAAATAATTGCTGACTCAGTGTTTAGCTTGTTCCAGTGACTGTCAGGGCTGTTTTATCTTTTGTTTGATTTTATTTTTACCTTGTGGGGTGTCATCATGCCTCACGCTTCCACCCAGCCTTTCTTATTTACTTTCATGCAGAGAAAGTAGTGTCTTTGAACTTTGAAGATGTTCATGTGGCTGTTCAGGCAGGAAAACCCTTCATTTTTAATACTGAATATTAAATATTTACAGCCATAACTTTACATGACAGTTGAGAGATCCAGCACTTGTAATTTAGTTTCAGTGATGCTTGGAGACTCCAGTTCACAGCCCTGTATGAGTGAAAGAGAGTTTAAAGAAGGGAAAGCCTCATCAAGCAAATAAACTCCTGCAAGAAGAGCAATTGCCTTCACTACCAAGATGATCTCTTTTCCAGAAATCTAAACTTGAAATTGATAAATATAAATGATAGAAAAGAAATAAAGAGGAAGGAAAATAGGAATTGAGTTTAAATAATAAATGAGTCTTGCTATTATTTGTTCTAGAGAGAGCTGTCTGTTTCAGGTGAGTTACACTGCTTAGGTGGTGGTGATGGGCATTTTTAAATTCCTGCCTTCACTGGAAGAGAGCTGTCATTTTAGGTTGCTCTGTACACTTTGAAAGAGATGTTGTGAAAGATGATGATGTATCATGAGCTAATAAAGCACAGAATAAGCTGAGTTGGAAGGGACTCACAAGGATCATCAAGTACAAATACTTTTCTTAGGAGCTGCAGAGCACAGAAAAGCATCAGAAACCAAGAACGATAGCTTTTTCTGGGTCAGGTGAATGTGTAAGATGGTGTAAACTTGTCTGTTTTAGTGTCAGAAATGGGAAAAGAAGAGATTTCAGAAATACGGGCAGAAGAGGATGTGAGGAGATGTACCAAGCAAACTAGCAGGCTGATGTGCAGACTATTAATCCCTCTGTTTTTTCATACACACACAAAAAAAATGAAGCTGTGCCTACTCAGAAGGTGACGGTGCAAAAGTTCATTTTTCTTTCATTTGCACTTCATAACAGCCAGGACTTTCAAGGCATACCGGATATCTCTGGGAGATTAATGATTAGCTGAAATTAGGTACAGTCAACATCCCACTTGTCTCTCCTGCCATCTTATCATTAACCCCAGGAAACAGCTTATCTTTGAAAGTTCTTCTTTGTAGTATATGTCTACACAGTTTAGCTCCTAATAAGTCAGCTCAGTTTTAGGGTCCTGTTCCATTCAAAAAGCGGGCTTTGAATATCTGTTAAACTTTAGGGGAAATTTGGGTCTGGACTCAAATGCAAATGGCTCAACATGCCTAAGTATCAAGTAAATGCAAGCAAAAGCTCAGTAAGTGTGTTCAGGTGCACTGCTGAGTACTTTTTCTTCAACATAGAAAAGCATTCTGAAAACCTGTGAAGTGAATCAGCTGGGCTCTCCTAGGAGGCTGCTTGTGACACTTAAACACAAATGTTCAAGCCTTGAGTGACCAGCATATTCCTGGAAGGGTGAAGATTGCATCTGATCTAAACAAATTACACTCCATGCTGTGTTTACCTCTTGAAACAGAAAAACAGTCCTTGAAGACAAAGAGTTGAAGCAGTTGAGATAGAGGTTTCTGTACTAACATTTGTCTCAATTAAGGAAAAAGGGAAAATGTCCTCTGGACTGTAATGCAACTGGTTTAGCTTTAAAAATACTGAAAAATAACAAAAAGGGTTCTTGGTCTTAGCTATGCGGGACAAATTTATAAAAATCGTACAGCCAAAGAGAAAGGAAATGCTTCAATTAGGAGTTGCCAAAATGACCTTGTTGCCATCAGTGAATAGATGTTTGTATGTGTTTTTGTTCCTTTTTGTCTGTTTTTTTAAAAGATCTATTTGTATTCAACATTATGTTCTCTTGAAGAGTTGCTTAGTAAAGGAATTGGTAGAATACTTACACCAAACCGTGTTTTCTGAGAAGATGCTGATGATGAATGACGTGCTTGTCCTTAGAATTTATTGACTTCACCAACACTTCCAGTGGGAATTGGGCAAGTGGGAAAGCTGCCCGTATGGAAGAGCAGTCCCAGCATGCTGGTTCCCCACCCAGCTTGAGAACTAGGCATCCCAGGCTCATCAGGAGCTTGTGTAGTTAAATGCTCTTCAACCTCTTTTCAGCCACCCCAGGTCCTGCAGTGCTTGTGTGACTTGAAAAATAAGAGAAAGCAAATTAAATAAAAACAACCAAAACCCCACAAAGATTTACTCAGTTCTTCTGAATTACAGAAAGAGGAAATCTCTGAGGATTTTGCCACAATTTGAACTTTTAATTTTAAAATGGCGCTGCCCCCACCCATCCAAAAAAAACCTCAAAGAGATTTTTTTTTTCTTTTGCTGTCAACCAGTTCTGCTTTCTGCCCTGGTATTTGGTGTTGGGAGTATTAGCCAGTCTCAAAAAATAGAATACAAAGGCAAATCCATAACAGAGATTTTCAAGTAAAAATAGAGTAAACCAAAAAAGGTTAAATAATGAATACATAATAGACAGGCTTATCACTTTGGTAAGTCTTTTCACCCCGTGTTGAGCCTTCTGGAATGATAGGGCTGGCTGTTGACTTGTATCCATGGCCGTAACTCAGACGGTCCGGCCAAGTGAGATAACTGCTAACACTGGCATGCAGATACTGCGAGTGACGGTATCTGTCAAGGGGAAACTACTCAGTGTACTTGATTGATGATTTTGGCACAATAGTCCCATGACCTGATGCATTGTCGGGAAGGGGCAGGGAGGCTCTCTTTGTGTATTTGGGTCATTGTGACAGAGGGGAAGAAGATTTTTTGCTTTAATGCTGAATAATTTGAGAGTATTTGATTGAAGCAGGTCAGCATGTTGCATGGGCTCGCCAGATTAAACAGTACAGTTGCAGGCATGTAAGACAGATGTAAGATGTGGCAGATGAAGGATAATCTTTTTTTCTTAATTTGCTGAAAGTGGTTTCTGTTCAAAACTGAGAGTTGCTCTATTTTTGGTGTCTTTAGGTGCATGCCCTCATTCCACTGTTTATCCTGTGAATTTAAGCTATACTTTTTGATCAGAACAGCCTTTTTTCTCTTTATGTTGCCCTCTTCTTCCCTCTCCTTCTCCCCAGCTCCACAAAAAATGGAGCAGGGGGTTGGGAGTCCAGGTCATGTATTGGTTGTAAAAACTCAAGAAAGTAAAGCCGATTAGATAAATTTCATTCCCCATAGAACTGGAAAAAGGAGGCTTTATGTAAGTCTGGTATTAACAGAAAAGAAAAATTGTGGGGGTGGGGAATTGCATTGGATTATGAGTCAGCACATGATGAGTAGAGCACTATAAAGCTTGCGGGGTGACTGGTGATTTCACCCCCACTTCTGAAGTGCTTGCATTAGCTAGGGGGATCCCACATGTACAGATTTCTGCAGCCTTTGTTAGCAATTACCTCCTTCACTGTCGTGCTTCTATATTCATGTTTTATACAGTGCCATAAAATAACCCTTTGTCACTACTTTCACTCCTGAATCATCTGTGAACATCTTCCCCTGTCTCTGAAAACCTTTTGAAGAAGTTGGTGGAGAGTGGGAAGACATTCTTGGATCTGTGCGTAATTAATACCATGTCTGTTAATCAGTTGGCTGAATCACTTTCTTGTAATGAACCATGATACCTTACCTAACTTATCAAAGAAACTCTTCAGTATAAATTTTTCTCATTTTTTATTTCTCTTAAGGTTGTTTTACAATAGTAGCTTGCGGAAGCTGCTGGCAGGACACAACATGTTAGGAAGGCTCCCAGATCGGCTCGAGCGAACGCAGGTGGAGGTCCTGGATGTGCAGCACAACCAGCTCGTGGAACTGCCATCTAACCTGCTTTTGAAAGCAGACAGGTAATATTATAAAGAAATTTGATCCTTTTGACTTGCATGTGATGAACCTTGCTTGGCCTGTTACTTCCTGGTTCAAAGGGTAATCTGAGGTTCCCCTAATTTGAAAGTTGCCAAGCCTTGTGTGGCAAGAACAGATGTCTGCCCAGCTCACCAAAACACATTCTTTTTATTCTGATTTTGTTTCCTTATATGGTTGCTTCTTTTTTCCCACCAAGCTCCTGCTGAACACCTACTTCTTGAAATCTAGCTGCAGAGTTAAGCACATGCTATTTTCTACTACATATATTGAAATGGTTTAGTGGCAGTTTCTTTAAATACATGTTTCTTAGGCTTGTTTGATGGAGTGTGAAAGCTTTTTTTTCTCCCCCTTTAGTCAGAGGCTAGAACTTATTTATACCTGTCAAACAAAACAAAATCTATGCATAAGGCTGTCATAATAATACAGTTATTCCCCTGTCCCTACTTCTTGGATTTTTTTTCTATGCTTTTTAAATGTTTGTCATTAATTTAGCTGGTGTCACCACTTGATCTGCTTTCTGGATTCTTATTTTTATGCTGCTATTTCTTTAGTATCAGAGTCTTCAAGGTTTTGGGTTTTTTTCTGAATATGAACATACCCTTCAAGTGACTGTGATTGAATTACAGGAGGTTGGTAGCATCATCTGGGGATGGTGGATGGGCTGGCCCCACTTGGTGTCAGCATTCCTTGCACCCCTTCACTTCCACATATAGTCATGGGATTTCTGAGTGCTCAACATATGCATAATTTAACAGGCAGTGAGGTGGTGTACTGTGGGGTTTTATTTCTGATCCTAGCTGTGACAAAAGGAATGCACAGCTCCTGGCTTTCTCAAGAGGAGCAGAAGCAGAAGAGGTGGTGATCTTGCTGGCAGAGCTCCTTTGCCAATTAAGAGTATTGCAAAACCCCTCCTTCTATACTGTTGTCAATTCTGTCATGAGCTTCTGGTTAAATTTCCTGGAATTGACTTGGAGAATTAGGTTGGTGGTTGAGATACTTCCTAAATAAACTCTTTAACTGTCCCAAGTTGAATCTGTTATCTTGGAACAAAAAAAAACCTTTAAGTAATTTTCAGAGAGCTCTTGGTATTTTGAAAACAACGAGAGAAATAATTTTGCAAAATTTGTATTAAAAACAGGTTGTAGGCTTAGGATGTAGTGTAGTGCAATTTTGGCAGAGAGAGCCTGATTTTTTTGTACTGCAGCTCATCTGTAGACAGGGGGTTTTTTTTGTGTGGGTTTGTTGGTTGGTTGGTTTTTGTGATGCTAAAATGAAGCTAAAACCAGGATTGGGGATCAATTCTCAGAAGTTTACTAGGAATATGCTGAGAAGAGGTAGAATTAAAGAATATTTTGAATAATAGTGTTAAGTGGCTGATTCAGGCTTGGGGAATTTTTTCCCCTTTGCAGCTTTTGAGCAGTACAGGGCTTGTGTTTTCAAAGTCTTCTACAGGTCTTAAAGTCATGCACCACCACAGGAGATAAACAGAGCTTACCCATTCTGGTATCTCATCAGCAATACAGCCCCCCTTGCCGGTGATGATGATAGAAGCAGTTGGCTTGGGTAGTGTTTTCCCTGTTGATCCCTACCCTTTAACTTGGTTTAAGATGGTATGGCTTGTCCATGCTGTTTCTCCTATGACTGCTGCAAAAGTGAGAACTCTGAAGGAAAACAGCAGTACAGGTTAATATATTAGTGTACAATGTCAGAGTTTTAAGTTTGGAATTTCCTACATAAAACTTCTTTCCTTTTGTTATCAAATGCTTGCATCTATCAGCAGCTAAGTGTCAACAGAAATGGGTCTGGAAAGGCGTGCAGGAGATTGTTTTGCATTTAAAAAGGTAAAATGCTTCTCTTCTCCAAGCATTCCCTGGGAAGCACAATCTGTACTGCCAGACGTGCCAGGAGAACTGGTTCTCCTGAGTGCTGTGCCATGGTCTCTACCCAGCGTGTAATATTGGACAAATCACTTTACCTTACAGAACCTTTATCTCTGCATAAAATGACTTGCCTTTTACAGCCTTGAAAAGATTTGGTTTGTTTTGGTTTGGTTTTTTGAAAGGTACTCGGGTCGGTGCAACTGACAGATGATATCTTGTCTGGATATGAAGTCTCATGCTGTGAATTATAAACACTTTCTCTTTCTCAATCCTGAATATTTGACAGAGTGGGTGTGAAGTGCCTTGGGCAAACTTCAGCACAAGCACTGGTGGGCTTTGACATCTAGAACATCTGAGGAAGCAAAGGAAATCGGTGCACTTATGCACAAAGAGAGAATATCACTTTCACCAAAAAACCCAAACCCCAAATACTGAAAAACCTCAGTTCTCTTCATAAAAGAATCTGTGAACATTGATTTTCTGCCATAATCCTTCGAAAAGCAATGAAAAGGTGTCATTTTCTGCTGAAGAATATAATTAGGGATATTTTGTTGGTCTGGTTTTTAATTAATTTTCTATTTTAAACTGTTAGTCGAGGAGAAACTGAGGACTAGCCTGTGACACATCTCTGTGACCGATGTAGAACTTGCTTCTGCACTGAAAGTATGCACATCTTGATCATGTTAGCAAGGATTTCTCCTGTGGGGTGGGGATTTTCTTGGCAAGATCAGTGCTACTGAGGCAGCCAGATAATCTCGTCATTTCTCATTACCATATGCTGGAAAAACAGAGAATTCATGCAAGTGCTGCAGTTGATGGGGAAAACTCCTAAACTGAGTCCTGAACCTTTTATCGTGCACCTGCATTCCTGAAGCCTTTAATTCTATCCTCTGCTGCATCTGTTGTGATGCTTCTTCCACTGTCCGATTCTCTTACAGACTTTTTACTTCCTTTGTTGAGCAGCTTGCAGGCAAACTACCATTTAATGGCAAGGAAACTGTTGCACCAAGTGCTCTCCAGATAAGATGAATTAGTCTTCAAGAGTTTTAGCTGGGCACAGTAGAAAAGCAGTGACAGTGGTCAGGGCAGGGTTAAAAATGGGGAAGTACAGTGGTAAGATGGGCAAGGGTTTGTCTCTTGCCTAAGCGTCCTTTCCAGTTAGAATGAATGTTTTCAGTGTCAACCCTTAAAACAGCCACTGGACTTCGTAAAGCATTTGTGTGGTGAAGATGTGTAGCTGTGATGTGCACAGCTTAAACCCTGGGCTTTGTTTTGCAGTGTCTGGTAGGGGCCAGCTGTGGTGGTTAAGCCAATGTCAGCTATTCAGAGCTTGTCTAGACTCTATCTGCATGATGTTTGTTTTCAGCTTTGTTCAGCTGTTCTTACCTCATCTGATTTTCTGTTTGTTTTGAATTTATTTTATTTGTTCTGGGTTTGGTTTTTGCTGGAGTTCTGGAAAGTGAATTTTCTCTTGTTTGATATTTGCCATTTCCACCCACTGTGGCTGCTTCTTTGCGATGCAAGGATTCAGTCCTATCCTGGATGCAGGGGACGTGTGAGGGAGGAAACCAAGTCAAAAGAATGCCAAGTGCTGTTTGAGTATTTGATGCACATACTTCTGTTGCAGAAATGCTTGGCTGCATTTGTCTCTTTGTAGCTAGGTTAAGGATTGCAAGCAGGTACTTTAGAAACTAGGGAAATCCCAGCTAATAAAACAGCTTAGAAAGTAAGAACTGATGAGAGAGCAGCAGTTAAGTGGTTTTTTTGGCAGCCCATCAACAGGAAGGGGATTCACTTGAATGTTTCCGTCTTTTAATTTATTTTATTTAGTTTTAAAAGAAGAAATACTCTGTTCTGCACAGGCTGGCAAAACAGCTTTGATTTTTTTCCCCCCTCTCTCTTTTTCCCCCCAGACATGCTTAGCTTACAGGATTCTTCCTCACACACCTGCTACCACATTCACAAATTATTTTAGTCTTAGGCAATCAGAAATTGAAGGCATGTCTCTGCAGAAGGCACTGAAGAAGAAATTTTGTATTTGATTGCTCTGTACTGATGGAGATCTTGGCGTATAGGCCAAACTGGAGCTCTTGATTTCTCTGCATATTCTCTTTTTGCAACTGCAGTGTTCTTTCCAAGTGTTATCTATACTTTCAAGCTAAACACAGTGGTTTTGATTTGCTGCTGCTTCACCAAAGAATGCTGTTGTCTTATGTTCCTCTTTTTAGTGTCAAACATTCCTAAGCTTTTTGGAGAATTTGTAGTTTTTCAGTGATGGCTGTGTCTTACCCAGCAAGGCAAGTTTGTCAACCTGCCTCAGAAAATGGTGAGGAATTCAGAGGTGCTATGTTCCCCCAATTGTCTGTATTCAGCTATAGAAGATGTTCTTTGTCTGCTTTTAGAAGTTCAGATTGAGATAGAATCTTCTGGGTATGAATAGGGAATGGATATGGCTGCATATTAGGTGTTTTTAGTTGAATTAAATCCATGCCCTTGATTCTAGCCTATTCTTTGGGACAGTCCTTTTTCTTACTTTATCTTTTGGAGAAGTTTAGTCCAGCAAGGGACTTAATACTGTAAAAAACCAAAGGTGACTTATTCCAGCCAGACATCACTGTTCATGTTATTATTCCAGAGGAGAATATTCAGCCCTGTCAAAGCTGAAGAATTCAGACAATCTCCCTGCCAGCACCTTGATTTCTTTCTTCATCTGTGACACTTTTAATACTTGTTAATTCATGCTTTCCTGGCTGTATTGTGCTCTGGTATGTGCGCAGGCTGCTGAATTCAGGTCTTTGTAGTGATGCTGTAGTTTTTTTCATGAGCTTGTGGTATAGTGTGTGGGTGGAATTGGAAAGGGAAACAATTAATTTTGGACTGAGCTTTAATACTTGACATTCTGCTTTCATCTGATAAGCAGAATGAGTGGGAAATCTTCAAGGAACATGAATCAGTTTAAGTCCATGCACAAGAGAGATGGGAACAGTTGTGCCCAAGTAAATTTCCACTCCTCTGGAGGGCATTTATAAGATGTGCCTTCTAAGGTAGCAGCTGGCGCATTGCACAAGGATGAAGAAATAGGGGAGTGGAAATAACCTGGAGGAGAACTTCTGTGTTAAGTCAGTGTGAGGGAAAACCAGAGGGGCAACTACAGTTTTAGGTTTTGCTGGGGTTTTTTGGTTGTTGGGTTTTTGTTCTGAGGTTTCTTTGCATTGGTTTTTTTTTGTTTGTTTTTAACATAAGATTATAGCACAGAATTGATAAATCTTTGGTACTAGCAATCTGATGGTTCATTCTGTTCTCTGCCCAAAGAGAGAATTTTATTTCATTTCATTTTTATTTTTAAATCTAGACAATATCTTGAAAGAATTATTATTTCAGAATGTTTTTTTGCCATTTTAATGTAACAGCTGGTCTAAAAGCAAGCAACACACTCATTTCCAAAAGCTGATTTAATTCTAATTATGTCATCTAGAGACAGAGATGAATGTGTGACTATTCTAACCCTGACTGTCAGTTGTTTAAGGTGAGACACCCTGCTACTGCAGGGTTCCCCATTCTAAGCTGTTGGCAAGACTTTTGCTAGTCAGCTAAACCTTGTTCACAACAAGGCACTAGCCTGTAGGTTAAGATGATGGGGATTTATTTCCAGTGTCATTGTATCATCCTCTGGAAGATTTAGCAAAAGATCATGGTGAGGGGAATGGTGTGTGTGTGTGCAGAGCATCAACTCTCCTCTCTCCCTTCCCCATTGGAAAATACATGCATCAAAACTTATTTCTGACAGGAACACACAGATTCCACTCACTTTTATTACCAGTGAGGGAGCAAATTGAAATCTCTTGTTACATGTCACCAATGTTGAAAGTTGATTAAAAACAAAAGAATGATTAATTTTTTCTTTTGAATTTAAGAATGCTACAGTGTTTAGTACACTATATTAATTTCAGCTGTATCAGAGTAATGTACCTTTTCTTAATTGAAGCTTTTAGTTGTACTTTGGGCTAGCTGTTCTTGATCAGACTTCACAGCCATGGGGTACAATGCTCTCTAAATTACCTCTTTGGCTGCTGGTACCTGTCAAACACTCCAGGTTATTCTCATGCAACTTCCGAGAACAAAACTAAGATACAGATTCTTCTTCAGAAGAGCATGACCTTTCTCAGGGTGTGTTTTCCTGTCACCTCTTATCCCCATCTTTCCTGTGACAACTCACTTTTTCCAGCAGCCTTAAACCTAATTGTTTCTTAAGCATTTCCCGCTTGATCTGAAGATGACCATTTTGTGCTATGAATGATACAAAAAATACTGTGGCTTTAATGTTAATCAAAGTGCCTTTATTTTGTGGAGAGGGAAGACTACCATGCACATTAGATGGAAGTTGCCAAAGTGGTAACTGTCTGTACTTTAGTAATAGCTGTACTTGCTGCTGTTTAATTAAGCACAGGATCTGTTGATGTGGTATGCTTCGGTTTAATGATCCAGCCTTGAATGAGCTTAGTATATTTTTAGTTTGTAGCTAAAGGGTGAAATCGAGCATCTTTTTAGAATAAATAAATAAATTAAAAGCCCCTTTCAGCTGCTTATTTCCTTCTTTGTACTATCCCTTCCTCTCCTCCCTTCCTCCTCTGGATTTTTAGCACCCTTGTGAATAATGAATGAGTCTGAGGATTAAAGTGTGTTTCTCTGAAGTGGACTCCTCTGTCTGTGCAAAATAGCTAACCTGGTTTCAGTTCTGTGCAGTGCTGAGAGGCTTTTGCTTCTAATGGAAATAGTGGGGTTTTTTTAATCCTTTGACATTCCACGTGACTCCTGTAGCGTGTCTGACCCTTATTTACTGCTGAGCAAGTTTGAAACAGCTGCTACTCCTGCAAATCTACTTCATTCATTAATAGACCTTAAAGGTCAGTGTGGACTCCTGTGTGCATGGGAGCAGCCATCAATATTTTATCACTTTCTCTTAGGATCGATGACAGGAACTCACCTACCTTTTGTGTCCCGATCAGTGGGCTTTACAGGCTTGAGACAGCACATTTATGGGTCTTTTTTCTTGAATGCAGCTTTGCCCTCTGCAGCTGCCTGTTCCCATTAGTTGGTAGGAGCAGGACAACCTGGTCTGAACACAGTCACTGCAGACTGGCAAGCCCACACTTCTTTCTGCATTACTCCAAGGCAGCCTTTTCTGCAAACGGAAGGAAGGAAGAGAGGTCCCATATCTGCTTAAAAGGCATGGTCATGCCAGAAGGATAAACAGTCTTATTTTTGCTTTTGTTTGGAATTCCTGGTGTGAGTTCTAGCCATCAAGATACCTACAGTGCTGCTGTGATTACCATACTCCCCTAGCCAAACATGAATCCTCTGCCCACAGAACTTTGCTGGTAGGAATGGGAAGTGCCTATACCCTCAGCAGGTCTTGTTCCCATCCTGGAAAAGGCCTTTAGGGGAGAAAGAATAGCTCCATTTCTGTGTTCCTTCAGTTATTGTTCCTTGTGGTGGGACTGCAAAAACATGGGCTTCTGCTGTGTTGGGGAGCAGTGGAAGGGCACTTAGAAAAGCTATGCAGAAATAAGGCTCTCTTCCTGCACACATCAGCAAGCAAGGATGTACCTTTTAAAATTTAATTTGCTGCTAGCACAGTTTCTCTTTAAAATCAAAAGCCTAAATTACTGCTTGGTCTCAGGTTTTGGTTTTTGTTGTGATTGATGCATCTTTTTTTATCCAGATATTCAAAGAGTACTTTTCATATTTTGTTGTTGCTCTCAGGCCTGTAGGTTTAAACAAAATACTTTTTCCACCTTAGACGGTATTTAAAATACTGGAAAGTTGGCTGGCTTTTTTTACCATTGGCTTGTTTAGTCACTTGAAAGGCAATTCTCATGGTCTGTTGATGATGAATACAGAACTCATTTTTACGTGTAATGAGTATGGAAATGATGTGGTTTGTTATTGCTCTTACCTGTAGCTACAGCTGTAGTAATACTGGAGATACTGAGCTCTTGATAACAGGATAGAGGCACTTCGACGTACTCCTTTTGCTGATGTTTTGTTCTTAAAAATGTGTTGATTAAAAACATGATCAGAAGTTTTGCTCATGTAATGCTAGACTTTTGGTCTGTTGTGAACTTGTTGCTTTTGACCTTTACCTTATTACTATCTTAAGTTAACTCTTAAAAATAGAGATTTTTATTTGTACTTCTAGACAAAACCTGCAGGATGTTGGACTGAACTCCCTTATGCAACTTCTTTTTGCAGCCTGAGATTTCTTAATGCCTCTGCCAACAAACTGGAAATGCTTCCTCCAGCCACCCTTTCTGAAGAAACCCATAGCATCTTGCAGGAGTTGTATTTGACCAATAACAACCTCACAGATAAATGTGTACCCTTGTTAACAGGCCACCCACACCTGAAAATCTTGCACATGGCTTACAATCGCCTACAGAGCTTCCCTGCAAGGTAAGGAACTCGTTTCACTGCCTCTGTCCCACAGGTGGGTGGGCATCATGAAGTATTTTCACAGCAAGAACTGAATTGCACAGGAATGTGGTGGCAGAGGCTGCATTTTGGGTGTAGTGCTACGGCAGTGGTACCCGCTTATGCCCTCCTGCACATTGCTACCGTCTCTTGCAGTACAGACAAGTGAGTGATGCTTGTTACTTGGTGAGTTTTCATGGTGCTTGAAACTCTGTTCAGCTGGACTAATTCAGCATGGTCACTCTATGCTTTTGGAAGTCAACCAAGAAAGTCTTCTGTTCTCCCTGGCTTGGTAACTTTGCTTACACCTGGTGAGATTCTCCTCGCAAGAGATTTGTGAGCACAGCCGTCTGGAAATGTCCTCTGGAAGTGGACTAAACTCCACTAAGGAAAAATCCTCTCAACTTCAGAAGGAGATTCTGCCTTGGCAGCAATTTCTGTGCTTTCAGTTCACTCTTTTTTAATCAGAAATCTTTCAAGTGTAAGATGTGCTGTAAAACTGATGGGGTACAACCTTGAAAAAGAGATGCCAATAAATAATGGAAGAGACATCTCTGTCCTTGTGTGATATTCTGAGCAGCTGGGCTTCAGCAGCAAGGAGAAGGGACAGAGATGAATTTAGGGGGAAGGGCTGAGTGGGATGTTAGAAGGGGGAGGGGAAAACGTGAGGTGGAGAGATGTAGTGAGAAACAAGGGTTGATAGAAAGGGGAAGAAAGAAGGAAAGGGTGGAAGTGAGCTGGTGTGCAGGGAAGATGTAAGCAAAATAAGTAATTTGAAAGGTAGCATTAACAAACACTGACAGTAGAAGTACACATTTTGTTCCACAACTGTTAGCATCTGACATGAGGAGAGCTGACAGGCACTGCTGTGAACAAGAATCAGTCTGTGATTTTTGTTCTCTTAAAGTAACAGAAACCATTGCTCTTATCACCGCTTCAAAATAAAATATGTGTCTATTAGAAGAAAAATTCTCAAATTCTTGTTTTCATAGCAAAATGGCCAAGCTGGAAGAGTTGGAGGAAATCGATATTAGTGGGAACAAACTGAAAGCCATTCCAACAACCATCATGAACTGCAGACGTATGCATACTGTAATTGCTCACTCCAACTGCATTGAAGTCTTCCCAGAAGTCATGCAGCTTTCTGAAATAAAGGTATGGAATGAAAGCAAACGTAATGCAATTTTACCAATTCTCTTCTGCCCTCGGGTCTCTCATTGCTATGGGATAGTAGATTCTCAGAGAGTATGGGGACAGCTGTTTTCTCCTCTGAAGTAATATGCAAAATATTTGCCCCTGTGCCAGCCTCAGAATGGAACGGGACAGGACCCTCAAAACCTGATTTTATGCTTACCTTAGTTACACTGTATCTTTTCTGCCAGATAAGTGTTAATTGTCTGCTTGTGACAGTCTGTTTTGATACAACTTAAACATTTGGCAAGAGCTGTGTGTAATTAACTCTTGCTGCCTTGGCAATCGGTTGATTCTGTAGGAATGGACTTAGTTTAGAGTGTGTCTTAAAAACTGTGAGGCTACAGAACAGGATAGGCCTCGGGGACAGAGACAAATTCGGGGAGCACAGGATTTGGGTATTGAGGCAATCTACTTTCATTTTCCTAATTGCAGTCATATTTTGCACAACAGGAAGATTAGCTGATCTGTCTCCTGTCTGTGTTTCCAGAAGTAATTCTGTACTTTTTCCGACACTTCTTTTTGAGGGAGGTGTTCTTCACTTGACCACACTATGAACACTACTCCTTACCTTTTGTGAACTGAGTTCCTGCTTCTCGCCTGGCTGTAGTGCAGAATAGTTTGCACTGTGTGCCCTTTCTGCTGGACAGAGCTGGGAGACTGTTGTCTCACAGCACACAAATCTTGTGATACAGCAGAAAAATCTGTCCTTCTCTGAGGCTGAGAACTGATTACCTATTCAGGGACTCAAAACAACTTAAGTGTCCTTCTGGCACTTTGTGAAGTCAAAAGGCTAAGTTCCCAGCCTGCTGTGTGTGCCTCAGTGTCTGGGGTCATGGAAGGAGGAGCAATAATTCTGTTGGACAAGCGAGTATATGTAAAGATGAGCTTTGTGGTTTCGGCCAGGAAATCTCAAACAAACTCGTGGGTATTTGAATACTCCTCCCTCTTTGGAACAATGGCCAGAGGAAGCAGAGGGCCATTTAGAATCAATCAGAAATAAAGCCTTTTTTCTTAGAGGAACAATTGGGGTGGGGGAGCGAGGCTCTGCGTGGTAAATATTTCTTCAAAAATGTGAGGGTGGTGTTAACAATTAAAAAAAAAAAGATAATGTAAACATACTGATGGGGAACAGTCACCTTTTTCCTTTTGTTTGTGCATCATGGGGAAAACGGAATGCTTTATAGAAGTGTCATATTTAAAGTGCTACTTGGCCACATTGAGCAGCGAAATGCTCTTGGAAGAGCTGGCAGTTTCTTCCTGCTGGTTCCCTATGGTTTAGTTCTCTTCAGCAGAAGAAAGAGACATGGACGTCACTAAGTGTTTTGGGAATGCAGGGATAACATGTGGCTTATATCTAAGAGGGCAAAATGTTCTTTAACTCCACCTTTGTGGAAGGAAAATGCCTGGTCAGTACTCACGCCTAGTTTTGACTTTCATGAGATGAGCTCATACAGTTGCCAGATGGGAAGGTGCCTTGTTGGACATAGGAGTTCTGGCCTTTGGGCGATTTCTCTAGGACAGGGTTGGTGTTCATAGGTCTGGAGATTAAGCATGTGCTGCCTTCCTGTATCCATTTCTTGCCCATACCAAAGCTCCTTCTTAGATAGGGGGTAGCATTCAAAATATGCCAAAGTGCAGAATTTATTTCTTTAACTATGGATTTGGTCACTTGGTGAAATAAGCTTGTTTGTAGCAAAGCACAAAATCATCTAGTGTAATGTCACCTCTGTGATTATATCATATTTGATGATTAATTTTAACTGAAGTGGCATTCACTCTAAACTCCTGGGGAAACTCTGTTACCTGAGGTAATGGCTGTTTTGCTTCTGTATTTAATTAGCCTGAGAGGCTGACGTATTGTTTTTGGTGTCAGTGTCACTTGAACAGTTAGTAGCAGCAGTTACTATGCTGTCTGAAGTTATTTCAGAAGGAAGACTAGTGTAAAATGATGACACTTTTACAATTGCAATAACTCCAGGACTTCCAGGCACAAGGTCATTTTAAAGATATAATTGTCTCTAAGCCTTTTTTACACACTACAGTCAAGGCTACAGTAGCTGTGTGTTGTCATCTCTTTTACAGAGCCCAGTGGAGACCTCAGAAATACCTTGCACAATACATTTTTAGGGGTTTTATTGTCTTTTATGACAGGTATTTATACTGTCAGAGTTAGGTTTGCCCTGTGCACACTGAAATGTCTTCTGCGAATGGCCGAGCAGCTGGAAGCACTCACACCTGAGTCAGTGCCCCAGCAGACTCTTCCCTGCAGCTGTCACGTGACTTCAATTTCCTTGTTTTACAAAAGAAAAAAACCAAATAGAATAATATTGGTATGACCACCTTCAGCTACAAGTGGAAATAACCCAAGTCCCTTCCAGCCTTGAACACAACAGTTACAAAGCTGTGAAAGCAGCAGCCTAAGCAGATGCTCCCTGTTAAACTCTGTCTTCCAGCTGGCCCATCCAGTGCAAAATCCTGTGTGCAGTTGGAGTTGTTCTTCTGGTGCTGCATGGGTGGGGTGAAACCAGCCTGCATTAAAATAACACAGGAGGAAATTGAGATAAGTTAGGAAATAAACTTTCCTGCTTGCCTGTGAAGTAGAACAAGGACTAAATTTAACATAGACCCACAGCAAGTCCTTCTTAGCCTATTCTTACAAAGAGTACAAGTAACACCTAAGAAATTCCAACCTGATAAATAAATCTTCACTAGTGCCTAGGAATCAAGGGATCTGCTTTAGAGTGTCGCTGTCTTTGGCGCATTGGGCATTTAAGGAGAACAATGAAATTACTGGTATTTATACTTTTCATTCCAGCCTGCTCTTCCATCAAATATGTAATGGCATGGAGGTGTTGAACACAGCAAGGCCTGCTGGCAGCTTCCTTAATCTGCAAAGTAATTACTGACTCTCTGGAAGCAGCAAGGAGTTGTGCAGAGGGAAAAAGCTCACTGGAATAACTGCTGCTAAGCTGCCTACTGTTTTGTTTGCGTGACTGATTTAAACTTTGATTTCCTTATCAGGCCTAGATAACGTCAGCAGTTTGCTCTTCACAGATAATAAAGCCTCCATATTACACAATCTCAGGATTCAAGATTTGGGTCAGAAATTTTTTATTTTCATTGCGCTTATTTAATAAAGTGTTTGGAGACTGTTCTTTTCCAGGATTTACTAGGTTATCTTATGTCTGCTTCCAGCTCAGGAGCTGATGTCTTTGAATATACCTACAAAAATGGAAGTGCCTCTCTTGTATTGATGGAAATTACATAATGGTCAAAATGTGCAGCTAGAAAAAGTCTCCCTCTGCCCCTTTCAACTCTTTAATAAAAGTTTCTGAAGTCTTTCACTTTTGCAACTCAAAAGTAGAAAATGGCCTTTCAGAAAGATGTGGATAGTTCTTCTGTCCTCTGTTAAATACCAATCTGCTCTGTCCTCTCAAAATTACTTTTTTGGTTTTTTGTTTTTGCAGTTTTTGGGGCACACTAAACTAGTCATCCTTGGAGTAGTTCGGAAATTTGACTTTGTTCTCATATGCCCTGTTTTTCCCTGTGTATTGACTTTCATTTGGATATGCTGCTTTAAAAAATGTTTGGGGATTTTATCATTCTAGTGCACTTGTTCTAGCTAATATGTGCTTAGCTGGTAGATAGCCTGCAAGTTTCTTTGTTGTTTTGTATTTTTGAAATATTTAAACTTTTTTTTCCCACTTTTTTATTATTGATTCCATATTTAAATACAAATCCATCTAAGATGACACTAATTAAAACCATGTTTAAAACTGCTCTAGTATTTTCCCCCCTCTACTCCTCCCTTCCACATACTTTAATAACACTGCTTATTTTAATATCCCTCAGTAAATACTGAATTCTTGGGAGCCTGATGCCAGTGGCTTAGAAGCTCCAGCTGTACTTACGTCCATTTCCTTTGTCTATTAAGAGACTGTTTTCATTAATAACATTTTTTCTTAATTACTTTGGAAGTCCACTGACTATCTCTGTGAAGAGCAGACAAAACTTACTGGTTTTGTAACAAGATAACACCTGACTAGAGATGGAAATGGAAGGAACATATTTCTAGGTGTCCCAGACATCTGGCAAGATGGCTAAATGCCATGTAAGAATTTCTTTCGTAAGAACCACTTACTTAAATGAATGGTCTTAGGTCTTGATTACAGCCTTTATTGTTCATGAAACATGCATTACCACATTTAGTCAAAATTTGTATGATCTGGATGACAGCTGAATTCTCTTGCTTTTTTGGCTGCTTTCCTTTTGCAGTGTGTGGACCTAAGCTGCAATGAACTGAGTGAAGTCACATTGCCTGAAAACCTGCCTCCAAAACTGCAGGAGCTGGACCTGACTGGAAATCCCAGATTAGCCCTGGATCACAAAACCCTAGAGCTTCTGAAGTAAGTTACCTTACAGAGTGGGGAAGGAGCAGAACAATTCTAGATGTGAAAACCACAATACACAGAAGTGGAATCTCTTCTAAGGAGTATGGTTCCCTGTTGCCAGTGGATCAGAAAGTAAAAGATTGTGTGAATAGGTCAGAAATTGATGCTTCATTGAAGAGGATGACTTTACCCATTTTTTGGTGCAATTGCTTTCAGCTGTAACTCCTGGAGCGGTCTGCTAGTCTGGTGTAACCACTGTTGCGCCAGCTTGATTCCATTTTACTTCTGACATTAGATTCAGCCAAAAGATATATTTTATACCACTTATGAGATGCCAGCAGCTGCTTGCTATATCTTTTTGTTGCATTCATCCTGCTTGAGTCTGTCTTTGCAGTTGTGCTGCTTTCCAGCTTTGATCATACTGTTTCTTACTGAACTTACTGTTCCCCTTCATATCTGTCTGCTTCTGTGCTAGAAATTATATGGATTTTTATATTTAAACTGCTACAGACTCACATCTCTCACTCTGTTTGCAGAAAAACTGGTTCCTGTGCTTTGGGACCCTCAGTTTCCTTCTTGTCTGCCTGTTTCCTGCCCTGGGATTTAAGTGTCATTTATAACTGAAATTCCCCAAGTGCTTTGTCCCTTCTTCTGCAGTGTGATGAGGAGCTGTTGCACTAAACCAGATAATCTGTAGACAGTGATGCTGCCTTGAACTTTTCTTATGTCCTGTAGGTAACTGCACCCACCACCAAATTTCCTTCTAAATCTCTTTTATTCTTAGACATTTAATGATTCCAAGGAGGATTGATTTACTTTTTAGGGGTTGAGCAGTTGCTTCATGTTGTTTGCTTTTAAATGGTTAAAATCAGACACTGGAGTAATAACCCTCATCTGTTGTGCAAGCAAGGGAAATTTAAAGTGTGAGTTTACTTTTAGCGTGAATCAGCAGATTTTCAAAATACAGATGGAAATTTGAGTCATGATGATTTCTCACAGATAAAAACAAGAGTCCATGTTCTGCAGCAGACAGTGAAAAAAGGGGCATGCCTCTATTTTAACAGTTGCTCTGTTGCATACAGGAAATCTTCCTGAAGAAGCGGTGTGTAATATTGCTCTGGTTCATAGAGGAAAAGCTACATATGTTTTATAGAGTTAATGAATGCTGTCAAAACTTTGTGAAATATCAGCTTTTCTTGTGTATAACCCAGCAGACAAGATGGGCACACATTCTCTTGCCACGTTACTATTCAGGCATCATGCATGGTAGCATTCTTGTACAAATTTAAATTCTAAGTAGTTGAAGAGTAGTGTGGCCCAGTTACATGCTGTATTTTCACTGGCATATGTGTGGTCCTTAATTCACAGGAAACTTTTCCCTCTTGCATGTGCATTTTCCTTGATATTTGTTTTGGCCTTGGCAGTGCGAGCGGGTTTTTTTGTTTGTTTGTTGGTTGTGGGGTTTTTTTTTTGTCTGGGGATGGTTTTTTTGTTGTTTTTGGGGGGAGTGTATGTATGCGTTTTGTTTGGGGTTTTTTGGGTTTTTTGTTGTTGTGGGGTTTGTTTTTTTTAAATTAATTATTCTTAAAACCACAGGTCTGTTCTGTTCACTGTTCATTAGGCAGAATCAGGTATTTCAGGATTCCTGAGGGGTTTCTCAGTGTCTGATACGCTACCCTTACTTTTATGGTATACTTCTATAATTGACTGTGAGGGAGGAGGTGCTTCTTTCACTTGATTTTTGTGGCAGGCACAAAAATACTTGTGCACTTGGTACTTTTTATATCCTCCTTCTGCATGTGAAAGGCAGCTCTCCATCTGTGCCCTGGCAGAATTCAAGCAGGTAGTAGGTTAATATGTATTCTCAGTGCTGGTGAGAAGAGTCTTGTCATGCATGCTTGCTTTTTTAGTGTGTATGGAGATCTTACAGGAAGCTTGCATACTTGGGAGGGATGTTGCCAAGTGATATATTGGATGTAAGAATTTTCATTAGCAATTAAAATGAAAAAAAATAAAAAGAAAAGATGCTGTTACTCTGATTTTTAAGAGAGAGCATCTAGTTCAATTGTAACAGTCATTTTAAATTACGGGGAAAATAAGCCAGGCTGTCCACAAGCTTTAGCCTGTACTGCCTGCATAGGATGTTGAGCTGGGTATCATTCCCTTCAGGACACGTGGACTGTCTGTACTGGTGCCCCTAAGGAGGCTTGAACCAGTGTGTTGAGGTAGCTTTTTTTTCACCACTGCTGGGAAGCCTTGAGGCAACTCCGGGTCCTTGACCTGCCCAGGAGCCAGTGGTCAGTCAACCCAGTTAAAAAAGAAACAAACAGAAACTTTTGTGACCCAGGTTCCTCTGCCCTGGAGATAAATGCTTTGTATGAGAAGTCTGCAACAAAAGTGTGTTTGCTGGTGTGTGTCCTGCTTTGCAGGTGCAACAGAATTAAAATATCTGCTACTTTAGAAGAGATCCAGGTTTCCAGTTTGATTTGGGGTTAGTTAACCTTTTTTAATGGTTGTGGCAAGATGTTTGCCTCCTATTTGTCACACAGAGGACTGCAAAACCAAGAACTTAAAACACAAGTGGTTCCAACATAATTTATGTAATTTGTTGGCTTTTAGTCTGCGCTCACTGATGTACATCCTGGCTATTAATGTAAAGAGAAATCAAACTGGATGATACAGTACTTCAGGTTGTTTGGGGAAAGCTTTGCAAAGCAGAAAAGACTTTCCTGTGTGTTCAGGTCAGGTGAGGATTTAGAGGAAAAACGAATGCTCAGAGTGAACAGTTAGACCTTTCTGCTTGTGTCCTTTTATGTTTCATTTGGTTCATGAAAGGTTTGGGTGCCTTTGAAGTGTCTGCAGCATGTGGGGAGCTCGCTTTTCCTGCCTTTGGAAGAGAGCAGTAGGGAGCAGGGGGTAGGTCATCTCTCCCAGCAAAGCAGAGCTGTGAAGAGTAGAGTATAAACAGAGAGGGCTGGGCCCCTTTTAAGTCTTTACTATGCTCCGGGAGACACTTGAAATTCAGGCTAAAGGCTATGTTGGTAGTAAATTGGAGGGTAGAGGATCAAGGGCCTGTGTGAAAATTGGACTGCACAATTGGGGAATGCAGAAGGGCTATGCCTGCTGTCAGGACCACAGGCTGGCTCTTGCAGGTTGGTGCAGGATCAGGATGGAGCTGATTTCTGTTTTGTGGGTGTTTTCATGAAAGGGTGTTACTACACGTTGTTGTTTCTAAACAACTATTTTAATTTTTTTTTTCCATTTAGGGGATGCTGCGGGTCATTAAAGGAGATTTCATTTGAGTACAATGAAAAGAGCACAGAAACTTGTTAAAATGGCTGGGAGAGATGTATAAGTTAAAGAAGTCACTTTGCGGTACTGGCTTTCATCAAACTAGTGGCAAATTTGCTTTGTATTCCTACAGGGCCTGGTTTGAACCATAAAGCTCAGGGGTGAAGGCAGGGAAATACAGGCCAGCTAAGCAAAGTAGTGCAGCTGACACCCTCATAGAGGCTCAGTTATTGTTGGTTGTATACAGGCACATAAAGGTAACCACTTTGGATGTCCTGCTTCATTTTGTCCTATTAAATGTGTTAAGTAAGAACTGGGAGAGTAAAAAGGGTGTTCTTTTCACATTTTAAGTTGGATCATGTCAGCAAGTCCATCCATTGCATCTCTCCCTTTCCCTTCTCCCTGCAGCAATATCCGGTGCTTCAAGATTGACCAGCCCTCGGCCGGCGACGCGTCGGGAGCGCCGGCGGTGTGGAGTCACGGCTACACGGAGGCGTCCGGCGTTAAGAACAAGTACGGCCTGGCATGGGTTTTGTTGCGCGAGCGCCTCTGTGCCGAGACAAAGAGATCCTTTCCTCACTGGAAGTTCTGGGGACGTTTTAGGGCTTGCACAGGCCAAGCCACGTCTCTCCATTTGTGTACCGAGCTCTCCTGCCTGGCTCTCCCCTTGGATCTTTGTTAGGGAAGTTGCTAAGATACAGGGGTAGCTGACACATTGGTCTATACAAGACTCTGCTACTTGCAAAAGATCTGAGTGTTTAAAAGCATTTTCCTCTTTGCAAAGCTTCTTTATCTTCAACCAAAGGATGTTTACCAAGCAAATCAGAGATACTAAAGAAGAGACAGAATGGCCAAAACTCTGAATATTCATAGTGTGTGGCGCTCCTGTGACTAAAGGCAGGACTTGACAAATAATGTACCAAGAGTCTGCTAGTCTCTGTGTTGCTGGCAATGTGATGAATCTTTCTTTGTTCCTCAAATACCTTTTTATAAATCTTTTGCTACCTAGGTTTCCGTAGCAAGTGCCAGGAAGCCTTTCCTAACTCTTAAATGATTTAACACACAACTTGGTTATCAGCATGCTAGATCCTAAGGATGGCTTTTGGAGCAGCAAGTGCAGTTTAAATTGGTGTTGTTTCAGAGAGATACTTTGCCTCCCATTTTTACAAATAAGGGACTTGCTCACGTGCTGAAAAGGAGGAAGAATCCTTAGGGCTTAGCTTGAACTTCCAGTATAGTTTTTGCCATGTCTTAACACTGTTGATGGGCCTGAATTGTCCCCACAGCTCAGAAAGTAATCCTGAAACACCCGTGACCAGAGGTGGTTAAAGCTGGCGCTCAGAGCAGGCTGCATCTCTCTGGTCAAAATGACAAGTTGGGAAACTAGTAGTGGGATAGAACCCCTGATGTCTTCCTGCTTTGTTTTTTCCCTAGGCTGTGTGTGGCAGCACTTTCGGCCAACAACTTCTGCGACAACCGGGAGGCCCTTTATGGTGTGTTTGATGGGGACCGCAATATGGAAGTGCCCTATCTGCTGCAGTGCACGATGAGTGACATCCTGGCAGAAGAGCTGCAGAAAACAAAGAATGAGGAGGAATACATGATCAACACATTCATCGTTATGCAGAGGTGAGTCTTGGATCGGAAGCTTTTTTTACCTTGTCTGTGCTTACAGTGCAGTTTCTTTACTTTTGGGTCAGGCACCTGCTCTTGCTTCAAAGAAATGTGAGAGGGGGAAAAAAAGCCTTGGTATCTGGCTACAGTGTTTCCTTTTATTGCTTGTTGTGTGAATATTACCTCAGTTCCTTTCAGGTGTGGGGAAAAAAGCCCCAACACCTCTCCAACCAAACAAAAAAATCCCAACCCACCTGCAAAGTTAGTAAAATGCTAGTGACTAAGTGGTGGGTGAAGGTTTATTCCTTTTTGGCGTCATCTCTGAGTCTTAAGGTTTACAAGTGGCCATAACCAAGTCAGTGGTATGAATGTCTTGATCATCTTTTTAAACTTCCTTGCTACAGCTGCCTGCAAAGTCTGAACTCATCCTTTCTGTTTCTGTGTACCAATTGAGGTTATTTAAGGGTACACAAATATTTAAAACACGTAGTATGACTTCTTAGAAATCTCTTTGGCCTTTGAATATTATTTGAGCTGGATCCATCCAGAGAGTTTGTGGTACAATAACTGTGAATGTAATAGTAGTTCTGTGTAGGGGTTTGGAAACCATGTGTGCTGTTCTGGACAGAAGAAGAAGCTGTGCCTAGGGAGACACTGGGTGAAGGAGGAGTTTGAAGGGAATCGAACAGAGGAGAGTGAAGAGGTCAGGGAAACAGCGGGGAAAACAAATAAGCAGCTTAGAGACTGAGTAAATGGATCAAATTAAAAGTAGCATTGCTTATCGTTGAATTGCTGCACACTTGGAAAGGAAAAATACTGAAGTTGTATTGGGAAAGATAGGGAAGCAGTAGGTTGGCATTGAATCTTACAAGAGAGAAAACACTTCCTTCCCATAATTGCTTATAACAGTGCTTCAGACTGCTGACTGAGAAGGTGGTTGCCATATACTTAAAATATTCAAAAATAATAACAAATTTGAGAACTGAAAGTACTTATTAAGTGGTTTTGTTTGCTACTAAAGCAATTTACGAGGAATGTGGCATTCCTACGAAAAGCTCTTTTTTTTCTTTTTTTTTTTTCTCTTTTGGTCTCAAATCAAAATCAGCTAACTACTTCTTTGGAGAACCAGAAATAGTATTAATTCCAGTTTCGTTTAGCCATTCACTGATGCTTACAGATGATACACAGCACTCCTAGAGTGTATTTGTAAAAAATAATGTAGAAAGCACGTTGAGGCTTGGTTGCAAATTTAGTTGTTCTTTCTGTCCCCAGGATTTTGAATCTAAAATTCTTATTAGCTATACCTAGGCTTAATATAAATATTAGTAATTAGCTTTTTAATTGCTGTAGGGGTAAGATCCTGATAAACAAGCTACCGGGAAGGATGCATGTTTTTTCGCAGTCTAATATTGAAATTAATTTATGTTTTAATGGCAGGCTTCTGAAAACTTCCATTTTATCCATAGATTTTTTTTTTTTCTACTGTGTCTTCTGCTGAAAAAGCAGGCTTAAACATTCTAAGAACTTTTTTAATGGGTTAGTACGTGGCAGCATAAATGTACCTTCTTACAGTGGAATTCACAGCCATTGTGGTTTTTTTTGGTCATAATTTGATAACTTTTAAGAGCATTATCCTGAAGATATTGCAAAACAGTGAACCTCTGCCTTCTGCTCAAAAGTAGAGGTTTTTTTACAGTCAGAATTATTATCTTTGTAATAAGATCCACAGCTTCAGAAGCCAAAGCTCTCTCTGACCTTTAAAACAAATATCTATTAGATGTAAAGGAGAAGACAACTGTGAAACTCTTAGTAGGGCAAAGATGTTTTTTTTCCTAAAATTGAGCATATTTGAGTATCTGTACATGTGAAAATAACACCCTGCCTGAGAGTTGCATGTGGGATCCCTGCAGTGCTGCTGCTGTAGTGTCACAGTCTTTGGTGGAGACTCTTGTTTCTGTCCTAGTGATCCAATAGAGTCAGTGCCCAGAATTATTCTGGTTGTGGAACAGCGGCTGTTTCTCCGTAGTGCCCCTAATACTTGTTTTCCAATTAAAGAACAGTCACTGTTTTGTTTAAATTCCAGGAAACTTGGAACAGCTGGACAGAAACTTGGAGGCTCTGCTGTCCTTTGCCATATAAAACACGATCCCATGGATCCTGGTGGATGCTTCATGCTAACCTCAGCAAATGTGGGGAAGTGCCAAACTGTTCTCTGCCGGAATGGGAAACCTCTGCCTTTGTCCAGGTGTTACGTGATGAGCTGTGAAGAAGAGCTGAAGAGGATTAAGCAGCATAAGGCCATTATCACAGAGGTTAGAGAACAGCTGGGGACTGTTGGAACTTGCAGCTTCTTTGAGGAGCATTTGCACAGCAGTGCATGAAATTTCATGTTGGTACCAGTAACCTCTAGGAGGTGATGTTCATGGTGTGGGTTCCTCAGTTGCACTTTTCCTTTCAAGGTGATTCATACCATGCCATCAAGTTGCTTTTCCATTCCATTGCCATGCTGGATTTTGATTAGCTTTCAAGAGGGAGCAGCTGTGAGCATGTTGCATTGAAACAGGAAAGCAGATACTCTCCTTCTAATGGGAGAGGAATTTGCTGTGTTGGAACTGTCATGGAGAGCTTTTCTAATTAAAATGGATGAGAGGGCAGAGCACTTGGAGCAATGCCGTCCTTCCCTTAGGAGACTCCTTGCTCCTGGCAGGCTGACTTTGCTGTCTGAGCTAGGTTCCCATAACTGCCCTTTGACAGGCTGCTCTTGAAGAGAGCACTTGCCCAAGAGGAAAACTCACCCTGTTCTCAGCTGAACCATGAGAGAGGAGAAAACTATCTGTTCCTTTCTTAGAAGCTTGAAGCCACTGCTGTCAGTTTTGCTTTGCCTTGTGCAAAACAAATGCCTCTTACGTGGAGAGGAATAGATAAATATTGAATCCTCCTAATGGTGGGGGAAAGGGCAGAGACCTCCCTGCTGTGTGCCTGAGAGCAGGGTGGGCATGTGTGTGTGGAGTAAGTAATGTCCCTGTTGATCTTGCCTGGGAAAGGTGAGGGCTGGGATCTCAAACGTGACAAGTTGAAAGGGAATCACTTCAACATAGTGTGCATCATGGAGGCATGCTCATTCTGTGGCTCCACAGAGGAAAAGGGAAATTTCTGGGCTGAATCTTCAGATGACTCACTGATTTAATGCACACTGATGGCTTATCACTGCTGTCAGCCTTCTAATGGGAAAGTTAACAAGCTGACATGGGGGCTTTTTTTCTTCTGAGTGATTTTAAAAAGGAAGTTTTTTTACTCTTGATTCACTTTTCTGTGGTTATCTGCTTTATAATAACCCCTACAGTTATTAGCTGGACCCAAAGAGAGTAAATCCTCACCTTTGCTGTTCTTCTTGAATACACAATTACCAGGGTGCAGCTATCCCCAGCAGGCTGACAGATAGCCAGACTTGCTGTTTCAGACACTTGCTCTGCTTATTCTGGCAGCTTGGATTCTAACCAGGACAGGATTCTGGGATTTGGACGTGCATGGGATTCTTTTCTCAAATGCGTCCGTTTTTACTGATGTTATCCCTTCAGATACTACTCCTCCTCCCTTTGGAAATGTCATATCTAAGTGGAAATGTAGTAAGTAATTGGGGCGTGTAAAACATTTCACTACAACTCAGCTGACTGAGAAATGCAGACTTGCTCTCTGCTACATTTGACTTGCATGCTTAATTTAAAGGGTTTTTTTAAATGAACCTTGGTTTCTAAAGTGATGAGCCAAGATGAAACCTACAATTGTTACAGCTGCAAGAGAAGACTTGTAACTGAATGAGCTGCCCCTATATCAAATGTGTTGCTTTGCTCTGTCTAAAGCCCGATACCGTGGGTGGAGGAGGGATAAGTCTGACTCACTGGTAAAAGATTTGTCCAGTTGACTCTTGCAGCTGCAGGAGCAGAATAGATGGCTCTTTGTTGCAGCCTTCTGCTTTGCTGGTCTGTGCATAGGTGGTGCCAATGACAAATCAGTCGAGTGTAGGAGGCGCAGCGCAGGATTGCAAACCAGCCCTTGCTGTGCTCTAATCCCAGCTCTGTCACCTCCTTGCAAGTCACTTTGCTTGTCTGTCTCCTTGTCTGTGAATGGCAGTGTTGGGGGAACTGTAAAAACAGCCATCAGTAGAATACAAGGAGAGGCAGATACTGTATATCCTTGTCTGTCTTGTTGCCAATTTCCTGTCCTTTCTAATTTCAGGATGGCAAAGTGAATGGTGTGACAGATTCAACAAGAATCTTGGGGTATACCTTCCTTCACCCAAGTGTTGTGCCGCGTCCTCACGTCCAGTCCATCACCTTAACTCCACAAGATGAGTTCTTCATTCTGGGGAGCAAGGGGCTATGGGACAGCCTCTCGATGGATGAAGCAGTTGAGGCCGTCAGAAATGTGCCTGATGCGCTGGCGGCCGCCAAGAAGCTTTGCACTTTGGCCCAGAGTTACGGCTGCAACGACAGCATCAGCGCTGTCGTGGTCCAGCTCAACGTGACAGAGGACAGCTTCTGCTGCTGTGAGCTCAATGGGGTCCCGCCCCCCAGCCCAGGAATCTTCCCCCAGTCTGTCAACGTGGTCATCAAGGACAGGCCCACAGACGCACTCGGGATGCCGTCTTCGAGCAGCGGCATGGCTTCAGAAATCAGCAGTGAGATCTCCACCTCAGAAATGAGCAGCGAGGTGGGGTCCACAGCCTCAGACGAGCCTCCCCAGGTGGCCATGAACGAGAACAGCCCGGCGTACCCGGGGGAGCAGCGCTGCATGCTGCACCCTGTCTGCCTGTCCAACTCTTTCCAGCGGCAGCTCTCCAGCGCCACCTTCTCCAGCGCCTTCTCCGACAACGGCCTTGACAGCGACGATGAGGAGCCCATCGAGGGGGTGTTCACCAACGGCAGCCGCGTGGAGGTGGAGGTGGACATCCACTGCAGCCGAGCGAAGGAGAAGCAGCTTCTCCAAGTGCCAGTGGAAGCCAGTGACGAAGGGATCGTCATCAGTGCCAATGAAGATGAGCCAGGCCTTCCCAGGAAAGCTGAATATTCTGCCACGGGCACAATAGGGCGCCGGCGGGGCAACGGCTCTGTGGCACCACACGAGAGGAGCCATAACTTAATTGAAGTTGCAACAGATGCACCACTCAGAAAAACCGGGGGCTACTTTGCTGCTCCAGCGCAACCTGATCCTGATGACCAGTTCATCATCCCACCAGAGCTCGAAGAAGAAGTCAAGGAGATTATGAAGCAGCACCAGGAACAACAACAACAACAGCAGCAGCAGCAGCAGAAGCAGTATCCGATGGACCACCTGGCAGACTATTATGACACACCACTATGACCCACTCTATTTACTGCTCAGAAATAAACTAACAAATAAGGAGACTTGACTGTGAGACCCAGTGGGCTTGCATTACAGCAGGGGTTTTCCTTATCCTTTTCCTTTATATACTTCCTTTTCCTTATCCTGCCACTACAGATAACTGCAGCTTTTCAGTTTGTTAGGTTTAATATTCATTGACTTTCTTCTAGAGACGCTTGACTGGTAAAGTTTAAAATAGTTAACCCTCCCTTAACATATCAAGTGTAAAAACAGGAAAACAAAACAAAAAATAATAAAAAAAATAAAAAGGTTTAATATATTGCTGAGAAACAGATGATGATGTAATATTTTTTAAAATGGCTTGTTCGTTTTGTTTGAAAAGCAGGGCAGTAGCCAGTGCTAAATGATTTAAGTAATATTGTAATACTGTATTTCTTTGAGAGAAAAGGCTTTTTTTGGTCTTGAAAATGATAGACATTTGTAGAATATGGAGACTAACTCCTAGGAGTTGCTTTACTCTTTCAGGTGACTTAAGTCACTGAGATTCACTAATTTTCTCTGAGAGAACAGTTGATTGGGAAATTCCTGTAAATAGCTCAGTGTTGTATAGTGATGCTTACATGTTTTGTAGCCTTGGCATTAAGGACACAACCTGAAAAACTGACCTTTTTTTCTTAAGCGACTCTTTGGGCCATGGTCATTAAGTGTAATGGACTGTGTGGCTGTGTACAAGTTAGCTAGAGCCCAGGTGGTGTAGACTGTTCAAAGAAACCCACTTTTTCCTCCAGTCTCTTTCTTTCCTTACTTTTACAGACACGTTTTGTTTGTGTTCCTTACTGCTGCCACAACCAGCATGATTGTATAGAGCTCATTTGCTGTAGAACATTGACATACCAAGAGTTATATTAAAGCCGAATGCACAAATGAACATGTCATAATTTTTGTTATAATAAATATTAAATTTACACCTGATGTCTGCTTTTATGTCTGACTAGCTGAGCAGCAGCTCTCAAACAGCAGCTTGCTGTGGTTCCTCAGCATGCTGCTCAGTTAAACAAAGAAGTATTGAAACTTTTTCAGCTCGATCACATTTTTACACTAACTGCAGAAGCTCACTTGTACTTTCAGAATTCAGAGGTTGTGTAAAGTGGCCTTTAAAAGATACAAACGAACTCTCGGAGGAATTGACCTCTTCCTTTTTTTCTTTCTCTGTACTAATTCAGCACTATTGATTTGCCCTTTGCCACAGTATTGACAATGCTGGAAGACTGAAGAGGAGCAGTGTGCTCTGGCTCTGTCCCACTGGGACTGAGTGACTGAAGATAGAAATTATGAAGGGATAACAAAAGGTAGAAGGAAAGCATTGGATACTGGGAGAAGAGCGAAAATATGAGTAGAATGCAGAAAAGTGAATTTAAAACTACCTATGTAAATTTGCTCCAGTGTGCTGCATGAACATGAGTTTGATGGCAATCAGACTTCGGTAGCAAAGGGCCATCTTTTTGTGATTCCTATGGGAAAGGAGCAATGTCCTTTCTCAGTATTGCCCTCAGCCAACTGCTCCATTTTACTTCTCACTCTTTAAAAGCTGAATTAGTGTGCAGTCATGACAGCATCTTGTTCCTTCTTGGCATTTGGTCTGTATTTGGGAAGAGGACTGTGGTGACAGGCTGTTGTTCTTACTCTGTTCTAGGGTGGAATAGCCAAGTTAGAACAGGATTGCTGTTAACAGAAGATTTTTAGTTACTTTTCCTTAATAACAATAACAACAACAACAGAGAAGCAAACATTAAAATAACCTGGTTTGATAAATGTTTATAGCACTATGTACTGTAGATCTAGAAGATTGTATTTCATTGTAATTTGAGCTTCAAAATATCTCTTTCTTAAAGAAAACTCATTAAATAACGTATTTAAACAAAAAAGGTTTATGGTTTATTGGTCAGCAACTCTTAGGTGTGCTTTGGCAAACAGTTTGTACATTTCAGATTTTGCTGAATTGATTCATTGTCCTTGGAAAACATTCTTTTTTTTTCTTTCTGTTCTGATGCTTCTTGAGGCTGAAGGTAATAACTAGCAAGGACACTACCTTTATTTTCCTGCTGCTGGTGGAGGAGTAACCTTGCTGCCGCTGTCTGTGGTCTCTGTTTGTGCTGGGGTGTCGGCTGTGCTGTACGTGGGGTACCCCAGAGAGAGGAGCAGAGGGCAGAACAGGGGTGGAATGGGAACCGTTTCATGTGAGCTCAACTTTGGCTCAGTGCTGTCAACTGATTACTCCCCTTCTCTCATGTGAATAGGTGGATATGCACACAGGCTCTGTAAAGACTTTCCCTTCCCTCTGTTTGAAGGACAGGCTCCCAAGAACTTCCCAGCCCCTGTGGCATTCACTGCTGTGCAGGCTGTGGTTTCCCTCCTTATGCCCTTACTTGAAGCGTAGATGGTCAAAACTGACAGCCCACTGAAGGCTGCCCTTTCAGACTGGTGCCTTCTGTAAAGTTAGCAGCAGCATCCTGGAGTCAGGGCTTCTGTGGCAGCAGAGTGACAGGATTTTGATGGAGGAACCAAAATTTTTCCTCTGCCTTGAAAAAGATGGCTGTGATAGTAGCCTGTCTCAGCAAGTCATAATGTGAAGGATTGATGCATTCATAGGGGTGACTTCATCCCTCTGCTGGGCTTTGTGTCACGTGTCGGGCTAGACTGGTAGGTTGGATGGCTTGCTGCATGTTTGTAAATAGCATTTATTTTTAAACAAGGGCAAAAGGTATTTTGTCCTGGCTTTAAACTGAGACTTGAAAAACAAGGTACAGTGTTTGCAACTCATGATTTTTTCTGGATGTTGCTGTCCTCTTTCACAAAAGGGGGTTAATGTGCTCTTACCTCATGAGGGCTGAAGCTAACGTCACTGATTGCATCTACGTGCACTAATACTGCACATGATTTTTGGATTATGTTCACAGTGTATTTTGCACAGTTTTGACCTACTGGGAACTATCTGACTCAAAGAGATGTGGATTTGTTTGCAGAACTTGACAGCTGTAGCAGGGATGATGGTTGGGAGCTAAAAAGAAGGCTTTCAGCCATGGAAAATGTAGAACCCCATTACCTTTATAATCAAACCTTGCGTGTCCTTTGAAACTTGCTGATAGTTGTGTCTGAGACAAGCAGAAATGCATGAATAGGAGGAGGTAGATGGCTGATGGTAGAGAAATGAACATATTTACATTATTTCCTGGAAGATAATTTTAAACAGAAAGTTGTGGTACTATTGAGAAGTAACTGAGTGGCTTCTGTGCTTCTAAATGTGAGCCTTTTGTTAAAAGCCATAAAAGCTTTTTTCTTGCTTTCTGCCCGTAGTGCTCTAATGTAATGCATTTTGTTGTGCCAGAATAGCCTGTTGGCATCCTGCCTGTGCTTTCAGCATGTGGCACCACCATCTCCGTGATGGTGACCAGTGCCAACAACAGATCTCATTCCTCTGGCTTAGTGGCCTCCGAGCGTGCCGCTGCATCCGTGTGCATTGTCACCCTCACGGCTACAGAATGTGCTGCTACTGTAGTGCCCCGAAGTCTTGCTTCAAGTAATCTCTTCGTAGCAAGCTCGGCTTCATCACCAGCCCTCCTGTTTACTAGTCATACACGTAATTTTCCAGCAAATTGTACATATTTCTTTTTTAAGCATAATGTTGCTACTTTGGAAGCGCCTCTCTGTGGGGCTGGGTGTTAATGAAATGTCACACTTGGCTCTGAAGGTAATTTCTGCATCTCTGCACTAGTCATGGATGGTGCCTCTTGGGTGCAGCCTTGCAGGTCTGGGCTTGCAAATGTGCACTTGAGTGGGTTGGTTGGGATAACCCCGTGCAGGGTGTTGCTGGTCTGGGGGGCAGGAGGGCTTGAATCAATTCAAGCAGAGCAGTAGGATTCAAAGGCTTGAACAGAACAGTAACTTCAGCCTGATCCGCCTGATTTCCCTGGACACTACCAGCCCTTAGTGGAGAGATGCGCTTTTTCCAAGAGGAGAAGGCGCTCAAGCCAGAGTTCTCAGCAGTGCTGTTGGGTCAAGTCCCTCAGAGCTTTGGCTGCAGGGGGGAGCTACATGGTCAGAAGGTGGTAAAAATATCTTTTGGGCTCAGCTGGAACCAGCACAGTCTTGGCGTTTGTTAAATGACTATGTTTATTTTTCTCTGTTAACCTGCTTTACTGCCCTGCTTTGTTAGTTCAGTTGACTTGTTTGGGGCTAACGTCTGCTATTGTTGCAGTAATTGCTTTGTCTTACGGATTTGTTACCTTCGTGCTTGCTCTGCTTGCACTGAGGGTTTCATGAGGTGCTGCATGAACCAATCTGTTTCCTCTTGATTACTTGCATTTTGCTGTGTCTTACGCTGATGCTGTAAGTGTTCAAATGCCCTGCTTAACAAGACTGCTGCTTCTATGGAAAGCTGAAAGTTAAAATTTGTCTGCTGCCTGAGAGCAAGGAGCTCTTTGCAGACATTTCAATCAAAAGGTGGGGGTGGAAAACCCCCAAATATTAAATAGATTAACCACAGGCCCAGGGCAGAATCAGTATACCGTTTATCCAGGACATCAGTGCGGAAAAAATTCCTTGTTTGCTCCAAGTCCCTGGTTTAAATGCTTGGTCCCTGCTTTTAACCAGACCGTTTTATTTGTATTTCCATTCCTGTTGAGGTCAACAGTTCATCCTTTAGATCATCCTTTCTCAGGCTGACAAGTTTGGATTCACCTGAGGTTGACTTGGATACCTCATCCTACCTTTTATCTCATGCCATGAGCTAAGCTTGCCCTCTAGGTTGAGACTGAGGCGGGATCTGAACCAGGCAGACACTATCTCATCTTTTTCCATATTTTTTTAATATTGTAAGCTAAAGGGAGACACTTAAACTGCAAGAGCTCATCAGAAGCATGACAGCATGAGGAAGCTGTCATATAATAACTGCAGTGTGACACAGACCTGGGACAGGCAGGACTGGTCTGCTGCCTCACAGGGAGACCCAGGAGCCGGTGATCCCCTGAGGCTTTCTGCTGTAGGAGATTCAGGGTGCCTGATTTGCAATCAGAGTGTGGATTCCTGCACGTTGAGGGAGAGGATGCAGTCCCAAGGCTGGGAAGTAGTTCTTGCTGGTGGATGTTCAGCTGGCTCTTCCTGCCCTGTTGCCCTTTAGGGTCTCAATTCCAATGTCCCGCTGCTCATCACAGGCTCTGGTGTGTTTGGTGTTTTTGTTTGAGCTTGTGTCTCTCATTAGAACTTAAGGAAACAGACAGAAAAGGGATCTTTTACCAATGGTTCTGTAGAATTGCATTTGGAGGTTTGTGTTTAGGACACGTGGGTAACTTTGGGGCATCCCAGGAGCCATCAGTGGGCGGGAAAGGGGCTCTGGGGGCCTTTAGGAGCTCCCAGTGCCAGCAGCCCTCTGATGAGAGCCTGGGCACCAGACACAATGCTCTGTGCACAGCAGGCTCTTCTCCCCGTGTCAGATTCAGCACAGCTGCACCAAGAGAAATAAATGTGTTGTAACCGTAAAGTTGTCAGTATTGACTCGTGGAACAGATGGGATTGTTTTGCTAATTAAATGTATGCTGTTGAATGCTTTAAAGGAAATTGGGATGCAGAGCTATGAAGAGAGACTGGTGTAGCAGAAGTCTGTGACTTGTAAGATGCTTTTTCATTTTAATCCCTCTTAAGGAGAGAGACACCAGCATTTTGTGGAAAAAAAAAAAAATCTTGCAGTAGGCGCACTTGCAGTTAGTACTTACCTTGGTCCTAAAATTACAGAATACATAATGACATATAGTGCACAGAATAGTGCATAGAATACATAGTGAAATGCATTTAAAATTGCGTGGCAAAGAAGAGCAAAAACTGCTGTGTCTTTTTAAAGTGGCCAAAGCTGTCCTCCTGAAGGCAGCAAATCTCCCTGAAAGCAAGCTTTGGCAAGTCACGTATGGTAGTTTCATTTAACAAGGGGTAAAGAGATTTTTCTGTTTGGCAAAATTTGACCACAAATTTTCAGAATTTGTTGTTTTGCTGTTCAGAATCAGCTCAGGTATCAGCAGAGTCATTCCCTGGCATTTTTTGAATGCTTTGGAGATAAGAACATGTGAAAGGATGTCCCCAGACCATCCTGCACCGTCAGAAATAGGGATGTGTAGGAAGGGGGATCCATAGCAAGTGACCTTCCCCACTCCCAGTGGTCTGTGACTCGCACTTGTTTGAACCAGGAGCAATGCCCTTGTAAAAATGATCAGAGATGGCTTTCAGGCGCCTGTCTTTTCTGACGAGGAACTGAGCGTGTATATTTGGAGTGGGTGGGGAAAGGCGTATTCCTGCTCTCGCTATTAATTGGGAGCTGCAAGGGCTCCCCCTCGTGTTACCGCGGGACAGGACCGGCACTGCCGCATCTTCCTCCTCGGCGGCTGCCGCTGGAACGGCTGCATCCCGCACCCTTGTGCTCCCTCCCCGCCCTGCGAGCCGTGCAGGAGCACCAGAGGCCCGGAAAAGCCTTTCTTCAGGTGAGCAAGGAAGGCAGCAACACTGACATAGCAGGAGTCTGCTTCGCACAGACTGGGGGCTCTCAGAAGCCTCCTGGGTGTTAGAAGTACTTGCCGTGAGTCCAAACAAGGATGTGAGGGCTGAAGGAGCCAGGGAAGCCACACCTGCTACTGTTCAGGAGAGCACCTGCAGTGCTGCCAGGTAAAACAGGGTCTTAGCAAGATCTCACGTAGTCTTGACAAACTATGTGCACTGAGATGTTGATCCCAGCATGTCTTACTTATTTGGACCAATAAACTGCCAAATCTTCACCGTCAGAGCTGATTCACAACAGTCTAAAAATCTGAATCCCCTTTAAGTTGTACAAGTGCTGAAGCATGTCCGGAGAAGGGCAGTGGAGCTGGTGAAGGTCTGGAGCACAAGTCTGATGAGGAGCAGCTGAGGAAGCTGCTTTGTTTAGGTTGTTCAGGAGAAAAGGAAGCTTGGGAGATGTTACCACTCTCCACGAGTGCATGAAAGGAGGGTGTAGCCAGGTGGGGGTTGGCCTCTCCTCCTAAGTAACAAAATGAGAAGTAATGGCTTCAGGTTGGACCAAAGGAGGTTTAGAAAAATTTCTTCACTGTAAGGGTGCTCAGACATTGAGACAGGCTGCCCAGGGAAGTGGTGTCATCACCATCCCTGGAAGTGTTCAAAAGATGTGACTGTGGGCACTTGAGGACATGGTTTAGTGGTGAACACAGCTGGGTTAACAGCTCGACTTGATGATCTTAGAAGTCTTTTCCAACCTTAATAACTCTCTCACAGGGCCCTCTTGTTGGGGCATTATTTGTGCACTCTGAAGCAAGGAAAACATCCTGTTTGCCCCTCTGTGCATCTGTCTCATGAGCCTTTCTACATCCTTCTGAAAAACTAATTACCTGTAAAACACATGCAGGCATTTCCCAGACTCCAGCCCTTCAGCACAGCCTGAGAGTTTTGGGGAGCCCAGCAGCAGGTGCAGGTCTGTGTGTGTGAAAGGCATCCCTGGAAATCAATAGACCATTTGTAGTAATGAAGGGCATCCTGTGACTTGCCCGTTTTGCACTGTCACACGCCCGAACCAATTACATCAAACTCCTTGACAACTGGTGGACCTTGTGAGGGGTCTCATGTTTTATTTATGATGGGTGATGCTGAGCATCTGTGACAGCTTTTATGCTGTGCTGGCATTAAGCTGCTGCAATACACTGAGCGCCACCGTTTCTGGGAGATGGATGATTTGAAGGAGAAGAGTAATGACAAATGTCACGGCTGTCATAAACAGTGCACTCACAGTGCCCTTCAGTAACTTACCTGAGTCCTGAAAAAGAAAAGGAGGCGTCCAAGTTCGGCAAATGCGACTGAGGGATCTGAGTTTCTGAAGATCTGATGTGTATCTGTAGCTTTGCTTAACTCTGTGGTGAAATGTAAGTTGTGGTGGAAAACTACCAGAAGAGTAACTTTAATGAAGGCAAATCTGCACTAGGAGTAAAATACGTGGATTATGAAAGAAAAATTCCATTCAAACTGTTCTTTAGTGCTCTAATCCCTGTATGTATTCTCAATCAATTTAAAGGAGTTTCCCATGTAAAATGAGATCCCAACTTTCCTTAACTCTAAGCCTTGAATTCAGTTTCTGCTGTTGCACAACCGGTTTGTGTCCCTAGTTGTTTCTGCTCATTGGATACACTCAAACTCTTCTCTGAAGGACTCATGCAGAAAGCTTAAATTGGAATAAAATGTATTATAGTCTGGGAATGCTTTCTTTTAATTTTCTTTTGTCATTAAGAAAATAGGAGAGCTTCTTGTTTCTGCTTACCTGAAAATTTCCTTTCTGCAGATGGGTACAAAGGTCCTTCCCCCTTACAGCTGCTCTGCAGGAGGATGGCAATGCCCTAATACATGCAGATCTTCCAGCAGCACCAGATTTCCAGTTACAGATACATGAATTATTTGGGAAATGTAAAGGTTATGTTAAGCTTATTTGGAAGAGTAAACATCCTCTCTCCTCTTTGTCCTCCAAACCCCCAGTTTTGCCTTTCACATTGAAACAAGAGACTTGTGTCCTTGGATGTTGATTTGCTTTCTTTTGGACAAGATTTACCCCAGACTGAACTATTTTATCAATTTGTTTGAATAAAGAGCACATCTAGGAAAATGGGTGCTCAAAGGTGCACAGCCCAGCATGATGAAATTTTCATGGCAGTTTACTCAGTGTTGGGATGCAGGATCAAAGGAGAGGATTCCCTCCCTTCCTTCCTCCTCTCTACTGTCTTTCTTTTTTTCTATCTTTATGTCCTTCTCAGCCTAAATATCTTATGTCCTTTGTTTCCTCCTCAAGATTAGGGCATGGAGACACATTTTTTTTCAAAGAGAGATTGTTTTTCTCTGAGAATCTTCTGTGGGGAGGGGTTCCCTCTGTGGGTAGCTAATGCTGGGGGGCTCAGCTGGAGGCTTTTCTCTCTGACTGACTAAAGCTGTTTGCTCACACACAGAAGCAGACTGGTGCAAATTGATGGTTTAAATCCAAAGGGGCTGGGCAGGAGTCTCACAGGTAACTCTGAGAGGAATGAGCTACTCAGCCCAGCTCCTTTCACTAGTGACCTGTCATCTGCAGTGGGGCTTTTCTCCTGCCAGGCAGGTCCAGTTCACCCTGCAACCTGCACCCATTTCCTTGCATCTCCAGGGATGGTGGCCATTTTAATCCTCTTTGTGAAGGTTCAGAAAAGGCTTGGTGTGCCAGAAGGCTTCTTGCTGTACCCAAGGCTTTGAGGCTGAGCGATGCTGTGCTGTTTACCCACAGGACAGCCTCGTGGAGAAGGGCAGGTTTAGCCTTTGCTATCCCTGTTTCCTTCACAGCAGGTGAGGAGCAGTGGTGGTCACAGAGGGCAAGCTGGATACACCCTGAGGATCCCCCTCACCAAAGGGGGACTGAGGGGGATGGCTGCGTGCAGTCCTTTGGCTGCAAGTGAATTAAGCTGTCAGGGGCTGTGTCAGAGAAACAGCTGAGCTTGTTTTCAGTGCTGGCCTTGAAGGCTGCACACGGGCAATGTACACACACGTATGCACAGGGCAAGCAGCAGGGAAAGGCTCAAAGAAATGGTAGGGCTGACAGGAGCCAATTGCCTGGCCTTTGATCACTGGGCCAAATGTGGATTATTGTCCTATACTATCTGGCAGTCGGGCCTCAGAGGTAGTGGTCAGGCACAGCCATCTCCAGCAGGAAGCAGGAAGGATAATCTGCCCTGGAAAAAGGACCACCTGTAATGGCAGTTGGGGACGACAGCCTGTTGTGGCCTTAGTCACATGTGACAGCTAGAAAATCTCTGCTCTTGTATTACAACTTCCCAGCTCACACAGTCAAGACTTTCATGTCTTCTACAGGACATTGAGCATGGTGTTGTTACAGTTGGAAAACAGGGTGGTTTGGATTGTTCTGATGGTATTTGGCTTGTCCTTCACCCCAATAGGTAGGAAACTAGCTTCTTTCCTGCCTTAGTCCTCTGAGAAGTATTTCTGGGATTTTCCCCTCTCCTCTCCTCCATTTCCCTCTGTGAAGGTTGAGTGGAGGAAACAGTACTGTTTATTACTTCTTCACAATTATTTCCTAATAATCTTTCTTCATGGTGCCAAGGAAGGAAACAAATTCAAGGCACAAAACTTCCAAGAAACTGTCAGTCACTGGGCTGTGGCTTCCTTTGGGGTCCCTCTGCTTGCAGCGCTGCAGGACCTCAGCTTGTTTGTTGATGACACCAAGCTGACAGCTGGAATGCTTGAGGGAAGGGATGCCATCCACAGCCACCTGTCAGGGTCTCCAGGCCTAAGGAGTGGGCCAGTGTGAACCTCACAAAGTCCAAACAAGGCCAAGTGCAAGGTCCTGCACCTGGGTTGGGACAATCACCACTCTGAGTACAGACTGGGTGGTGAAGGGATCGAGAGCAGCCCTGTGGAGAAGGACAGGGGGGATAAAAAATAGTGCATAAAAAAATGGATTTAAACTGGCAGTGTGCTCTTGCAGCCCAGAAAGCAAATCATATCCTGGGCTGCATCAAAAGCAGCAGGGTGAAGGGGGGGATTCTGTCCCTCTGCTGTGACCCCACCCAGAGTGCTGCATCCAGCTCGGGGTCCCCAGCACGGAAAGGACATGGACCTTATGGGGCAAGTCCATAGGAGGGCCAGGACAAGGATCAGAGGACTGGCTATGAAGATAGACTGAGAGAGTAGGCGTTGTTCAGCCTGAAGAAAAGAAGGCTCTGGGAACATCCTTTTGTCTTTCAATCTATAAAAGAGGGCTGATAAATGTGGAGAGAGACTTTTTACTAGAGCCTGTAGTGACAGAACAGGAGGGAACCATTTTAAAGTAAAAGAGAGTAGAATTAGTTTTGTTATAAAGAATAAACTTGAGGCTGTAAAAGTTAGAAACTTGAGGGGATGATGAGTGCAGGGAAGCAACTGGGTGAAGAGCTAAGAGAATGTGACTGGGACTGACCTGTATTCAGCACCTACTTTTTGACTCTCCATGTAAAACACGTAAAATTACTCCTGCTAACAGGAGAGGGACCCAAAAGTGATGGACTGTGAGGGACCCAGGTGTCCAAGGGAGGAACACTACAGCAGTAGTCCACAGTGGAGCTCTGTGCACCATTTTCCAAAGACTGCATTACCTAGCAGCAAACAAGGCCTTTTTACCACAGAGAAAAGGAAAAAAGAGACAAACAAACAAACAAACAACAACAACAACAACAAAAACCCAACCAAAAAAGAAATCTATGCGTCCAAGAAGATTCTTGCTTTTACACAGTAATGGCAGGCAATCATCCAAAAATGAATGTGACAGAGTAAGAAGCCATGAGATTAAAATTCATATTGTGCATGTATTTAAGGACCAATTTAAATTAATGCATTCTTACCTGCAACATTTTCTAATCTTTTGAATTTGTCACTTCAAGGTGCTGCTTTTTTGTTGTTTGTATAAGTCAGTAACAGTGTGTCATTGTGTAACTAAGCCTGCTTTCAAACTGTGCAAGTTGTAAAGGTAGCAGGGAACAGGAGTGCAGGCAGAGATGCCCAACAAGTGGTCAGCTGCAGCTTTAGCTGCGTGCCAAACATCCCTGGAACAGACTTTGCAGCTGATTACAGCATACCAGAGAAGGTCTGGGCTTTGGCAAAGAGCTAGAAATCAAACTCCTAATTTCCTGACTCTATGATGACTGTGAGTCATAGCAAGTTTGGAAAAACTCTATTCCTGTCTCTCTGTAAGCATAATAATGCTATGGAGCTTACTGGTGTTCAAAGTGTTAAAGAGATGTTTAAGGAATTATATAAATGATACCTATTATAAAGGCTCATGTAATCACTTCTAATCAGAACCATAACGTTTTCTTGTTTGGCCTCAAACACAATCCTTTGAGATTTCTCTCTGTGTGTGTGTATACATATGTGTATGTATGAAGTATGCAGTAAATAAGCTCTACTATGGTTCAAAAAAGCCTCATCTGGGCAATGACTGTGAGCCAGACAAAACTGAAAAGAATGAAAATGGCCAGAGCTTTCCCTCCTCGCAAGCTGACAGATCTTATGCACTTGAAGAACAGCGTTTTCTTTTTCCCACTCCCTCATCTTTGAAGACCAGTGATCTATTCCACCTGCCTCAAACAAAGGACTCTTGAAAGATGTTCTCTTAAATTTATTTTCTCAACCCTGGGGCATACAATTACTGCTGTTCATGCTTTGCCTGTTTAGATATTGGAAGGATACATGTACTTTCTGCCATTGTTACAGCATTCCCAGGGCAGGCAGCATGTTCCTGATTCAGCCTCTACTCACCACTGGCTGTGGAGTCAGCAAGCCAAACTGCCTTTAGGTGGCTACAGAAATAAATGGTACCTTTACTAAGCTGATACCCGACCAGTGTGATGCCTCTCAGGTTCTGATCTGTGCTCAGTGAGATGGGAAAATGTAGTAGGAAACTGGATAAGGACCCTGAATGCTGCCTTTGACGTTGCAGCTAGTTCCCCCCAGTGGCATTCCTCAGGGAGCACATGATCGGCATGTGTCAACCCCCGTGACTCAAAAGATAAAATGCTTCAGTAGCCCAGGCAAAAAAGGTCACAAGTGTAACTTCTGACACGATTTAGAGAGGCAAAAATTCTTGTTAAAACAGTCACTGAATGTCGATTTTATTACGTCATGTTGTAGCAGTACTGTTATAATCAGTGATTCAATGGCACCTTGTAGGAAAATATTCTGTGGCCTGGTTGCCTGTTTGTGAGTGTGCATCCTTTGCTGAAGCCTCAGTTCTCTGGCACAGTCCCAGAGCTGATTTCACACTAATGTGGCGAGAGCCTGGACGCTGTGGGAGCTTTCAGAGGTCCTGTGCACGGCGTGGTGGTTTCTGACGCCTCTGTCTCTAACGCTGCCCTTGGGGCTGTGCTGAGCCTTGGCCGTGCGGCTCTGGAAGGCCCGGACGGTGCGGATAGCAAGGATGCAGACCACAAAGCTGGCAAAGTACAGGCAGGAAGCGACGACCCCGAAGAGGCCGACGGCCGCGTCGCCGCCCTGGACGGCGCAGTTCATGGAGGTGTAGCCGCGGCGTGCGTAGAGCCGCTCGCGCCTCCTGCACACCTCGGTGGCGTTCACCTGCCTGACAAAGTGCAGGTAGAGCCCCACGGCCGCCAGGTACGCCAGGCCAGCCAGCAGGCTGAAGGCACACTCGCCCGCCAGCAGCCCTGTCCGGAGCTGCTGGATGGGTTTTGCCCCCACGACGAGGAAGACGAGGGTGAGCGTGGCCGCTGTTAAGCTGAAGGCCACTCCGCCGTACACGCAAGGGGCTCTCATCTGGGTGAACTGCATGTCCAGCTCCCGCACCTCCCGCAGCTCCGTGCCCTCAAAGGGGCTGTAGGCCGAATCCAGGTTAAAGGATCCGAAGCCTCCAAGGGACGACGTGAAGCCTGCAACGGAGGCTTGGGAAGCGCCCACGCAAATCAGCACCAGGAGGTTAACCGTGATTTCCACGAACTTCAAAATGCCTGGAAGGAGCAGAAAGATGGGAATAGGTGTCAAGACCACATCTTGTGACAGAAGTATGGGTGACAGAAGTACGCCAAAACCATAGACAGAGAGTACTAATACTGAGATATTCCTCTTGGCTACAGCTACAGAAAAGCACTTGGATGAAAAAAAAAAAAAAAGAGAGAAGCCTGAACTCTCGCGGGTACATTTTGGAGGTTGGGCAAATTACTTTTTTTAATTTGTCAGTGTGCTTGATAGATGGATCTTCATGCAGTGAAAAAAAAAATCCATAAAAATTTTACAGTGCTTGTGTTACTGCCAAGGCAAGCGCACAGTGATTATATTTTGGCCTGTAACTACTTGGCATAAACACACTGAGCAAGAAATATCCAGTATGAACAAAATGCTGAGGTTGAAGCTGACAAAAACCTAGAAGCTTCTAATGGCTTGAACGAAAAATCGTGCAAGTTATTTAGGTCCTTCAAAATGTTTACTGCTTTAACTTACACATTTTTTTTCTGTGAAGGTATTTGTTAATTTAAACTTACTATCTAACCAGATGTAACTTGAACTTTATCTCCTTCAGAGGCAAAAATCCCTCATAACTCTGAATAAGAAGTTTCTGATTGCACAAAAAAAAAAAAAAAAAAAGAAGAAGGAGGGAAAGGATGCAAAACCCACCTTATATGCAGAAATAAATTAAGTGAATTTGATACTAGGTCATGTATGTTCTTTCACACCCTGACCTTCAGAAGAAAGCCTTACAACTTCTGAGTTGACTCTTCACTTTTTCTTATGTTAGGCTACTAGTAATAGTAACCAAGTGTTTTTAAAGGAAAAAATACAAATAAAACCCAGAACCGAAAAGCGGAGAAATTACTTATTTTTGTGGTAGCTGCCGCTCAGGAGGCTGCCTCATGTTTGATAAATCTGATTATTCTGTGACAGCTCACTAGGGGTCAGACTAAGATTAGTAAACATGACGGATGCTGAAGCATAGCACAGCTAGAGTTGCCTACTGGGGAAATTAAAACCCTTAGCGTGTCAGGCATGTTGCTCCAAAGTTCTGAAGTTAATTACAGAATTGTAAATCTTATTATTCCATTGCTGTATGACAGCCAAGAATGTAAGATGCTCGACACAGTGGTCCTATATTTGTCTTTAAAGTGGGGCAGGATCTGTGGTTTGCACACAGACTTTCATTTTATCCTGCTAGTGCTGATCCACATGGCATTTTCCTCTTGAGCAATGGCTCAGTTGTCGTCAAGGCTGTAAGGGCTTGAAAAGGAAGGGCTGAAGCAGGAACACCAGGGAATGAAACAAATTCCTCTCTTGTGTTGCCAGATGCTTCTAACCAAAGAAAGCCAGTGACAACCACAATGAAGGATTACCAGATATTCCCATTCTGCCCCTTCTTACTCCCTCCACAGAGGGCTAAGGTAATGAGTCCTTTCCTGCCACCACTTGCTCTGCACAGGAAGGTAGTGTTAGAGCAGACAAAAAAAATTTTTCCCCTTGATCAAGAGGAACCAAGTGAGCAGTTCTGTGTATGTGTTCTTCAGAGGCAATGCTGATTTCTGCATGACAGTGTGCCTTTTCTTTGACCCTTCTGCACAACCATTTCTGTGAAGCAGGGCAATAACTGTGCTGGTTACCAAATCTCTTCAGAAGGCTTCAAGTATTTCAAAGGAGGTATTTGTGGAGCTAAATGTAAAGAGAAATTTAACTTTTGGCCCTGGAGCAAGGATTTGGAACTTCTTGTACCAAATTCAAACAATGCAGCCAAAAGACTCATCATTTTTAATAGGTAAAGAGTCATCACTTTACTAGGACTGTTCATAGTATTTTGAAAGAGTAGTAACTGTGCAGAACATTAACTGGAACTCAATCTGGTGTTGTTTTTTTTTTTTTGTCTGCTCAGTTGAGTTGTACATTATGCCTTCCAAATACAGGGAGTCAACTTAGATCCTCAGGGCCCTTAGACAGCGTGACAATGTTGGATGCAGAAGGGCACTTCCCTCTTTAAAGGCTGACTATTGATTTCATAGATGCTCCAGCAGGAAACAGTTCTTACAAGTCTACATGGAGGAAAGACCATTTGATTAAGGGAAACATAAATTTTAAGTATGTTTGGCTACTTGGTAGCTGGGAATTCATGATCAGTCAGCTGCTGACTTCAGAATTTCCTTTTTGTCTACGTGTACTGAGGCCCTCTGACCTGCTAAGCAGCAACTTTTCCTCTACATCACCTTGCTGAGCTTTGGAAAAGGCCATTTTCTGTTCTCAAAGTAGTCACTGCCTGCTGCTAACCTCCCCACATTTATAACTGACCCCAGTCCTCAATGATGCTGCTCCAAAACTTTCTACGTGTTCACACACATTCTGTATGCCACCCCTTAACTCTGCTCACCTGACTGATAACGGGATGACAAATGTGATAAGTGCAGGTCTACTGTATTTTTAACCGCAGCAGTAGATGCTTTAAAGGCATGCCTGAAAAATTTCCTTAGACAGGGCTTTCAGGTCGGACAGGTTTTCTATGTACCTGCACAGTTGTAACACATGCCTGCTGCAGAATTGATTAGAGTGACTAAACAATGGATAGAGGTTCAGCAGCAGCTACTCCACCAGTGACTTGTATCATTTGGATTAACTTGGGTTTTTTTAAAGAAAGTGCAAGAACAAATACTCCTGTATTAAAGACAATTCTAAAATGATAAACAGTATGTAGAAGGACTTACAGGTCTATGATGACAGCCAGCTGGGTTTATGAACGTAGCAGACAATTACTGGAAATGCCTAAGACCTTGTATAATCATCAGGGCTTTGATGGAAATATTAAGCCTTACAGTATATTCCAACCCAGGAACCCCAAAAGCCTCTTGCAGCCTTAACCTCTGATAGTTACAAGCTGATACCAAATCCTACTAGTATAAACAGGACAGAGACAGAATTGAGAAGTAAGGAATGAAAGGACAGTTAAGTTTTAAATCTTAGCTCTGCCAAGGTATGGTCACACACATCCTAGCAGTGACCTGTGTCAAGCAGCGTGCTGCTGGTGGAAAGGACTGAGTTACAAGCCATGCTTCCGAGTCTGCCCTGCCATTTCTGCTTTCACAGGCCAGTTAGCCATGTCATCTTGGAGTTATACCTGCAGAAACCAAAAGGCCTTTCTATGGGGAAGTTGCTTATCTCTACAGTAATTCCCTAATCCCACGCAACAATGAATGCATTGCAAGATTTAAGTGTAAAATAACCAAAGGTCTGAACAGCTCAAAATTCTATTGGTTTAGTTATCTTTTTTCCTTTCTCAGGTTCAACATCTTTGGATTTACCAAAAATGTTACTGATTCGTGTTAAAATCAGCACATTTGTATTTGTATTAAAATCAGCACAGTCAATGTGGCTTTAAGAACTAACCCTCTCCTTACTGAACAAGTCACAGGACTCCTGTCAGGGCTCCTGGATTGCTATTTCCTTTCCTATGCTTTCCAGCACTGAAGGTGAGAAGAATGGCTGCAATCTAGAAGTGGGTGTTGCTCGTGCTTTCCAGAGAATTGTTTCATTCATTCCATAAAATCTAAACCTGCAGTGGATAGTAACTTCAATGTATCATACTTGTTAATTTTGCTTGAATGCAGTTGTCTTTTGCTGTGAGTACGCTTCCTGCTATAACCAACAATATAACCTTCCAATTTATACTATTTATCTACTATTCACTTTTTCTTTCCCTTTCTTTTCCTTGCTGGGATACTTCCATGGTATCAACCCATTGAACAATGGTTTTATCTTCTGTCAAATGGTGGGCTTGACCATCCAGCAGAGCTGACAGGTGGGCTGGTTAATGGTACAGACCCACAGGCAGCTGACTTTAACAGCTCCTACCCTTGGCTGGGCAGTCATTTCTTTTCTACCTTACCTCCACATTAGGCCCTTCTAAGAGTTGCTCAAATACATTAAAATAGCAGGAAACTATTTTACTCTTTTCTTTTGTGCTGCTGGTTTTGTTCTGCAACTTTAGCAACTTGAGGTGACACAGCATGTCTGATGAGCAATCATGTTGGCATGGGTTTAGCAAGGGCAATAACAGCCAGGACCAGAGAAGGACCAGAAACTCCCCTTCTCAGGTGAGGTGAGCTGTTAAATCTGTGTGCTCTGCCTCATGAAACCACACTGTGGATGAATGTGGGGTACTCAGTAATGCAGCTGCGCACTCAAGTCTCGTGTCAGAAGCCGGAAAGAGGAATTTCCATCCAGGCACTGTGGCGGGATAGCTCTGATGTTCAGGTGTGGGGGTTGTGGTGGGTGTATACACATGTACATAAAGTAAGATGGTCAAATCTTGTTTGTTCCTTTGTTTCTGCAGCTGCCATAAATGAATTTGCAGGACAGGCAGTTCTGGCTCTTTCTGTTGAATTCCCCTGATCTCATGACGGCCATACTAATGGAAAAGGTCTTCAAAGTGTCTCCTTCCACTGTATCTGGGACAGGAGTCACCTTCTTTCTCTGTTGAATGCACATGGACTCCTCCTCCTGTCTCTTTTTGTATCATTCCCTCCTCTTAAGCGAACATCACTGTGAACTTGCAGAATGTTCTATGTCTACCATTCTCCATCTTGGCTTGCCTTTTCCCTCTCCTTCCTTTGCAGACCACATACCACTGGGACCAGCAGGACCCAAGGGCAGCCCTGGGGGTGTGTGGCTGCCACTCTTGGACACCTGGACCCCAGTGGCAGGGCTGGTGACACACAGGTCAGTGGCACCCATGTCACATCCCATTAGGGGTCGCTCCAGGAGAAGGGAAGAGAGGAGTCAGAAGCTACAACACACATGAAAAATCATTCTCCAAGCTGTTTTCACTGCAAGTTGTCATTTGGTTCTTTTCCCCCACCCCGCGTTTGGGATGCTTTCTGCTTTTCAGAGGCAATCTTTATCTATTTTTTTACCCCTCAAAAAGGAGCAGACAAGTACTTTGACCATATATAGTGACTTACAAAAGCAGCAGTCAGTCCTGAAAAGGATCTCAAATGGAGAACATCTCTTGCCAGTGCTGGTTTGGCATTCCCCAGAGACTGAAGGCACAGCTCAATGCAGCTTTGGTCACCTCTCTGCTAAACTGAGTCGGTGGCAGGAGAGAAGGGGAGAAAATTTCAAAGTAAAGCGGGGTTTCGTTCTGATTTTGGAAGGGGACAAAATGTGACAGAAATGGGGAGATACCAAAACAGAGGAGGAGAACTGAACAAGGGAAAAGAAATGAAGACAACAGTGGCAAGAGATCAAAAATATAAAATCTGGATGCAAAGATATTTTAATACCTTTCTAACAGTATTATTCCCTTTGTGTATAAAGCAAGATCTTACTGAAACCAGTAACAAGAATTCAACCAGCTTCACTAAAGCAGAATAAGGGCAATACACAGCTTTTTCATAAACAAAGAAATGCCCCCCAAGCCCCCACACCACTATTATTTTTGCAGGTCTCTGTGTTCTTCAGCCAATGGTGGGATTTAGCTTTCACTTAGTCATGCTAAAATCAAAGGCAGAAAAAAAAACAACCCAACCCTAAAACACAAGAATTAAGCAATGTAACACCAACAAAATCTTGGCTTTTCAGAGGACCCAAGGGATGTACATACTCAGAGCCAACTACATTTAAATTGCACGGATGTGCCCAACACACTTATGCTCATTTGAGATATCCATCTTACTGGAAATCACTGACAAAATAGTTTTAAACTGGGAAAATTAAATGATTTATGTGCTCTAGAAAAAAAAAAACTTTATTATTACCTTTTAATAAGTTGTCTCTCTTTAGTCAAGATAATCACTCTGTTAGGAAATCTCAAAGGATGACCAGCCTTGGTTTTAATGACTCAGAGAAATCTTGCATTTAGCAAGTGCTCAGATCCAAATGTATTATCCTGTTTTTTTTCTGTGTATCCTCTTCCCTTAAAGAACAACTATCCCACCTGCTCTATTCTTTTTGCCTAATACCCTCCCATCCTCTAAAAAGTGCTGTCCAATTTTCACAGGAAAGGGTGGACTTCAATTGTAAAATTACTGCATCATCCTCTATCCCCATATTTTCCCACCACTGTAAGACACAGTTTCAATACAACCCAGCCCTTGCCTGGGAACAACAGCTATGGTTTACTTGTAACCCAGTAGTTCTTTAAAGCATCACTTCTAAAAGTGCTCTTGATTTCTCTCCTGCTAATTGAGCATGAGTCATCTTTCCTAATTTTGGAGAGGGTGGGAAGCAAAAGATCTTGCATTAAACTGTAGTATTTGACAGTACTGCTTAAATATAACAACTGTAAAAGGCTGTATTCTATTTGTAGCGCTGGTAGATCTCTGTATGGTCACCTTGCACTATACATTTCAGGAAATGGCCTTTGTTATCTTTTTTTCCTTAATGTACCAATAGTTCTTTCAAGTAGTAAACAAGTGTCTTGGTATTGAAACCAGCTTGCAGGAGTTTTTTTAAAAAGAGTTCAGAAAACAATGAAACGCTGTTGTTCCATATGCCAACTTTCCATGGCCACTCCCTCTGTTTGAACTGAAACTGAGCCACCTTTAGAAAGTACAAAGACTGGGGTGTTATTGCTCTTTTGTAATCGTGGCCTGGCTGAGGGTGGGTCAGGTTGGAGGCACCTGTGAACCCGAGCTTCTCATTCACTTTACTAATTGTGCGTTGTCACACTTGGTGAGCAACATTCCTGTCTGGGTGGATTTTTCTCCTTAAGAGAGCTAGGATTACCTGCTCAAGAAATAGAGCTACATTCAATTGATAGTCTGTCTGCTGTATCAATTAGCTTTGAGAGCCACTTTTTAAAGAGAAGAGATTCCCTTTGTTCCCATAATTTGGGTCAGATGTGGGGAAGACAAACCTGGTTCTCTTACAGGAAAGATGGTGTAACACTTCTGCTGTTATGGCAGCGAGCAAACCTAACTAAGATGTGCCAGTATGGGAAACATGGACTGGAGTCTAACACACACCTAACAGCTAATAGCAACTTTGCCAGTATCTTCCCCTGCCAATTTTGGTGAGTCTTCTCAGATGCAGTTCTCCCTTCTCTAAAAACAATCGTGTACATGTTAGCACAATGCCAAAAGGTGGATGAAAATAATTTCATATGAAAACGTGGGCAGAGTGAAGTCCTGTGTGTTGGCAAGGCAACAGTTTGCTAAAGGTAGGATTTGGCATCTGCAAGTAGTGTAGCTCCCCTGAGTGTTTTTATAGAGCCAACTGCTCAAGGCTGTTTGTATTTCACAGTAAAGAGGACTGAGCTCCAAATGAAATACTTTAACTTCAGAACAGGAAGGAAGGTTACCTGCAGCTCTGCTGCTGTATCTTGTTACTCTGCTACTTTAATTAAGCATTTTGAATAACTGGGATTATTTTAATCTGCACAGCTCCATCCAATTCCCACTATTAATATCATCTGTCTTCACAATTACAAGATTAAAAAACTTGATGGCAATTCCAGTCTGTTAGTCACACTGTATTTAAAATACACTTTGTAACAGATAGAAGGGGAAGCCGTCTAATTACAATGAGACTATAGGGGACCCTAGTGCTCCCTTCCTAGGCAGAAATACATGAAAATTAACTGCCACAGGAACAGTGTACAGCAGCTTTGGGCACAATTTAAAGGAACTAAGCACAGCACACTGTGCAGTAAAATGTGAAGATGGTGACTACAAAACACAACAGTTTCTAATCCTGTTGGGTGCCCCCACAGGAATGTAGGTGTCCTGCATTGCCAAAAAGATGCAACGTGCTGCTGAATGTACTTGTCAAATGCTTCTTTTCAAACAGTTACCAGCACTATGCACATTTAATGACCCTTCAGTGGTTTTGAATGTGCATACCTGAAGCTACAGATTATTTTTTTACTTCAGTCCAATGCCTCTTGCAGACCACTATTCTCCCCCAACATCTCTGCAGCACTGAAAGGCATACCAGCACTCTGCAAAATGTTTTTCCCCTCCTGCTCCCATGCCTGACTCCTAGAGGAACAGTATCACAACATAACACAGCAAAGAAACAACAGCAGTATTATGGCTGAGAACAATGGCATAACTCAAAGCAAGTCTCTATTAGTGTGAATCCCGTGTCTTGGCTGACTTTTCATCTCAGTATTCTTTTCCAGTCTATGAGTATTTCCCAGCATGCCTAGCTATAGGGGAAAAAAATTGATTGTGTTTTGTAAAAACAAAAGCTTATAGATGTTTACATTTGAATTAATGCCGGCTTGTTAGTGCATGAATGTATCCTGGAGAAAGTCATTGTTACTCCCTAATTCTATTTCCTCCTCCAAATAAATTCAGTTTGATATTTCCTCCTGGCTATGCTTGAAATTGGAGACTTTTCATGTTGTTACAAACCATAATGCTGTCTTTTTCTGAGAGGAAATTGGTCTGAAGGCTTTAACAATTGTGGATGCTAGAATGTAGGCTAAAGGCATGATTGTTTGGAAGTGCCTACAATATGCTTAAGAAATCTGACACTATTCAAGGCGCAAAGCTGTATTCATAGCAGCAAAGAACAGGGATTCAATTATACTTTCTCCCCCACAAACTGTTTTGTAACCTTTTCAGTGTTGTATCCCTTACGTGCCAAATGGGTCCAAAAAAAATAAAAAAAGTTATTTGCTCAGGAATCATGACCTGTACTGTACCATGCTATAAAAGGCAAAAGCACAGGTAATTTTCTGAGTCACATACTGACCAAGGATGAGGGAAATTTAGTTTACCTTTGCTGTTTAAGCAAAACTACTGGTGGCATTATCCAAGAATTGCATTGCTCCACCTCTTTCACACCAATATACATAATAAAAAGAAAATTTAAAGTTTTTAAGGTCAAGTGACCAAATATCTGAGACCAATTCACTCTTGGGTTCAGCTCAGATTCTCCTCTCACTGAGGCGAAGGATGGCAGTCAGCCTTGAACAGTTTTTTCATTCCCTCTGCTAAACAAAAGCACTGAATCTGGTTATATTTTCAAATATAACTAGAAGGGTTATTTGAAAGGCAAAAAGATTACTAATTTAGGTTTTCTACACAGAAGAGAGAACTACAGAAATTTTACCTGCACTGTGAAAAGCGAATTGAATGCTTCCTTCTGACAGAATTTCAGCTCTAAGAATCCCCAGGTCAAAAACTCTTGTTGTTTTCAACATGTGCTGCTTTAAATGGCATGTGTAATATACTGTGTGTAAGCAGTAAGAAATGGCTGTTGCAAGCACCAGTTCCTTAGTTAATGCAAGGTTTGTCTTTATCACAAACAGTTTATTTCGAATTCTCATAAATAATATAGTGTATCTAGGCAGTTTGACACCAGTCTATAAGCTGTTCCCTAAATCTCCTTCACTACTGTAGAAACAGAAGGTGGCAGACTTCTGTTTCTACTGCCTTTTGATCTATAATCTGCAGGCCCACACGTGTAGCTTTCCTATGGAAAATAACCCAACATATAGAAACTAGAAATAAAGACAGCTTAGCAGGGAATAGCCAAGACTTTGTTATAGGGAAGTCTCCTAAAAGAATCAGCAGATATATGAAGAAAGGTAGTGCTCTTAAATGACACAAGCTCCTGTGAGATAAACAATCCTCTTACTGGTTAGCAGTGGTTAAAGGATAATAAAAAGGAAACAGCCAGTTTTCAGGCAACTGGAGTTAAGGGAGTAATCTCTGGTTTGTGTTGCCTGTCACCAGCATTCCCATGTTGGCAGTGCAGTGGGAGAGGATCTGCAGAGTCAAACAAGACTGGAAGGCACAAGGGCTACAGGACAGGCATTTTCTGGGGAGAGAGAAGTACTTCATTTTGGCTCTAGTTTGGTCCAAAGGGCAGACTGCCTGCTAGCAGTTACAGCTCACCCTCTCACTTAGTTTTATCCAAAAAAAATACAGTTTGTGCACCCAGGGTCTGCTCTGCAATATGGCCCAAAGAGCTGTGGGTGGATGCTCCAAACAGGTTCAGCTCAAAACCACATACCAAAATACTATGGTAGATGCACAAAGTAATGAATTTAAAAGATTGAAAACTGAGATGGTGAAGTCTGCTTTAATAATAATAATCATAAAAATTCCTTCATGCTTGCCAACAGTAAAATTGGTAGGCTGCTAAGAGCTCAAGCTCTTGAATGAGAAATTAATGAAATCAGTGTTTAATAAGCAACCTCCACTTTGTGGTGTACAGAAATACCCCCAAACACCGATGCCCCTGTGGACAGAGCACACAGATGGGCTCTAAGCAAAGCATTTCCATTTCAGGGAGCTTTCTTTGAAGCTACCTGTTCACTGGTAGGCAAACACCACACAAAAGGTAGGAAGCATTAGAATAGGATTACAGAACCAGAGCCTTTAGGCAGATGTCTGATTCTTTAGGGAATTTATCTGGAATTTTTACTGCATTTCTGGTCAGCCTATCTCAAAAAGGTGTGGTGGATTTGGAAAAGGTATAAGACTGGAAAACTGATCAAAACTGGCTATTGTTCAATCTGTGAAGAAGCAATAGGGGCACAGGGAAAAAGGGAAGACTTCACTCCAAAACCATAAATCTCATGGAGAAGCTTGAGATTATCACTACATATTTAGAATACCACCAGGATCAGAAACACCTTCTTTAAAACATTTTAAGGAACGAAACAGTAGTACTTCAAGTGAAACTCTGGAACTCCTTATCTTAAGGTAATGTGAAGGTCAAACATTTAAAAAAGCGATTCAGCAGAGAATTAAACAAATTTCATAGGTCTGTAAAGAGGTATTAAACGCAACAGATGTGAGTGCAGTCTTCCAGTTCAGGAAATTCCACCAATCCAAAGTCTGGAATGTATTCCAGAAGACAGCTTACTCTCTACTGGTCTAAACTTTGATTGTCCTCCTAGGTTTGTACTTTAGTCCATTGTTTGGGAGGAAGAGTGATGAAGTGCCTCGTATGATCCAGCACTGCCATCCATGTGATCCCACCTGAATGGCTTTGAACAGGTATCCCTCATATAATGTTTTAACATACTCTTTTCCCCCTTCTGTTTTCAAGATGAAAGGATTAAAAAAGAGCAGAATGTTTTGAAGTTTCTTAGATGGTATCAAATGTTCCTACCAGCAAAAGGGGCAGTACCAGTCATTTCTTCCATCATATTTGGGCTGGGTTTATTGTCCTAATGTGGTTGTAGGGGGAAAAAAAGGGGGGCAGGAAATAGGGAGGGAAGGGGGAAATAACAAAGACAGGAGAATGAGGTCCTAAAGTGTACTAAGGTCTTAAGCTGTTTAAAGGATCCCTAAAAAAACCAGCCGCTTATTTCTCAAATTCAGCTTTAGTTTTTTGGGATATAGCTGATAAAAAACATGGATGAAGGGGAAACTACTTGGGTGAAGCAAATACTATTGAGAGCTCTGGTTATATTGAATTCCTCTCTAGTTTGCTAAACTGCTCAAAATGCATAAAGAACATAACCTAGGTGTGCGAGGCAAAAGAAAAAAATCCCCAAAGCTCAACTACTTAGTGGACTGTCAGAAACACAAGGTTTGCATTTTAGTTGTTGCTTTGGAAAAGATTATTTCATCACTTGATTTCCCAGCCTTGTTTGAGCCTAGTTTATTTTAAAATTATGGTGATTGGGAAGGGGGAATTTCACCAGAGTGCTGATAAATCATTGGCAAAAGAAAAAGATGGTTAAGAAGTATTTACAGGAACTTTTCATGCTCTAAAGTGTTGCAGCTCCCATGTACTGACTTATTAATAAACAATTCATGTAGTTCATTTACAGCATCTACCATGATTGCAGGGAATACAGAATTCTGCAAAACAATTCTAGTAAAGTCTGCTAAATCTTGGCACTTCCAAAAATTAAACAGGGGAGCAACATTCTCATAATATTATCAACCTTCAATATATTTTCATTTTTTTGAAATAAAGTTGCTAATAAAAGGGTTTCTTTCCTGCATGATCTCTTTTCCCTCCTCCACTACAAGTTCAGACATTAAATTTTTGGAAAACACTGAGCAATACCTGGGGGAGGGGTGGGAGTAAAATCATCATTGTCAACTGATGCATCCAAAACTAGGACATTTAAAAAGTCTTAATGATGTTTAATGCCCCGAAATAATGAAAAGCAAATGCAGGGAAAAAAAAAAAAAACAGAAATTCACATTAAGCTGTCCATAAGTCTAAACAACCAGGGAAACTAAAAACTAAAACTAACTTGCCACTTCATTTTTCTAAAGCTCTCATAAAATAGGGCATGGAGTTTTCTGCAATTTTTCAGACAAGTTAAAATAACTCAGTATGGTTGGAGAAGAAACTGATGATACAATTTTATCATGGATAAAGTATCACTATGGCTCCATGTCATTAAACCTTTATGAATGGTTGCAGTTACATCTGAATATGAAAAACAAACTGCATACTAATTCACAGAACATATTTGTAGGACAAAATAGTTCATCTCACTCTTAAAACTGTTCACATATTCACACACAGAGAAATATTAAGAGCAAATTGATTGTGCTACTTAACTTTCCTACATGGAGTGAAGAAATAATCTAACATTATGTGCTTTAATTTACTTCCAAAAGCGAATCTCTTCACTTTTCTTTCCACTGGAGGACACTGAAAGTCTATTTATAGGCATCAGCCAAAGACTTTGCACCTAGCTGCAAATTCAACTCAGACTGCAGTGGGGCTTTCCTACAGACAAGGTGAGAATGATCGTGCCCTGAAAGAGGGAAAACTTTTAAGGGGTAATGAATATTTTAACGACTTCTTTTTTTTCAGTTTACAGGAATGAGTTTACTTAGGCTGAGTTCCTCCCACATTAAGGCTCATTTCTGTCCTTGTTGCAGTTGCTTTCTACCTAAGAAAAACACAAGTTATTTCTCCAAAACTGTTTTATTGGATTCATGTCTAGAAAAAAATTCTGTCTCCAGCAATGATGGTTTATAAAGACATATGAGTGATAACTGGAGTAAATCCAAATTTTATAAAAAGTGTGAGAAGAATGATTCGGAAATAAACTAGCATCAAACCTTCAACAGCCATCTCTAAATTGTTCACAGATGCAAATGTCCTAAATCCCAAAGGTTAACTCTTGTTGCACATACTTGCTGATTACACACATGACCCACTCTGGAGCTCTGGATGCATATTCCAGAGATGTAGTTTCAAGTATCTAAATATCTGCATAAATATTGCCCTTAGATGTCTAAAGTGGCATAACCCTCAGTAATGCCATTCATTAACTCTCCCAGTCCTTGTGGGCCTTTTTGTTGGTAGTGGGTTTTTTTCTCATTTGTTTTCTTTTGTTTTAATATTCCTCTAGCTTTACTTTGTTGTGCTCCTAAACAGAGAAACCAAATCCAAGAGAAGTCCTTGGAAGGAGAGGGGTGGATGGCAGGCAGTAAGAGTCTCACATACCTCTTGTTGTGCATACCTTTGAACACTTCATTGAGAAGCTTTCCTTGGGAGGATAAAACTCTGGTGGTGGGCCAAAATACTCCTGTGCTGCTCCTGAGGTTTTAGAGTAAGGGTCTGAGCAAACAGTAGAAGTCCTTGAGTGCTGGCCATGTCTGATGTCTCTACAATGGAGTAAAGGACTGATGGTTACTCATTAGGTCATAGTCTCTCCTGAACATTAGAACATGAGAGCTTGTCAGATGCTCCTCTTAGTGGAAGCAACTAGTTTGCTTCACAGGCATCTGACCTTTTTTGCTCGCCTGTTTTGAAAGCAAATATCCCAAAAACTTGCATAAATCCATGTTCACAAGGATATCTGCATTCAATGGTCCTTATTTTGGAAAATAGTGTACTCACTGGGTAGGATGGCTGAACTGTTTAACTTACTGGCAAAAGGTAGAAAGAGGACATAACAGCTTTTTCATGAAAACCAAACAATTTAGCTAGTCCATAGCAGGACACATAATAGAAATGAGAAAGATTTTGGCATAATAAATGTGCAAAGTAGCACAACTATTTAATTGGTGTTTGTACTTCCAACTAGTGTCTCTAACAAGAGTAAAAGCTATTAAAATAAACAGATAAAGATTTTAAACTATGGAAAAAATAGCCTATTCAAATTTTCAAGGTCCTTGAAGATATTTAAAGAAGAATGTAAAATCAACTCTCCTCCCCAAAAAGATCAATTTCTCCTGTCTCAAATTAGTCTCTTCATTGATACAATGGTCCAGTTCTCTGCAATGACATACAGCTTCATAACTGAAGTCTGATGATTTTTAAAGTTGGTGAGATTTAGGTTATTTTAGAGGAAAAGTGCAATTTTCCCTTTAAACTGAGCTAACACTCAAGCTAAAAGAAACATTGGCTGCAAATTTTTTTGTGTTTGGTCAAATAGAAATTTTCTCCCTCATTTGAAGAAGAATTGGAGCTTGCCTTTTTCAAGGTACAGCTGGATGAGTTTGTTATTGAAGGGTATTTTAAGTCTCATTCAGCATTATTATTTTTAAAAGTCTTCTTTGTATTCCTTTTTTATCTTGAATTTCTTATCCACAGATCAGCATTTTCAACCGTAGTTTTGTGTCCTAGTATCACTGCACTTCACTAAGGTTTATCTTTATCCAGTTCCAGACTCAATATTATCTCGTTCATCCGCATTAAATCATGTTCTTTGTAGTTCTTACATTTTAATTAAGACATTCAATAACAAGACCAATGCTAACATCTCCATGTTTAGCTGCCAACAGCTCTATTTGGCTGAAACATTTCTGATTTTTCTGACCTCTGTCCTGTGTCTTGTGCAACTACCAAAGCATCCTGTGCAGCTGTGTCACATAAATTAAATAAGCTGTGTGATTTATAAGACTTCCAGTAACTTGAAAGCAATCCCTTTGGTACTTCTTATGCAGCTGCTTCTCTCTATTGTTTCCTGTTACTTGCCAGAAAACAAGACAAAAAAATCAAACCAACCCCTTCCCCCTCAACGTTCAGCAACAGATTACATTTAGGAAAAAAAAAATCCTTTTTTTGGATGCCTTTTTTTTCCTCACTATGTCCTGTTCTGGCCACCTTTGCTGCTGTTTTCCTTGAGGATTTTACCATTCTAGGTAATTCTCCTCAGCAGAGGGAGGAAGGTTGCTGTAGGAGTTTCAGACAGAAATGCATTTGGAAAGAGAAATACTCTGGCTAGAAAGTCTAGTTCATCAGGGATGAAAGTATTAGGCACCCAAAGTGCAGCTTCCACAAAATTCTTCCCATGTATTTCATTACAGGGTCTGGTGGTCGTCTGATCAATCAGCCAAAGTTTTCACCAAAACCCATGAGAACTCCATGAGAACCAAGCAGAGGAAATGCTGTTAGGTTAAGCCAAACTCCTTCAAAACAACTGACAGAAAAGTTTTTCAATTTGTTTTAGTGAGGTCTGATGGCCCCCAGATGCTTGACTTGACTCTTAAGAATTATCTTCATGGCTGCTACAGATTTGCAACTGCAGCTTCCCTTCCTCTAATCCCTGGTGGATACAGGGATGTCTGTGAACCTTTACAGTCCATTCATCAATATTTGATCTACGAGTCCAAACATATAAAACTAACAGCAAAACTAAGAAATCCAGAGAAGTGCTTTATTAAAAAGTGGTGGTTTAATTTATAGCTAGCCTTTCACACATTGCTTATATTATGCTACACATGAAAGAAAAATAAGGCCCACATCAAACCCCCAACCCTTTTGTTTTTTTTCTTTTTCCTTCCACTGTGCTATTAATGTGTTACTGGCATTAGCTGCTCTCACTTCTAATACGTTCAAGATAATTTAACTATATTGCCTGCCAATCTCTCCTTTTGCTAAGGACAGGCATTCAGCCCCTGAGGATGATTCTTAAGCTGGTCTTTGTTCCCATTTCTCTTCAGTTTTTCATAATTTAAGAGAGACAGAAGAAAAATTCATTAGCTGTTTTCACGATGCAATAGTTTTACCTCTATCCAAGTGTTTTATACTTAGCCATAAGTATTCCTTGTAGTCCACACAGTGCTCTTCTCTGCTCCTTTTATTGTCATCCTGTTTTCCTTACTAAAATTCATATTATCAGGGAGTACTTCAGAATGTCAGCTTTTCAATAATCTTCATTATATTTATCTCCTCTCCCTGTATGCCTTTATTCTTAAATTCCCCTACAATCATGTCCCCAGAGACTAAATGGGACAAATGAACACTCTGCTGCCATGGCCAATTATTTGCCAGTGGTGTTTGGATCTACAGACCTCTCTCCTACAGTGCAGCCATCCACTGGCATGACCTAAAAGGAAAACAGCCCAAGCTCACGTCTAGCGTGCTGCAGCCTGGCCAGGCTGGAAAGAGAAGTGTAATATCCTAAGAGTTTATTTGGCACTGGAAACCCATTAGTTGATCTGCTCATTGTGGTGACAGGGGCTGACCCACTCTCAAGTGCTGCCAGCAGCCTTAGACACTTCAACAAGCACTCATCTATTGACAGCGACTACTGAAAGTAATTTTATTTCAGATTAATAGGAACATGTTCACAGCTGAACTAGAGCAACCTGAGAGCTCACAAAGTCCCTGTGCTGGTCTCAGTCATGTAACATTCTTATTTTAGCAGTGCATATTTGGCAAGCCAAAGCTTGCTGTCACCTGCTGAGCAAAGTCTTCAGGAACTGTTGTAAGACTCATGGCCACACTTCACCTACTTGTCACCCAACCTGATTCAGATCATCACAGGAAATTCACATCTCTGCCTGTGTTACACAACCTATCTTTCTGTCCTGTCTCAAGCTCAAAACAAAGAAAAAAGGTTAAATTCCTAAGTGTAAAATAGCTCCCTGTTCCAAATGCAGTATGCTCATGCTTTCACGGCTGAGTAAAAGCTTTCTTTACTATTGTAAATTAAGCCTATTTAAAAGCAGGGAGAAGGCAGACATTATAGACCTGCTGTGATCTATTTCTCTGGGGAGATAAAGACGTACCTTGCATTGTATGGGTATGGTTTTCTTGCTCTTCTGTCTTCCTTGTATCTATCAGATCTATGGTTCTCACGGTGCCTGTATTGCTTATCTTGGTATCGACTCCCGGCATGAGACATCTTGTTTCTCAGATGTATTCTCTCCGTCTAAAATAACCTCCCGAGCCAGAGAAATAAAACCAGTTCATTTTATTGCTCCACTTAAAAGTTATTCATTGACCAGCACTCACTTCCATTTCATGCTGATTCAAAATCAGTACAGACTTCTTTAAGAAGTGGAGGAAGTAAAACCCTTTAAACTACAAGGCAACTTCATTAAAGCAGGAATTTTTTCTTTACCTTTTCATTTTTATCAAGTAAATGCAATGTTTCTGTACTTGACATTTATTGCACTTAGCTTATTTACTAGGTCGGCTCTGATTCTCCTGCCTTTGCTGCCAGGGCAAGGGATCGTGCCCACCAAGAACTGAATCTTGTTTTCTGCAATGCTCTGTCTCAGGTAAAGCATTAAGCCCAGCAAGTGCCAGTGCACTGCATGAGTGTGCACACAGCTGCCACTGGCACAGGGAAGTCTGGAAGAGCAGGCTGTGACCTCTGTCCTGGGAGTTTCTAAGAGGAGGGCACCTGTGGGTGTAAACAGAGTCACTACCAAACGTCGCCTGTGATGTGCATAAACATTAGGTACGGGCAAAGCTGGGCTGGGCTAAAAGTAAGCTGTCAAGAAGCTATACCCTGGTAATTCCATATTAAATACTACCAGTTTGTTATTTGCTGAAAGTGTCTTTATATTTTCAAGTGAGATACGATTAAGCGCAAACCTGTAAACAGGGAAACAGACTTCAAACACCTGAGCAACCTTTATACTCATTTGCCTTCATCACAGCCCTTCAACATCCCTGCAGAAGCGTCTGCGGTCAGTTTAATTTGGACTGATCAAGGCCTGAAAACCTTCCTCCATCTCCTTTGTCATTAAGTAAATAAATATAAACATATAAAAATATAAAGGAATAAATTCATTTTCACTTGTTTACAATAAATTAATTTTTTCACTTGTTTACATCTAAGAGGGAAAGAGACGGCGCCTTCCCCCGAGGGCAGGAGCCGCTCCGCAGGGAAAGGTTCCTGGTGCCGCCTCCGCAGCGCCACCACAGCGACCCGAGACCCCTGTGGCGTCCCGGGGGTGGCCCTGGCGTGGGCGCCGCCCCGGGACAGCCGGGGCACGCCGGGCACCTTCGCTTCCACCCACCGCCAGCTCCCCGGGCCAAGGCCCACGACCCCCGGCCCTCACCTGGAGGAGCGCCGAGCTCCGTCCCACCCCGCAGCAGCTCCCGGCGCCGCCGGCACCGCCCTCCCGGCCCGGCCACCTCCCACCTCCCGCCTGCCCTGCTCGGGGCGGCCCTGCCCGCTCCTGCCTCGGCGCCCTGGGACAGGTGAGAAGAGTCATAAAATCAGAGAGTAGTTCGGTTGGAAATGACCTAAAGATCTCTGAGATCATCAAGTCCAGTCTATGATCCAGCACCGCCATGTCAGCCAGACCGTGGCTCTGAGTGCCGTGTCCAGGCTTTCCTTAAATAGCGCAGGGATGGTGAGGCCACCACCTCCCTGGGCAGCTCATTCAAATGTGTAGTCACTCTTTATGTGAAGAATTCTTCCTGATGTCCAACCTAAACCTCACCTGGCACAGCCTGAGGCTGTGTCGTCTTGCCCTGTCACTGGTTACCTGGGAGAAGAGGCCATCCCCCACCTGGCTACACCCTCCTTCCAGGCAGCTGTGGGGAGGGATAAGGTCACCCTTGAGCCTCCTTCTCTCCAGGCTAAACACCCCCAGCTCCCTCAGCCACTCCTCATGGGATGTGCACTCCAGACCCTTCACCAGCTTCCTTGCCCTTTCCTCTTCCTCAGTGAAGAGCAATGAGGGCCGTGGAATAGGCTTGTGTCTGGGAGCACAGGACAACTGGGATTTGTTTGATTTAATAAAATGAGGTCCCTGTGCCATGCAGTGCTGAGGAAGAATTTGGTAACTGCAAGAGGATATAAAACCTGAAGGTTAATAAAGTTGAAATTCAAGGTCCCCACAGGTTGCCTTAGTTTTTTACTAAAGCCACCTCCATCGACTGGCAGTGATCAGGGCAGAAAGCCCCACAAAACCGGATGGAGTGAAGGGGAGGAGGTAAAAAATAATTGGGTGAAACTTGTGCCCAGGAGCAGGTGTGTGGGAACAGCCTGTGTTAGGTGAGACAGGTTGCACAGGGAGGTAAGCAGATAAACTCTCCTCTGGAGCAGAGCCATGTTTTGGATAAGCAGCCATTTGCATGCATGCAGTCTCCTTTCTTGGTGCTCTGCTGAAAGCCCTCCCTGTGGTGTATCTGCAGGGGCTTTGTCGCCTCGCTGCCAGCCTGGATGTTTCTCTTACAGAGGAACAATGTGCTGATCTCCTCAGGATGCCTTCTGTTGGCGTTCATTCTCTCTTTTTTGAGAGAATCTGGACAGGCACTTGAACCGGAATTGCAGCAAATGGCTTGTTGGTTGTGCAGTCCTGTACACAACGGCAGTCTGCCTGGGAAACAGGATGGTGGTGTTAAGATGACACTGTGCCCAGCTAATATTGAGCTTTGGAAAGCTTCCCTGTGCTGTGGTGCTGTCCTGCACAAGAGCTGGGAGCAGAAAATCCATTTCCTTTCCAGGGCTTTCACAGCAGCATGCTTGGGATACCAGTGCTTCGTGAGTTTGGACTAAGATATGTTAGTGCAGTTCCATGGCAGAGGTAAATCCCAAATCCCCTGTAAGTAACATGCAGGTAACAGAGGAGCTGCTGTCCCTGAAATGAGGAGATAGCTACAGGAACTGAATGCTCAAAGCATGTGTTTGAAGTGTGGTAGAAGTGTGATTCCCCACTCTGGCTGAGCTGTGTTAACAGCTTCTTTTGCTGTTTACCATTCTCACCTTCCCTAGACCTCTTCTGCTGTTCCTGCCTTCAGCTGTACACTTCATCTTCTTCCTGCTGTCTTGCACCAACTCTAGTGCTTGCTTGATCACATAATAATCCAGTTCTGCTTGCTTTCCAGCCAAAACCAATTTACTTTCTGCTGTTTTAGTGAGTTGAATTGGCTTTGTGCTGCAATCAAATGTGCACTGGAGCAAGGACTTGGCAGAAGCACATGTCCCACAGGGAAGAAACTGGGGGAGGGATGGGGGAAGAGGGCTACCTCTCTTGGCAGCAGTGAGTGGTGACTGTAACTGAAGGCCTGATGAGAAGTTGCAGTTTGAGACACCACTACCCATCAGTCGCTACGCCTTCTCAGTTTGGGGCTGTCATCTGGCTAGCAAAGGCAGCCTAACAGCAGGAGTGTTTTACTGTTTTGTAGCTTTGTTTGTTTCTAATTCCTACTGTTTCTATTTGAAGGTTGTTTAAGCTAGTTTGGCAGATTTTACCCCAAAGATTAGGGTGCCAGCATGAACTCCGTTCTCCTGTCTAGATAACAAATATTTGGGAAATTGATTCATCATTTGCCTCCAGCAGAGGATACCTGCTCTTGATGGAGGGCATGAGGAATTACATCTCCCTTCTGGTGGGCAGGTTTCATACAAACAGTTGAAAAATCACCAAGAGTAATGGCTGGAAACAGACTATTTTGGAGGGGCTGAAATATAAGAGTACCCTTGACATCAACTGTTTGCAGTATAACTAGTAGTTTTGTTAAAGCATTTCTCTTTCTGGGCTGAAAGGGTTCGGGTGTGGCCATTTTGGTTTGGAAGACTGGGTGAAACTGAAGGGATGCTAATATGGACTGGGTAAAATTCAGTGAAGCTGGTGGGCAAAGTATTTAGAAGAGTTTAAAGTCATTATGGAACCAGGTAGTTAAAATAACAGGGTCACAACCAACGCAGAATTACAAGGTGAGATCTACATTAAAAAAAACTTAACTCTATGACATAAGGGTTTTTTCCTGGAAACTCATAAAGAAAATACAAAATGGTTAGTGACTGCTGGAGTTGCCTATATATGACATAAAAACCAGTGAAACAAGCCACAGAAAATCATGCTTGCTAGGGAGAAACATCCAAATGTAGGAGGGTGTTTCTAAGGAGAAAATCATGAAGGGATTAGATATTGTACTGGCTAAATTTAAATGACAACCACCAAGGAGAAAGATCAGATCATTTGTTCTTACATTATTGCAGGTGAAAGGATGCTGTGTTGTATGTAAGCAGATGGGTTTGTATCAAAGATGCACTCGATTCTGTCATCAATTTCTCTTTGTAATAGGAATAACCTTTGGGGCTGAATTTTGGCTAGCTGATGAGGTCCAGAGGGACTGATGTGCAGAAAATGAAGTGTGAACTGTTTTGATATTTTTTTTCCCTGGTAATTTACTCGAGTAGGTCACATCTGTGTCTTGGATCAATGTAGTCCTGGATACATGCTCCCACCTAACAAAGTAAAACAAAACAAAACACAATGAAACAAAACAAAAAATCTAAAACCTAATCTAGGTACAGGGTACAAGGTGCTATAAATAGATCTCCAGGGACAGTTTTCTACAGCCAGGCAGGCAGGCAGGCAGGCAGGGCACCACTGGAGTCTGTTCAGTCTGACAGGAACACTAAGCTTCTGAGATCAGCAGGACTAAAATTAGCTTTGGAACACTATTTTCTACCCTTGTGCTGCTGCTTTTATATGAAATCTGTTGTTTATTGTTATAAACAACAAGAAAAGAATTTGGATTGAAGGCCTTTTTTTTTTCCCCCTTTCTTAAGGAGATTTTGAAATCCCTGGTCTTTGGAATGGGAGGTAAATTCAGTTTGGGAACTAAGTATTTGGTTATGTGTGGTCAATTTTTTTCTGTGCTAATGAAAAAAAGAAATCACAACACTAAAAATTTCTTCATCAAAAGAAATGTAAACAGTCATGACTGATTTAATGTTAATATTATATATTTGGTGTGTGCTGTTACAAATACTTAATTTTAAAAGCAATGGAACCAGTACTTGAGCTTCTTTCATTTTTGTCTTTGGAAATGTGTGAATTGTTTGGTTGGTATTTGTTTCTCTTACAAGGCTGAGTCCTTCCCAGCATCTTCTGAGTAATTCTCTAGTTCTGATTTAGAGATCTTACAACATGGTTTTCTGAAGAGAGAATGAAATTTTGTCTCACTGAATCTAGACCCTGACTGGGGAATAGCCAGTTTCTGGGACACATCCAAAACAGGCTGGAGGTAGTGAGGATGTTTCTGTTGAAGCCTTGAATCCTAAAAGGCTGTTATCTCTGGGCCCCTTCATATTTACATCAGCTTGAAGTACAGAGCTGTAACACCAGCCTTGGTACTGCTCTGCATCACCACAGCTGTCACTTTCATGCTGGCTTTCCTCAAGTTCTTCTGTTGCTGGCCACCCAAGATGTATCTGAAACCTTATCATTCATTTTCTTTTTCCCTGTTCCTAAATGGAGATGTAGTAGGCTAAAACGAGTTTTTCCCTTCTAAAATGTTGAGCAAAGCCAAAATGGCTTTTGAAATCTGAGAAACTGTTAGCATTAAAATTTCTCCCTCATTTCTTAACAACCCATTCTCGCAAATTCCATCTGTGTTGTGCTGAACTTGGGGGAATGCTTGTCTGTGTAGATCTTGGAGACTGTCTGCAGCCCCATACTTAGTTCTCTGTAATAATTTACCACTTCCATGTGAAAATATTGTCAGGACTGAAATTTGCTTTCGGAGGACTTTTAGACCCTGTGTCTGCAATATTGACTGCTCTAAAATTCACACTGGTGGACCTTTGTGAGGTGCTTTTGTCTCGACCATCCCAGAGGTCTCAGTAGTCCTGGGCTTCTGATTCTGTGTGCCAGTTTGCAAATTTCACAAAATTGCAGCAAGAGCAGCTATCTGGGAGCTCAGGCCACTTCCCTATCTCTTGGCATGAATACATTGCATTCCATTTAATATTAGTAAAATATTTATGAAGTTTTATTAACATGGTAGGGGCTCTTGCTCTTTCACAAGAGGTAGCAATTACGAGCAGCCTGCCTTCTCTCTGATTTAATCTACTCTCCCATCTAGTGTTTTTCTTTTCTCATTTGAACACAGATAAAATCCAATAACAGGGTATTTATCTTGTGAACAAAACTATCAGAGTCGGAGTCAACATTTGGGGCAGTCATTGGAAAGATTTCTTGTGCACAGGAAATTTATGAAGGTACAGAGGTGCTGCCTTAAAAGGTATTCAAACATTTTGTTCCTGAAGCAAACACATATTCCTGTGCAGCTCTGAGCTATTTACATCTGGATGGTCTGTCTGGGGCTCTAAACACCAGCAATTGTATGTGTTAAGAAGGAAAAGAGGTGTTAAATTTAGGTGTCCTGTTCATGCAAACAATTTGTCGCTTTCTTTCGACCTCCTGAAAAAGAAATGCAACAGTGGCATCCTGTGGCCCGAGCAGTTCATGGCAGGTGGGTTTGGTTTAGGGCAGAATCTGCCACCAAGGTCCTCCTTCACTGAGTGAGAAAGGGATTGAGTTGTTTCTAAGTTAGTTTACAGATGAAGCCCACAGTATTTCAACACAGTGCACATTTAAAACCTGAAGTAAAAAGCGGCTATATACTTTTCAACCAGGATTTTCCACCACTTTATCTTATTCTTCTTATTTTTCTACCAAACACCTTGATGTTTGGGACAGAGAGGATGATTTCATTTACTCACCGAGGAGACAGGACTTCTGCATTGCTCTCTTTGTGCTGATGAACATTTCCTCCAAAAATAGGAATAGAGCAGAGACTCCTGTTTCTAATTAACCCACAGTTTAGTGCAGCATACTGGGTCTAAAAATGAAAGTTTTGGGGAAGTCCAATGAAAAGAAGACAAATAAGAGTTGTTTTCCCTTGCACCTACATCATACCCAAGTGTTCACTCCCGCACAGTGTATGTGGGTCACTTGAGTTTTTGGAAGTCCTGGCTTTAACTTGTTTACCTTGGACAGGCTGTGGTTTGCTTACCTCCTCACCAGCAGATGTTGGCAGCTGTGACCACCAGCCTCTCTCCAAAAGCTTTCAGGCATGCCAGAAGGCACCTTAACGAGGAACATACAGACTCACCTGCAGTCATGTGGGCAATTGGCCAGCAAGTTACTGATAGCCTCACATTTAGTTCTTCTCCTCCTGGTTTTATGGTGGCTTCTCTTCTGTAAGAAAAGAGGTGTTAAGGTGATTTCTTTTAAAGCCTTTTCCTTCCTACTTCTTACCTTTTCACATAGGTAAGTGCTGTTGAAGGCTCAGCATCAGGAAGGAGTGGGGGGAAAATGAAACAACTTTCTTTGGTTTAGTTTTTCATTTTCTTGTATCCAGGAGGCTCTGCACGTTTTAGTCAACTATCTTGAGAACTGGAAAAGCAGAGTAGGGGCAGTTGTCCTCTGCTGCCTGTGCATGGAAAAACCTGTGGGCATTCGGTTTTCTGTTGTGCGGGTAAGTCACCATGTGATGGCTGAAGCAGGAGGCGAGGGAACAAAACCAGCAGCAGGCAGGGGCTCAATTGTTGCCTTTAATGACGAGTAAGTACTCTGAAGATTTTTGTGGAATTGCCTAACTGAGCTTGCACCACAGTTTCTGGACGGTATTAATCCCCGGGCTGCCTCTTAAAACACGCACATGCATGAAAACAAACAAATGTTGAGCCTGGCGGTGGCTCCAGAGATGTTAACCCTGCTCCTTTTTGTCAGTTAAACTGACAAGCCAGATAAGAAGAGCCGGTGTTGGTATCGTCTCTTGCATAACAAACCGCTCTCGACAAAAGAAGCAGCCTCCTGTCAAACGAATTTCCTTTACAACTGCCAAGGGGACTATTTTTAGTTTCATCTGCCATTCTTTACTCCTTAATCATCGGCTTCGCTTTTTCTCAGTTTTTCTCCCTTTCCCCCCTGCACAGCTAGGTACTGCTCCCCCTGCACTCCAGGTACTGCTGGTAACTGGCAGAGGAGGAGGGCACTGGGCTCTCGGCTGTTCCCTGTGTTTCCACCTTCAGAGAAAGGCAAACAGACCACTCTGAATCTAGATGAGGGATGTCAAAGACCAGCAAGTGAATGAGATCAATTCTAGCCGGGAAAGGGTTTTTTAGCTAAGGCTATGTCCAGAAAACATGTTTTAATTTGCAGGAGTCAAATGTCTAGTGTTGAATTGACATCACAGACAAACTGCATCAAGCAGCAAATTCTTCATATACCATTCACAAAGCAAAGCAGAGCAGACCCTGGCTTTTCCACTGGAGATAAAATTAAAGTGCTTTGGGAATGATGGTGTTTATTTCGTTGATTTTTACTCTGTGGTACTGGGCTGCTTTTCCTTTTGGTCTCCTTGAGCCACTGCATGTTTGTAGCCTTTTGAGCAGCGGAGTAATTTTTGTCTTCTGGCTGAGATATAAAACAGCAGTCCTGCCTATCTGTAACCCATTAGAGATTTTGTAGTGCTATTCGCAAGCTTAAGAGCATCTTAAGGCTTTAGTCATTCAGGAAGCAACACTGCTTTACTCTGTTGAGCATAGTAATTCAGTCAGGTCCATCATCCTCCCAGGATCTTTCTAAAGTCTAATTCAAGTGGGTTTTTCTGTATTCTATACCTTGTTCATCCACAGTATGCAAAAGCTTCAAATAATGAGTGGTTTCATGCCCGTGGTGCTTCTGTAAAGTACAAATTTTATACCCATTTTATAGCTGGATTTGAGGAACACAAAGGCAAAGTGAATAGCCCAAAGTCAAGAGGGAAGTCTCTGGCAGCAGAGGAAATTATGGTTGTGTCTCCTGAGGGAACTTAAGAGTACTGAAGGCACTGTACTAGCTAACGTTTTCCAGGGAAGTGCCACAATTCTCATAAAAAAGAAATCACTAGAAATGGTCAAAAATTTTTATCACTGCTATTTTCTTAACAAATATGAGTTTTCAAATTATAGAAGATGTTTGCAGAATATGTACTTATTTTGAGAAAGTGAAGTAAAATTTATGGGATTCAAACAAAAATGAGATAGATTTATAAGGTTTATAAAGTAAATGTTCCAATTGGTCTTTTTCCCTAGTGTAAACAAAACAAAACAAAACAAACCCAAAATTTAAAAAAAGCAACAAAAACCCAAACCAAACAAAAAGCAACAAAACAAAACAAAAAAAACCTGGGAAGAAAGCGAAAAAGAGACCTGGTTTCTCCAATGAAATGAGAATGCTAATGTATTGTTTATGGAAAAATAAAACTACATCTTTTTTCAGGCTTTCTTCTCTCCAGTTGTAATCTTTTCTTTTTTTCTTTTAACTGACTAGTGCAAGTGTGACCAATCTCCTTAACCCTAATAAACATGTACCAGCACTTTGAACAACACTCATTAGCCAAGGAGAATGAGAGGGAAAGAGATGGGAAGAGGTCTTATGGCTGATGACAGTGGCTCCTTGTGACTTTGGCTGCTTTACTGTCCAGCAGAACAAGGGTCTTCTTAGCAATTTTTGCTGGCTCACCTCCTTCCGTGGCCTGGGTTCTCTTTGTGCGGTAGCCCCCAGATTCATGCACCTGTGCTGGGATCCCAGTCTATGCATAACAGAATTATCTGTGGCTTCTCAAAGGCTGGTTAGCCCTGGCTGTGGCATACACCACTGTGCAGCCTACAGTCTGACATAAAAATGTTCTTGTTTTTCTTTTCCCAATATACCATTGTTTTTGACAGCGTAACTCTTTACTTTCAGCTTTCTTTATCAGGATATTTGTGAAAATATGTTTCTGATTCTGCTCTTTTCAAACCTCTGAATCCAATTTTGGTTTAGGAGCTGGAAGTAGGGAAAACACTAAAAGCAAGATTAGTTTTGTATATTTGAAGATGGTTGAAAGACTGCCAGAGAGCTGTCAGATTAGTGATGGCTTGTGACATATAAAAGCAGACAGGCAAATAATTCAAGAGCTGTTGAAAACCATATTGAAACATGGCTAGCAGTGAGGGGTTTTTTAAGAGAAAATTTTCATGTGCATATTCATACTCAGAAATTTATTTCAGCCCTTACTGTGGGAAAAAACTTATGACTTTAGCTTTATGGGCATCCTTTGGATTTTGCCTTTCTTGCTCAGATTTTCAGTGTTTTCATCCCACTTCATCTGTCACATCTCTTGCCTGGCCTCCTGGCAGGGACACTGCCCTTAGGTGTCTGCACACGTGGAGTCCCCATTTCCCTGCTGCCTGGGTACGTGAAGCCTTTCTTTCATGCATTTATCCACTTGTTCAGTAGTTCACTTCCCTGCCTCTCTAGGCTTTTGTTGCTCCACAAAAGGGAGCTGTTGAAACTTCTCCTGGATCAGCGGTGTGAGAAGTAGCAAGAAACTTCTTGATGAAGAGCCTAGAAAAAAATCATTTGGGTTCCACTGGGTGAAGAGGGCCTGACCTTCAAAATTTCCCACGGCATGTTAAGAGGATTTGGGCAAAGATCTGAGGAAAAAATGAGAACTCTGCTTTCAGAATGGCCATGAAATGAGAAAGCCAATGAAAAAAAAAATTTTCCTCTCACACTGTGTAAAGTGCTCTCTGCTGAAGAATCACCAGCTGAATGCATATAAGAAGCCGCCAGCAATCGTTAAGCTCAATTAACCATATTCTTGTGCCCATGATAACATCTGTGGATTATTTAAACAAAGTGATGGTGGGCAAGGAGGAGAGGAAAATTGAAGAAAAGAGGTTCTGCTGTGAACACTCGTACCACCATCACCCAAGCGATGCTGTAATACAGAAACTGGGTCAGAGACACCCTTCCCCCTCCATGCTGCTGTCAAAGTTATTTGACTGTCTATTGAAACCCTCACAATAGAAGAGTTTGGCTCCTGCATTTGCTAAGCAAAACTGATTTGTATTTCTTCGTTCAGAAAAAAACTGCTGGGTAATTTTCTGAGCAAGTACAATGCGGCAGTTCAATAGATCCCTGAAAGCAGATTTCTTGGTGAATTGTTTTTCGTTTAATAAGACACCAATGCTTTTATTTAGCATTTCAGAATTGACATGCTGAATCTGTGTTTAGGAACCTTAAACCTCTCTCTTAACTCTTAGTTTTCGGACCAGCACTAGTAGTCTTCCTTCAAAGTCCGAATAATTGTGGAAAGTCTCTTGAGAGGTTGTCTTACTGATGATTTAAATATAAGTTAATTTCTTTATTTTCTTTTAACATAATTGAAGTAAAATATATTCGTTTGGATGTATGGCTTGGCTAAATTTAAACACAGTGTTCTTCTGGACTCTTCCCACTCCCCTTTTTAATCCTGAATTTGAGTCTTTCATCCTTGTTTCCAGCTGTCCCATCAGCCATCTCAGCCTTCTGGTGTGCTCTGTCTGCTCTGGGATTTTTCTCTCTTGTTTTTCTTGCTTCTTTCAAGGAGTCCCAGTGGCTCTACTTTGTCCTGAAAAGAAAATCAAACTACATTTCATGCTCATAAGGACAGTGTGCAGACATTGTCAGTAAGCACGGAACTTGGGTGTTTGGCTATAAGGAGTGACACTCAAGGAGAAATGAGTGAATTGCAGGGTCCAGAGTTTGAACCTGTTTTCTAAGTTAATAAATTGTCTAATTTCACTTCCCCTCCCTGCTGCCCTCAGCAGGCAGGGAGGAGTGAGCACATGCCCTCTCACACATTTTTTTCCCTTATATAAAGTGTCATTTATTTCCTGAAAATTGCCCAACTTGATGGACAGTCTGGAGCTGGCTGGGGGACTGAATTGGCCATGGAGCCCAAAAAGGTGTTTGGGCCATGGCTACTTAGGGAGCTGCACACCCTAAGCAGTTGTTAGATCGTGTGTTAAGGAGGCATGTTTGGGAGTGATGAAGGAGGAGGAGGTGGAACATAATTTCCTTGTTTTCTCTGTACCTCAGTCTACTCTCTGAACAAGGTATTTAATTGTTATCAAGCAGAAGTGAGAACCTTTGTGCACATTCATATCTAGCTTATTTCTGATTCTTTGTCTTATTGTGTGTTTAAAAGAAAAAGGAAAAAAAAGGAAACAATACCCCAGGTTGAGTGTTAGCTTCAACAGAGAACATCTCTTGAGCTACCTTTCTTAACAGGCACATAATTACCTATGTCAGCCTCTCTTCCTTGCATCCAAAGTACCAAGAGAAAAAAACAGAAATTCTTGCCATTCTACCTGATTGCCCCAATTTTGGGAGAAACTCAAGAAAAGAAGCTGTTTGCACCCTGAAGTCTGATGGAAAAATGACTTCTCTTTTTATCAAGGCTAATCACTTTCCAGCCCTGTCTCTGGCAAGTCCTCTATCTGTAATAATCAAGTCAGTACATATGACATAGTTTTTTGACAGAACAATATTTCTTAATAATTTAGTAGCATTGTACACACACAAAAACAGAGTTATAATTAGCTCTCATCCCTAAAGTTGGAAGAGCTTTTCAGTTCATTGGAGGCTGCTGGCCAATTCCCTTATCTAATTGGATGAAGTTCCTACTTTCTCCCATTTGTATAATGTCTGCTTTTACACAAACTCATTAAGTGCAGCTGTACTCCAAGTTTCTAACAACAGCCCCAGTGAAGACGAGGCAGAAGTTTAATAGCTGTTCTGTTCTCTCTTTTTCATCTGATCTTAATCCATTTTGGTAGTTGATGTGTGCCCAAACATCTTTCCCTAGCACCTAATTCTACCCCCTCTGGCTTTTTATTATGAATTATATTAATAATTAGAAACCAGACAAATTGCATAAGATTGATCTGTCTGTTTTGAAACTGGAGAGTTTACAACTTGCTTTCAAGAAAGATGGATTTAAAGCAATTATTTGTTTCTGTGAGGCATACAGAAGTGATTTTTCCCCTTCGTTTTAAAGCTGGCATTAAGATGAAATCACATAATCACTACACTACTCTTTAAATCTTCAGAGACATTAAACTGATTATACAGGTAGAATAGCAACATCATAGTTAACATAGTAAGGTTTTCATTTCGATGGAATTTTAGGCAAAATAAATACATTTTAAACCAAACAACACCCCCCACACTTTCATCAGTCTGACTGCTTTTTTTCTCATGTTGCTGTGTGTAATTTTGAATTTCTACTTAGCTGAGTATACAGAGTAATAGAAGGTCTTCACTTGCCAGAATTCAAATTTGTCTTACAGCACTGCCTACATACATTCAAATCACATTTACAAAGAAATGTTCACCACACACTTCCAGCATACAGATATGTCATTAGTATACCATTAGTACTAGAATGATTTTATAACTCCTATGGATGTTTTTTTTCCACTGAAGAACTATTCCAAGGTTTACTGGGGAACTTCCAGCTGTATAATTTCCTTTCCTTACTGTGTTCTGTTTTCCCACCAAACAAGGAGGAGAGAGGGAGACTCAGGGAAGAAGTTTTCTCACAGCATTGATTGTTTCATGAAGACACGTATCTGTGATGAGAAATGCTCTTGCTCAGATAGCTGGTGATGGAGAGACATGGGTGACAATAAAGATGACATTCTTTGGCATGGGGACTGAAGTTACAGCTGTGTGTGTGCACGTCTGCAGCGCAAAAAAGGGGAGACAGCAAAGAATCACGGTGAGACATCAGTGGAGGGACTCAAAGGGACTCCCTCCTAAGCCTAAATTGAATAAGAAGGGACATGTCCCTCTGTTGGTGCTCCATCGATATTCCCTTCAGGTACAGTGCTCTCCTGGTTCTGAAGGTCACCAAAGGCTTGACCCTTACAAGGTTGACAACACCCTTAGCTCTGTCTAGCATTTAAAGATGCGAACATCTGGCAAAATCCAAAGGCCAGTATGAATAGGGAGGACCTACTGAACCCGACTTCCTCTACCTCAGAGTCTTCCCTCAGTTCAAGTACTCATAAAGAGGTACCAGAGTTGAACATTTTGTTTCTATTCCTGTGAGTGTATGAAAACTGAGCAGTGTTGCAACCAAGTCCTAATCAAAAGACCATTACGTCAAAGTTGGCAAAATTCAGGAGGGCAGGTTGAATATCAGTCTTCTCAATAATGATACCAAGAGGTAGTTTAATTCTTTGTTATAATATAAAACTAATCTTAGCATGAGTCACAAGTAGTTTTGACTGATAAATGTCTCTAATCGAAAACTGAAATCTGTGAACATCTCCTTTTCAGATAATTGGCTCCATCTGTAGACATGTTCCATCACAGTCTCAATTCCTGTGTAGACAAATACAAAACACAGGCATTCTTCTTGTTTAGAATCCCATTTGTTGTCTCCACTGGGCTTGCAGCCCCACACATACATAAGATAAGCTTGTCTGACATTCGTAAGTGAGAACATTTATGTCTTTTCTACCCAATAAAGATAATGTCTTCTAAGTGTGCAAGCTTATTTTTAGAGGAAATATTTATGTATTAAAAGGGCTCTTATAATGCTGGAACATTTGTTTTGCCAGCTACAGTCATCATAGGTACATCATTAAATTTACAACAGTAGCTGCTCTCTGCTAATTTTGTAATGTTTTGACAGAAGTTAGCACATGAATGTATGTTTGTGCTACTAGTCATCGGTGAATCATACCACTTAATTGGATGGGTCAAGAAGATAAATAGATGTGGTCTTTGGGAAATGAAAATGGCTTCTTTCATTTGTGACTGAGTTTGTTTGTACACTGGTTTTGTTGGAAGTAGCAATTTTTGATGGGGATTATGGAAAAAGCGGTGACTTATTTTCCTAACACTTGAGTGAGTGGTGATAGTTGTTGGAGGATGTGATGACAGAAGAAAAGCGGGTTTTAATTTTGGTTTTGAAGTGGGTGGGGGTGGGCAAGTGGATACTCAAGACACATTAATGAAGTTATGTTGACAACTGTTAAGTGTGAAGTCTGTCATGTATCTCATTGCAATGAATGTGTCTTTATGAGCAAACTGTATTGGAGACATCTGTGCAATTGTCAGCTGCAATTAAAAGATGATTCAGCAGTGGACATACAGTTGAAAATGAAGGACAGGATGATTTTTTTATGTGGGTGTGTCTACTTCGGTTTGCCAAATGTGACATATCTTTCTGACAAGCTAATTCTTTCCAAGTATCTACTAAAACAAAAAATTATTTGACTTAATTTCTTTTTGTTATTTTAAAATACAATTTCCACAGTAGGAGAGGACTTGAACATTGTAAGGCAAGCAAATGGAGACTTTTTGGTCATATCCTTGTTGGTAGCATTCTGGAGATTCATAGAGCAATTACTTCCAGAAAGACTTTGGAAAGAATGAGGTAAAACATCACTTGTCAAGCATGCAAAATAATCTAAGCAGGGGATAGTGCTTAGTCCAGGGCACATCTCTGCTTGCATGTGCCGTGCTCACTTTTAACACGTTGTAGATGTGTATCATGGTCCATTTTCCTAATACCTTTCTGACTGTACTATGGATTTTGATGTTGCTTTCAAAGGGGCTTGCAAGGGACAGCTGGGGTTTCTCCTCATAAGGGATGAACAATATTTGGGATGGTTGGCTGATTTTTTCTCCGCCACATAGCTTCCCCTCGCAATCAACCTGAACTTAAGAAAAGTAAAGATATTTGAGGAAGGATCCAGGCTTTTCTCAGGGAGTTGAATAGCCTTGTGCAGCAGTTAAAGCTGTTCTGCAGCTATCAGTGACTCCACTTCCAGTGCAAGTACTAAAATATCTCTTCCTAGCTCCAGTTAATATTGATAGGAGTTTCCCAGTAGATGATGATGGAAGTAGTTCTCAAGTGGGTAGCGTGCTTTGAAAAGCGTGTGATGTGAAGAGGAGGTTATGCCTATCTGAACCTTGGATGCTGTCTCATCTCTTGTTGGAGGTAGCTGTATAAATTTTTCTTTTTATACTTTTTGAATATCTTTTACGACCTTCCTTTCCCCCTCCATCTTGGCAAAAAGCAAGGAAGCAGCTACAAAGTAACAGCACTGAAGTCTAATTCCAGAACTGGAAGCTGTTACTTGGATGTAACCGGAAGCAGTGCTATTTGTCCTTGGTTAAAGATTGATTTTGTGTCCCTAATGAAAACACAGGGATAAGGAATCATGCTGATTTAGGTGGTAGGCAGCTGGAGTGAAGGGCTTATTAGGTACCTAGTCTGTGAGGTGAAGGCGTGAGGAGGAGCTGAAAATGAGCATCTTTGTTTAAAATACATCTATTTCTTTTCCATGGCGACGTTTTTCAAGTGTAGAAGGTATCAGCTTCTTTTAGAGTTGCAAGTTGGAGGAAGCTGAGCCTGCTTGCTAGCAGTAAATGAGTTACTTAATGGGAAGAATGTTTGCAAAGCCTGGAGAGAAATAACAGCTGCTTTTTTAAGTTAAAAGAAAAAAAAACCAAAACCAACAAAAACCAAAAACCCGAACCCTATAACATTTCAAAACTGTAGCATGACCGGGGATTCTTTTTTTAAAGGCCTGGATGAAAGGAAATTAGTAATGTGTAGGGGGTGCTGAGTGGCCCAGGCACCTCACCTGTTTTATTCGTAGCTGTAGAGGGAATTCAAAGTTTGACACCAGATGTAAAGCAAACCCAGAGCCACATGAACTACTAGCCAGCTTCCTTCAGCAACATTAATTTACAGTCTCATGAGAGAACGCTTTGGCTTGCTGCCAGTTTTGACTTCAAGCAGAGTTGTCGGAGGAGAGAGCAGTGCAGGCAGTGGTCCCTTTCAGGCCACGGCATCTGGGCACTGGAGCAGACAGCCCAGGCTCCTGGCCGGGCTCCGATGCAAACATTACAGAGCACGTCTGTGCCCCAGCTCCCTGCTGAAAGGCGGCATTAATTATCCTGCAGCTCCGCGGCTCTGCGCCGCCTGCCTGGTCTATTACAGGGTGCTGGCATCTCTACGCTGTGGAAGTGGGCTTGCCAAAACTCATGTCTGAGGTTGGCTGACGTGTTTGGCATTGCTGGGCCCTGCCAGTGGGTTCCTTGGTTGTTTGCTGGGAGGAGGGCAGTGGAGGTGGTGCAGGCCAGGAAGAGGAGCTGTTTAGCCAAAGTCTCTTTGGTTTGCCATTGGCAGAGCTGTGGGATGACACAGTAAGAGGTAGGGAGGCGTGATGCCTCTCAGCTTTTCCCAGCCCTCCAGTCTTAAAAGAAGTGCATTTGCAAAGTACCTTGATACTTGTTAGGGTGTTTTATGTGACTCGTGGATTCACTTTCCAATCTTTTGCTGTTTTCTTTTGCTTTCTTTTCAAACTATCCATTCATATGTGGATATCCCATCCCTGGAAGTGTTTGAGGCCAGAGTCTATGTGGAATCTCATTTAGTGAATGGTGTCCCTGCCCGTGGCAGGGGAGTGGACCTGATGATCTTTGAAGGTCCCTCTCTCCCCAAATCATTCTACGATTCTGTGAAATGCTGAGTAGTTTGAATGCTAAGAATACATGCTCGGGCAGCTGGAGGTGTGTGTTGTCACTTTAGTGACTTGGAGGATTGAACCCAGAAGACAGCAAGAGGCTTTTTGACAAATGACTTGTTTTCAGGGGTTTTTTGAGTAAACTTTTAGTAAATCAGGGGTGATTACTTCCACTGCAGCAGTAATGTACAGTTTTTTGGTCTGTTTTTTTTTCTGAACACAGCATTTTCTCTTTTCACAGTTTCTGATGTAGATGCCCCAACAAAGACAAAGATAAAGGGTCTATCAAAGCTGTTGCCACACTAGTATATAGACTGCATACATTGACTTTTTATGTGTTTGCATCAGATACGCTCATCAGTTCATAAGACTGATTATTGTGGGTCAGTGGAACAATAAATCCAATGCTGGGATTCATGATAATTGATTAAAAGAGTGTTTTTTGAAAGATTATGAAGTAGTTCTATGGCATGCATTTATGTAATTTCATTATACAAAGTGCTTCTCCAGTGTAAGCTCTCCCCTGCTGGGTGAAGTTGACCAAATGTTTTCTCCACTACTGTAAGTAAACTTCCTGCAACAGGGCTTTTTGGTGAATGGATATGGTGGATTGACCCTGGCTGGATCCCAGGTGCCCACCAAAGCTGCTCTACCACTCTCCTCAGTTGGCAGCAGAGAGAAAATACCATGAAAGGTTCCTGGCTCAAGATTAAGGGCAGGTAGAGATCACTTACCAATTACCATCATGTAAAACAGACCTGACTTGGGGAAATTAGTTTAATTTATCGCCAATAAAATCCAGTTAGTATAATGAGTAATAAAACCAAACCTTAAAAACTTTTTCCCCCAATCCCTCCCTTCTTCCTGGGCTCAACTTCACTCCTGATTTTTTCTACCTTCTCCCCCCTGAGCAGTGTAGAGGGACTGCTACTGGGATGCACAGTCAGTTCATCACTTGTCTCTTTCAGTTGTTCCTCCTCAGGTGGAGGACTCCTCACACTCTTCCTCTGCTCCAGTGTGGGATCCCTCCCACAGGAGACAGTCCTCCACAAATTTCTCCAATGCAGGTCCTTCCCAAGGGTTGGAGTTCTTCACAAACTGCTCCAGTGTGGGTCCCTTCCACAGGGTGCAATCCTTCAGGAATAGGCTGCTCTAGTGTGAAATATGCCCCCAGGGTGTCATAAGTCTTTCCAGCAAACCTCATGGGCTCCTCTCTCCATGGGTCTGCAGGTTCTGCCAGGAGCCTGCCCCAGCACAGGCTTCCCATGGGGTCTCAGACTCCTTTGTGCATCCATCTGCTCTGATGTGGGGTTCTCCAAGGTCTGTGGGTGAATCTCTGCTCCACCATGGACCTCCACGGGCTGCAGGGGCACATCTGCTACACCATGGTCTGTACCACAGGCTGCAGGGGAACCTCTGCTCCAGTGCCTGGAGCACCTCCTTCCCTTCCTTCTTCATAGACCTTGGTGTCTGCAGGGCTGTTTTTCTCACATATTCTCACTCCTCTCTCCAGCTGCAATTGTGGGGTTTTCCTCCCTCACCTTCTCAAATAAGTTATCCCAGAGGTGGTGCCATCATTGCTGATGGGCTCAGCCTTGGCCAGCAACGGGTCCATCCTGGAGCCAGTGGACATTGGCTGTAATGGACATGGGGGAAGCTTCTGGCAGCTCTCACATAAACACCCCTGTAGCCCTACAGCTNAAGGTCTGTGGGTGAATCTCTGCTCCACCATGGACCTCCACGGGCTGCAGGGGCACATCTGCTACACCATGGTCTGTACCACAGGCTGCAGGGGAATCTCTGCTCCAGTGCCTGGAGCAGCTCCTTCCCTTCCTTCTTCATAGACCTTGGTGTCTGCAGGGCTGTTTTTCTCACATATTCTCACTCCTCTCTCCAGCTGCAATTGTGGGGTTTTCCTCCCTCACCTTCTCAAATAAGTTATCCCAGAGGTGGTGCCATCATTGGTGATGGGCTCAGCCTTGGCCAGCAGTGGGTCCATCCTGGAGCCAGTGGACATTGGCTGTAATGGACGTGGGGGAAGCTTCTGGCAGCTCTCACATAAACACCCCTGTAGCCCTACAGCTACCAAAACCTTGCCATGCAAACATGATACAATGGGATAAAGCTGTGCTATTCCAACTACATGGTGCTGGATCAGGTGTCATTCATCCCCCTAGAGCCCCTTAGCATGGTCTGTGGCTGCTTTGACAGAAATGTGTCTCTCCATCCCAGTGATCTACCAATGCAGAGACCTCCATGGTGCTCATGCTCACAGTAGCACAGTCTGAAACACGCACTTTGGACATAATTGTTAATAACCCATGTGTCATCCACATATATTGCACCTCCTAAAGGGTCTTTAGTGTTACCAGAGGGGTATGAAGAGTAATAATCTAGAAGTCACGGGTAGGAAAGGGAAAAGTTTACTTACTGGATATATTAAGGACCAGCAGGTTTTTTGGAGTGGGAGTGTACAGGTGGAGAGAGATTTAAACAGGCACAAAACTCAAGGGTATCATTAACTAGGGCATTGGACAGCATCTCTGACCACATAAGCAGAGAAGTGCCTGTGGCTTATCAGGTGGAAAAAGAAAGGGAAGGAGGCTCTTTTTCCATCTCATCCCCAAATAAACAGGTTGGCCGACTTTTGTCTCTGTCACCTGTGGCTTTATTAAGGTTTGCATCAGTCTGCTCCAAATGGACACTTTCAGCTGTATGACCAGGACCTTTTCTGAGTCCAAATTTTCACCACAATCAAGGCATTGCATTCCCACTATTGTGGTTGTGCTTGTAAATAAGAGTTCTGGAGGACACACGCAGAAGAGGGCAGGCTGATGTGTTTCTCCAATATATGCAAGAGGCAACTCAGTACATTTAATATGAGTTGCATAGGTCAGTACCAGATTAGGTACTCCCACTGGAGAGGAAGAGGCATCTTCCAGGTGAACTAATCCAGAAACACTCTTCAGTATATTGCAGGATAGAAAGGAGTGTATCTGCACCTTTAGAAGCCTTAAAAAAATTTAGATAAGCATGTTTTTAACTGACATGAGATTTTCGAGATCCATTCTGAACACTGAACATTTTCAGAACATGTGCTCAGTTGTAGTGGGGAGCAGTGAACTACAGCCTGTGATGGGATGCTTCAAGAACTGCTTTGTTGTTTGTCCATCTGTGCAAATCAGTTTCTTGCAGTGCACAAATCTTGACTCCATTGTCTTTTGCCCAGAGTAACATGTCCTCGAGGCAGTTCTGGATGCCAAAAAGTTAGTTCCAAGCAGAAGGCTAGCTCCTCTGAGGGTCAGCTGTTACATGAATGTAAATGTACCCAGCCATTCATAGTGGAATGAACTTCACTTCCTACCACTTGTAGACTCCCATTAAATATTTAACAACAGGGGAGGACAAAAGCAGGAGCTGTAGGTACTATGGGATGGAGAGCCTGCTGCTGCAGAGGGACAACTGCATGCTGCTGCTCATACAGCTTCAGTGGAGACTTACAGTGCCTGAAACCACTCGGGAAAGTTTTGAGAAGAGACCTTTCTGGTTTTGGCCCAGCAAAACTTTTTTTTAGGGTGCTCCTACCTAATTTTCAGACAGCCAAAACCCACCTTAGTTATCACCTTAGTTAGACCTTAGTTATCAGGTCTAATGCTCATTTTGTCTTTACCTGGAACTCTTCTGTTCTCCCCATCTGTTCGCTGTGCTTGGTCCCAGTGGTAAGGTAAGCATTTAATCCCAAATGCTGATCTGTTAGCTTCTAAGAAAAATTTGAATTATCTCACTGGGCAGAAAGAGAAGAATCCCTGAACTAATTTACCTGGTTTTGCTGAACTCCCTGTGGAAAGTTGATCCCATCTTCCTTTGCTAGGTTTTAGCTAGAAAAAATGCAGTTCTGGGGCTGCTTTCCTCCAAGTCCTTTTCACAAGGACTCACTGCTTTCCTCCAAGTCTCCTTTTTTCACAAAATAATGGCAGAGAGAAATGGTAGTACTACTGCAATGTGGTTTACCTTCTACCTTGCAAAGGTTTAATAACCTTGCTCTCTGCTGGACAGTTAAATCCCAGAGCCCAGAGGACAGAGTCCATGCATTGCATTCTGTAGCTGTTGCTTCTTTCAGTTTCAGGCTGAAACTTCCTTCACCTTCTCTGTCTTCATGGATGAAGACAGAGTGGTAGATGTTTTGCACATGTGCCTGAATTGTGCTTGAAAAGCATTAAACCATGAACTTCAGGCACTCATAAAAAGTGCATCCATGACAGCACAGTGCACACATTTGGCTGCAAAACCCATTCAAGAAGCTGGGTAAATTCTTAAAGCAGTTAAATACTCATTACCTGAACACATTTAGCTATGTTCTACCTGACTTAAAGCCACAGAAGGTAAGAGGCAACCCCTGTGAATCAAGGGCCAGTTAACATGAGCCTGTAAGAAGCAAAATACCTAAACACTTTTTGGAAACTGGTCATAACTGTAGGAAACCTTTAGCAGTAACAAAAATATTTCTTTTGCTCCTGTTGAAACTTGCTAATGTGCATTTGCAGCTCCTGTTTGCAAGAATGAAAACCAGTTTTAGGAAATAAACAGAAGAACCTTGCTGCATTTTCTGCAAGGCATCAAATATCAGAAAGGGTGACACTGTCCTTGGTCCCAAAGCACAGACTACACCTGGGGGCTGTATTTCACACAGCAGCAGCTACTCAAACCTGGGTCACCGCATCTTCGTGAACAAGGCTGGTGAGTGCTGGCTACTGCTGAGCAGAACAGGTGAACAGAACTATCAGGAAGGAAACAGTATGGGTCATTTATGGGATTACACTCCAAATGTTTGAGTACCTTTTCATCGACAAATCCTAAGCAATGCAAATGCAAAATAAGTATCTCACAGTGTGCTTTTATTATTTTTTCACAATATAAACTAGACAGACATGGAAAGTTTAATGGCAGCATGTTCTTATAACATTTTAAAGACAAAGAACAACATAATCATATTAAATGATGATAAACTGACAAGCTACATTACCATACATACATCATCCAAAGGTACTGGATAAACAATATCTGCTTATGTACATTTATGCTGGTGATAATTAAAATTCAAATATTCAGAAGAAAAGGAAAAAACCGCTATTTAAATTATAAAAATATATAGTTTTTGTGTGGAACTCTTAATGCTGTATTACTTTTTGAAGATAATTTCATTGTGTGATGAAGCTGCATTAACTTAGTATAGAAGTGTGATTTAAACCAAATACAGATTACATTAGCTCTTTTGTCTTCCTTGCATTTAGCCTTGTTGGAAAGAGAGATAGGAATGAAAAATAAAGCTGGGCTTTTGCAATGAGAAAGAATTTTTATACCCATAAATTAAAATATGTATAGTTTTTCATATAGTACTGAGCCATAAACTCATAATAGAAATGAATCATTTTGCTAGTTTATTCAGAGATAGAGAGAAGAAAAGAAGAAAGGCTTTAAACATGCTACTTCACGATACTTTTAATCCATAGGTTTGTGAAGTGGAGTGCAGGTGCACAGCTAAGCAGTGTCATGCTTCAGGGTCAAAGCATGCAGTCCAGACTCCTGCTGCCTCAGCTGGGGAGACTGCGTGGACCAGGGGGACTGGGACTGTGTTCTTTGAAACACATCACCTTCGTGTTGCCTTTGCACATCTGGTTTCAGACTTCTTTTTTCATAATTGTTCCTTCTTAGTGCAAAACTACTCAGGCTATATAATCCCCAATCATAACAGCAAACTGATGAAATTTTATGAACTAGATAATTTTATAGCATTTTATATGTAATTTTGTAATTGCAAATTTTTAGTAATCGTAGCCATGTAGTGCACACACTGGTAGCTGCTTTTAGTTATTTTCAGACCATCTTGGGTGAACTCCTGCAACATGTGAAACTGAAGATTTTCTGACATACCAATGTCATTCACCACATCTTCCAGCTCCCTTTCTCATCTCCATATATTCTCCATTACCTCAACAGCCCCATCAGTCCTTTGGTAGATCCAGTGCTTGTTCCATTAAGAAATGTCCTCTGTATTACCTCTAATTTCAGAATACTTTTGCACAATTTTTTCATCTGTTCCTAAGTTACTGATTTGTGACAGATCTCAGGTGATCCTACAGATTATTTTTTCAGAAGCAAAATACTTTTCATCATTATTTTCTTAAAAAAATTGATTAAGGACACCTAAGCTGAATATTGCAAAACCCAGTACTTCTCTTTGATGCTTATGCATTTGCTGTTTTTAAAAAGACTGCCTTCAGTATTAACAAAGTCCTATAGTAAAAAATAATTGTGGGGTCTCTGCAAGCTTTTTCTGTTCCCTTATATCATCCTTTTTCAATGGAAAGGATGAAAGATAAACAAATTCCAGGTAGCACTCATCTTTAACCAGGGAGATGTTTCAGTGATCTCTCTATTTCTCTCCACTTCCTGACCTCTTCCTTCCTTTTTGACCTCTGATTCTCTACACCTAAACACTGCAGAAGTGTCCCTCTTTTTAATGTTTTTTTTTTTTCTTTTACAATTTGAATATGGTGAGAGTGGTCAGATGTCTGTGCATACACAGTGACAGAGGATGGGTTTTCACTGAAGCATAGTCTTTGAGCATGGAAGTCTGTAAGGCATTTTGTGGAGAAAAAATCTTACATGGAAGTGTAATGAAGAGTAGGAAAGAGGAATTATTGCAAAAGAAATGCAGGAGTGAAAAGAGAGGATTTTATTTAAGAAGTTCAAGCTTTTATATACATTCAATATTTCTAAAATGTTTTCTTAATAAATGTATTATCAACTATCATTATACCTAATGCAGCCACAATACTGTACTATTCTGCAGTCAGGATGGGAAAACTCCATTAGCTCTTTAATAAAATAAAATCATCAGCAGTCATCATGACTCTTCTCTTTGCCTGGTACTAACAAATACACTGGGAAGTCCAGTGAGTAGACACAATGGAACACAAAATCCTCAGCATTCATTTAATTGTGTATCATGTGTCGTCTTCATATTATTTCTAAAGCAGCTTTAAAAAACTTTAGCCATTGGAAGGTATTAAAAAACAAAACCCCATTCAAATTATCCTGGTATTATAGCAGCACTGGAATTGGTATTTTTTACTAATTTTGACAATGTAAACCTTTAATAAAACAAACAATGTTGAAACAATTTGAGGTCTAATAGTTCATAAACTTTAATGGGCATATGGGTACAAATCGAAACGAAGACTAGATTGTGAAATGAAACATAAGCTCAATAGCAGCCAATTCCAGTTGTGCAATTGGCTGCAAACAAATTCAATTTGTAAGCTGAGATAAAAAACAAAGCCCACACTCAATCCACAATACTCCTCAGTTCCTCTGATTTGAAATATTTTTCATAAAAACCCTACATGACCATGCCCACTTCTTAGAGAAGCACTCTGAAACCACTGCAGGTACGATTTGTTTGATGGTGGGATTTTTCCTTTTCCTTTAATCAAGCATAGTTCACATTTTTGTCTTCTTAGAAATATTTCCTTTCTACGTTTCTATAAAATTAAGTAATTTCAAATCTGAAATGTAAGCTTGCTCCATCTTTGCTCGTACAAAGTGTAGGTGCCACGACTAAATAGCAGTAAAAATGCTGAGATGTACAACTCTTAAAAAAACCAACCAAACATAAAAGCAGCTTTGAAGACACAACATCAACTACAGCCTTAACATTGAACATATTACATTCCCGAGTTACTGGAGATATTTTGCATATAATGCCACAAAGTTATTCAGCTGAAATCTTGAGGTTGGAGCTACAGTTTATTCACTGTGTGTTTTTCACCCTTTGAGCACTTATGTATTGAACAGTACATTTTATCCCAAGCTTTGCAAACTTTCCTTTTATATCTGGACGTCCATCTACCCACAAATCCCAGATTTCAAAAGTTTCATAGAAAAAATAGAAGCACAGGATTTAAAACATTTGAAGCTGGACATTTCCATTCCTCAGAGCAGCCCCTGGGACTTGACGCTTCAGAGTCTTCGGTTTCCAGGGGACTCCTTGCCCCCGTTGAGCTCACGGAAAGCCCCGCTTTGAACACAGGTCTGTTTATAAAACTGTATGATGTACTCCACGTTAATTTTACTTGTGTTGCATTTTGTAACAGGAGCAGATGACTTCACGCCTCCCACTCCCCCTTTTTCTTCACCCTATTTTCACTTGAGATGACAGTAGGCACCTGCACAAGAGAGGTGTCAAAGAGTCTCTGTCCAGAGAGAGGATTTTGAGTTTCTTCATCAACTTTTCTTCTGTAGACAGTCTTAAGAGATTATTCAGATGAAAATATTTTGAGGACGAGGGGCAGGATGATAAATCTCACTTTCCTTTCCTGTTATGAAAATGAACTTGATTTTGGTGTCCAGTTTGATAAACAAGGATAGTCAGAGCTAATCTGTGACTTAGCTGAGGTCTGCTTTTTGCCAAATAAAATTAAGATCTTTTTCAACTTTCAGGGATTTAAGAGACCACATTTAATTGGTTTCAAACCCCCAGAGGAACTCTGTAAGTAAGCAGGATTAGTTGCAGATATGAGCCCACTAAAGTGGGACACAGGTCAGGTCTTCAGACTCCAGCTCTGCTCTGTTGAAGCAGGCACTTAAGGTCTCCTGATGTTTCTGTGTCAGTAGCCACAAAAAAACATTTTGCTGCTGAGAAAATCATTGGAACAGCAATTTCCTGCGAGCCCCAAAGATTTAACTTTACACTTCTATTAAAAAAAAAAGTTGACATGTATTGTGTGGATATTGTGATTATGATGTGATGGCACAGCTGGTAACTTGAAAACACACGTTTAAAAGGCATAGGCAATCATATTTCCAACTGTTCTCCTGTAGGGATAACAGAGTGTCCTTTAAGAAGTTTCTGTCTTGACTCCACATATGTACCATGTTGAATTGTTTACTAGTCTGCTCTTGCCAGCAGGACAGGGTGAGAACTTTGTTCATGCTGACCTTGTCTTTCAGATCCCTCTTGGAAAATGCTAGGAAATTCAACACAATTTGGCAGTTTTTAGCAGCTCAAGTAACTGCCCTTGTAAGTGTAAGCAGGTAGGTCTTTGTCAGTATATTCGCTCTTCAGAGATAAAATAATCCAGCCAGCGGCATTAATTAAAAAAAAAAAAAAAAGAACGTAAAATACTCTGGGGCTCATTAAAGTTAAGAATAAGAACATGATGTGATGATAGATACAACTTGCTGAGGTTCCGAAAATAGCAGGTTAAAATGTAAATATCTTTCAATAAATAATTTTCCGGCAATGTAAAAATAAATGATATTTCCTTTGGCAGTAATAGCTGATTTAACCTTTCGCTGGGAAGTTGCTTTGCTCATAAAATATCATTGTGCTACAGAAAAAAAAATATTATTTTGTTGTTTTGAAAGACTTTTGTAATCCACAATAAACTGGGTGACTCTACTTATGTCCGAGATAAGCGCCAAGAGTGATGCAAGCTCCCACCAGAACCAGACTCAGAATAGTCTTCAGAGAGATCCAGGAGAAATCGAACAAAGGCCTCATATTGTTGCCATACAACTCCACAAAGGCATCCTAGAAAGGGAAATAATGAGAAAAGGAATATCAGAATTGCAGTTACTGGTTTTTTGGGGAACAAGGGAAATGGGGAAAGGCAGGCAACTTCTTCACCCTCAGGGGTCACCCAACAATCCTGATGGCACATGAAGACCACACAAACCTATTAAAATAGTGATTTGGGAGCTCTGTTTTTTGTGCTTAAAAAAAGTTCTCCTGCTTACTCCTTTATAAATATTACTGAAATTACTTAAGTTTGTGACTTCTGCTTTAGGCATACCTAGTCTAACAGAAAAGACAGAAGCAGCATTTTAAAATATAAGTTACCACTATTTTGGGTCCTAAATGTTGTCCATACAAATATACACAAAGGAAGTCGATGAACCTTCATTCTCCAAATCTTTCATTTCCACTGGATAAGTAACATCTATATTTCAGGTCAGCTTCATTCAAAATAAGGCAGTATTTGTTTGGTTCCCTTCGGATGGGCTCAGAAGACTTTGTGTGGTAGCCACAGATATTTATTCCATATGACCTGAAGGTGTTAGGGTTGTGTTACACCTATGATAATCTTTCACAGCTGTCACCAAAAAGGGTGATGCTGTGGTCCAGTGCTCCAGGAAAACCTGGTCGTGCATGTAGGCACCAAATGGAAAGGCTGTTTAAATAGCAAAGATAAAGTTTCTGTGACTCATAAATACAGTGGGATTTGACGGGGCAAATGACTGGACTGGTGATACTCTGCACGTAATGCCTTTCTTTCAGACTGCAATTCCTAACGAGCATGACACTTCAGAGCATTCCTGAGAGACAGATAAATCATACTGTATGGCACCAAAGCAGTAAATAGCCAAGCTGAATGACTTCAAAAATGTGACAAAGCTGATAGCATCGTTTATGGCAACTCTTTTACTGTGTGGCCAATTAAGGTCTGCTCCCAAGCTATTGGAATAAGCCAATGAAATAGCTATCTAACGTGACGGTTTCTGTCTCTACTTTGATTACCCTAGACTTCCCATTTTTGGTAGAAGTTAACATTCTCTATTAAAGTTATAGTGTCTTCAGCTGTTTTGCAATGTTATTATGCTAGGAGGTAACCTGTCTTCTAATAATACATATATTGTTATGGTTTACAGCAGGAATTGAGGAGACAAAGGTGTCCATTACTGATGTAAACCTTCCAACCGAGCTAATGATAATCAAATTCTGTAGTTAAATTAGCTTCCCTCTCCAGGCATCTCTAGTTATTGTCAGAAGAGGCGCTTTTGTGGTTTCACCACGAGAGGGCGTGTAAGGTTTTTTAATATTTTGACTTCTATTCACTAGAGGCTGAGTGAGATTCAAATAAATAATAGATATTTGTTTCCAAAATGTGTTATTACATTAAGTAATATTGGTGTATGTTGTAGGTCAGAGTGGATGTAAGTAGGTAAGACTTCGTAGCAGAACAGCCACAGGCTCTGGCCAACTGAGTGACGTGAAAACACGTCTGCCTCTTGCTATTTCTCAATGCTTGTTCCTCTAGGCAACAATTTTCCAACTTGGGTTTCCAAAGGTATATTCTTAAGTGAAAGCAGCTTAACCCTTTGTGGGAAGGATGGAATGTTTTAATGCAAACTCTTCATTTCAGAGAGAAATTGGCAACTTTTGCTTAGCTGCCTGTTTTTTGACATAGACATTTGTAAACTCTGTCCTTAATATTCTGCTGTGCTGTTGCAGAGCTGAAAAAGCATACTCGGTTTGCTGTGCAGCTCTTTGGAAAGCTGCTTTTATTTCTCCTTAAGGCTATGAAGTAACACAATATCCTAAAATGTTACAGACTGGGCTAAATCCTGTTGTCGCCAGTACAGACTCACTGACTTCCACGGGAGCCTTGCCTGTATAGGGAGTTCAAGATCGAGCCTTATAAAAATACAACAAGGGTAAAGTTCAACACTTGGCGATATTATTATGGGTGGAAAAGAGAGGAAATGAAAAAAAACCCCCTCATGGAAATGCAGGTCATGTGAAAACATTTAAATGTTAAGGTTTTCATGGTTTCTTTCTGTGGGGAAGGTCTCACTTCTGTATATTCATGACAGCTGATGCATACACAGTATCAATATCAAAAAGAATATACTTTGTGCCTCCCTTCTATCCCAGTTCAGGAACATTCCTCCCAGTTTTTCTGTGAGACCATTTCCAATGATTCCATAGAGCTTCTGGCATTGGGTATGGAGATGGATGGAGGGGAACAGTAAAACTTGGATACAAGACAAAAACATGGCATAACCTATGGCTCAAAAGAGGAACGTTAACAAAAAATGTGCAGCATGCAGTACTTTTTTGTCCGAGATTATTACAACAATAACATGAACCCAACCTAATGGTGTCTGCACTATATATTACAAGTAGCTCTTTATGATCGTTCCCCCTCCCCTTCTCAAACATCCTGATTAGGCCTATTTCCGAAGCTTGTTTGAACAGCCTGTCACTATTTGTTTAAGTTTCAAACCTGTTTTAAATAAACACATGTCCATTTTATGTACTAAAACAAGGGGGGTGGGAGAAGGGAAGTATGACCCGTTGCTGAAAACTATTTTAGCACAAAGAGAACCCTAAACAGAATTTTAACCTTTCATAAGGTTTTGTCTTCTGTAAACCCATGTATTTGTCACTGGATTTTTGTCACCTAAACAGCTCTGTTTAAAATAAGACAATCTCAGCTAAAATAAATAAGATTAGGAAAATTGTTTGAAATGCTTGATGTCCTTTGAAAAGCACTCTTTATAATGAAAGCAAGGGTCCCCTTGGCAAATAGACCGAGGCAAGTTCTGGCTTGGTCAACCTTTCTGGAAGTCTTACACAATTGGAAAGAAAATCGTTGCAGACCTTCAAAATTTAATGGGAAGTTATATCCTGGATGTAAAATTATATCAGGGCTGTTAAAAATTATATGGAAAAGAACTCTTCATTCAGCTCTGTAAGTTTTTAAAAAGCCATTTCTTAAGAAGCTTTTATTAAGTCAAATCAGTCCATTGCTGGTTTACTGTGCAACTCTGTGTTGACTGTTTCCATGAGGCAAGAAAGGTGGTGGTGGAGAAGGGAAAGATGCTCTGCCTGAGCTCCTCTTAGGCACCAAAGCACCTGAGATGCCTGCTTCACCTTGCCTGCTTTGACTGGAAGCCATGAGGATTGCCCCTAGGGCACCCCTTACTGCCTTCTTGCCCACTGGACTATATATAGGGAGGACAGAGCATGTTCCTGGCCAGAGTTCCAGGGATTTGCAGGGAGCCCAGGTCAGAAGCAGAGTTTGTCACTCTGGGAGGATTAGGAGGCGTAATAGTGCACTGAGTCAGGGCAGTCTCAAAACAAAGAGATCACACTAACCCGCTCTTCCGCTGGCCCAAATTCGGCAGCTCTGATCCAAGAAACAAATGTCATCTTTAATTACACGGGCATTCTTTGCTTGTGGAATGAGCCAAGTTTGTTCAGCCTCGGTCCCTTTGCAGCTCAGCTTGCACCCCGGCCCGAGAGGCAAGGCACAGCTCCTCGGTCACAGAGGAGGCGGTACTGCCCACAGGCTGAGCCCAGAGAAGCATTATGGATCTGATGGATCCTTACCAAAAATGTGGAGGAAGAAGGCAATTTCTGCCTGGCATTTCTGACCAAGAGGGCAGCGAGGAGAGCAAACATGAGGAAGTAAACGCTTCCTTTTTCTACCTGAATCAAACAGCTGGTGAGGAAGTGACTTTATTTCCCTCGTTATCATTGGGTTGGCAGGATATCCTCTTGAGCCGCATTGTATTGAATGAAGAGCCAGAGACATTTCCATTTTACTGTACGGGAATTGCCTCACAGCTATTTTACGCTGCCCTCTCTGTGACTCCAAAACAAACAAACAAACAAACAAACAAACAAACAAACAAACAAACAAACAAACAAACACACACTAGCCCCTGGCTTTTGAAGAAACTTGTACAGGTCTGAACAAGGCCACTTAGCCACCCAGGGCAGGAGAGGGAATGGCATACACTCTGATGCCAAGGTTTGGCAGCTGAATGACTTTTCCCTCACCCCTGCCTCCACATGAATGACATAAATTCTCATAAAAGCTTTTGTTCCCGCATGGTAACTCATTTCAGAAAGAGTTTGGGGAGTGAGGGAGGGAGGGGGTGGACAGAGCTGGTTAAATCGTCCCATGTTTTCTATGCAGTGAAACCTCATTAAAATGTCATCTTGCAGCTAACAAGAAAAGTTCTTGGAACACAAAAAGTAGACAAATGTGTAGCTGTTCTTTTCCCAAAGAGTTTATGAGTCTTTTATGCAAGCCTAAGTCGTGAGTACAAATAAGGGCAGCTCAGCCCTTGGCTGTGCTGTGCTGAGGTGTGGTTTTTCACAAGGTCCGTATCTTTAGAGAGGCCGATATCTTTTTTACACCTGGGAGTGCTGACATGCTGGTAGTCCTGCCAGGTGCACATTAACAAATTATAATAGGAAGGAAAAGAAGGTGTCACCACACAAGCCCTGCTGATCATAGAAAAAGAACCTGCCTGGGGAGTGGCTTTGGCACGTGAACCCCTGAACTGATTCCCATCTGGGTTTTTTTTTCTTTCCCACTTCACCTTTGCTCGTGGTAGAATTTGGGTCTATTATGGTTCAGTGGTGAACACGGCAGTGCTAGGTTAATGGTCGGACTTGATGATGTTAGAGGTCTTGTCCAACCTGCTATGATTCTATGATTCTGTTTTGAATTCTCTGTTTCTGCGAGGCCTGAAACAGGCTGCAGCTGATGTGTTAGATGCTGTCTGCATACACTTTTTTATTTTCTTTCTTCAGTGTTGTCTGAGGTTTCTGACTTTGAACAAAACTGGTTTTCATCACAGTAATCTTGCCTCACTTCTTTGTTCCTTCTCCTTACTATCTATTTGTACAAATTCCTGCATCAGTGAGCCTGTGATTTTGGGGCTCGCACTGTAAGGCTGTCTGAACTGGCATTAGTGGAAATATTATTTGCATGACTAACTAAACATGTCACTCAGATGGAGACATCTAAGGAGCAAGGACTAACTGTGTTTAGGTTTGCTCATGAAAAGTGATACATATGCTTAGAAATACATAAATGTGAATAATTATAGTAATGGTGATGACTAGTCCTCCTGTCTGTTCTCCTAAAGAGTGACCCTGCTGGCAGGTAGGTTTTCTCCAGACCCCTGCAAGATGAAGGGTAAATCTAGGCTTTGAGGAATAGTCAAGCCACATCTTCAAACACAGGATTTGTAAGGTGTTCATCACTCAGCTTAGATGGAAATCCATCTGGTGTTCAGACTAGGCCACATTCTTGTCAAACCAAGTCAGCATGAGAACTGTTTCAGTAATTTAGTCTTGGCTTCTCTATTTAATTCATTTAGACGTGGTTCTGCAATATGCAAAAGCCCAGACCTAGTGGAGGCTGCCTCGTTCTCTTATTCCTGGAAAGGCCCACACTATAAAATAAGGTATTTCTGGCATTAGGATAACGCTGTAATGTCACTGCAGCAGCTAGCTGGTGGTATTTGATGGGTGCCACTTCTGAGGGAGCACTATTAGCAATTATGAGAAAAAGAAGGCGAGAAGGCCTTCTGGACAAAATACTGTGTTCAAACAACATGGTCAAAGCTGCATTATTTGATCCTTCACAATTTTCAGATCTTTTGTAGGTTGATAGTTCTACTCAAATAATTTGCTGGTTTATTTAATTTTGTAAAGGTATCTTATTTAAATAGAGTGCTAGAAACTGTTCTACCTAGAAAACAAATGTGTCCCTACACGTGAATCTCAGTTGCACTAAAACCAAGTCATTAATGGGCCATTTTCTTCCCCAAATTATCAAACCCATTCTAAAGAGTTTACATTCACATGCAACAGTAAATTTAGTGATATCCATTTGTGGATTTGTGAATCCCTTTGAAGGAGAGAGCAAGTGTCGCAGAGCTGCTGGAGAGACTCATCTCACCCTGTAACATGGCTCTTATACCTGCATCCTCCAAAAAGAGGCTGGATGCATTAAGACCCCTGTCAAATCTTCAGAATGGCTTTAAAAAAATAATGACAAAATGGGCTTGAAAGTCAACGCAGGCCTGTTTTTTCTCTAAATCTTACTTAAATTCTCTGTCTTGCTTGTAACTGGCTTTCAATATGAGTGCCCTCATACTGCAAATAGCCCAGCTAATTTAAAAGCACAACTCTGAAGATTTGTCCACAGTGGGTGCTGCACTGACAGTAGAGAGAAATGTGAACACATCCCCCATTATATTCCCTCCCTGCTCCAGCTGCCCGGGCTGCTCTTGGGCTGCCGCAGAAGACTTAAATCATGTAACCACCTGGGAAATGGGAAACAAAAGTAGCTGCTTGTAGAAGTGCTCAGAGCACTGTGGCACAGTGTTTGTCCTCCAGGCCAAGGAGGCTTTCTTTAAAAAGTGCATCCAGCGGTGCCGGGCTCGAGGCACAGGTATGAGCAGAGGCAGAGAGAGGACAGCAAGGTGGCAAAGCTGTCAGCCTGGGGAGGGACCTGGCTCAGCGTGGCCTTGGCCAGAAAAGGCTGAGGGCACGTGTGAACCAGATGGGTGAAATCCAACTGGTCTGAGCAGGTTGTCCCATTGACTGCAGCACGAGGGACCAGTCATGCGTTTTTCTGCTGCTTGTTTTAACATCCCTCAGGGATATGCTCCATCTCATGTTTGTTGTTTCAACACTCAGTTCTGATCCAAACCCCTTTGGCTTGACAAACTTGTGCTCAGCATTGAGCAAGAGTAGCACAGAGCTGGAGTGGTGGCCTGGCTGTTCCATGGTGCTCCGTGGTGCTCCAGCAGCAAGAGGCCATGTGGAAGTGCCACCCAATCCTTGTGTGACTTGATGCAGGCACTTGTTTTTTTTTCTAGATCTTGTGACAAGCAACTGATTTACAGGGCCAGTGAGACAACACAGCTAACATTATGCTAAAGTAACCTCACGATAAATCTGTAATTTAATGAGTAAGTGCAAAAAAAGGCTATGCTGTAGGCTTCAATGGACAGTTACATTTCTACCACCAGCCACCTGGAAAATATGAATTTGCCCACGTGTTTTCTTTGGCAGCCTACACCTCATTAGCGGCTCAGACCATTTCTGCTCACCTGGAAAAGCCTTATTTGAGGCAGAGAAGAGGCAGCATTTTTTGGTCATTGCTGTCTTTTGCCATTTCCTAAGTCAGCCCTCCCACCAGGAGCTGTGGGAGGCAGACAGGTCCTGGCAGTCTGATGGAACGCTGCAAATTGTCCCCTTCCAATGTGGTGCATGTGAGAATGGGGCCTCTTGGTGTCTTGCTCCATGTTCTCATCAATTCACAGCTAAGTGATAATGGGAAATTAAAATAAGGGGAAGTTCTCTGCTCAGAGGAGATTGTTTTTAATTGGGTGCCTCCCCCCACCCCAATTTTTGTCCTTTCTGTTCTGTTCACCACTTGCGCAAAAATGTGAGACCTGGTAGAGAAATGGAGGGTGAAGGAGCAGGGAAAGGAATGAGCAGAGTCTGTGTAGACTGAGGCAAGTAGAAATTTGGACAAAATGAACTAAGTTGGACAGGTGAAAACTGTTGTCAAAAAAGCTGAACTTTTAAGCCAAGACAGCTTTATGTGTTGCCTTGCCTTATGGATGGAGGACTCATCGGTTTAAGGTGGGCTGGTAAATCTTCAATTTTTGGGTTTATCCAGAAAGTCCTTTGGTAAATGTTATCAGGTAAGAGCTTACAGGGACCACATGAAAAAAAAAAGGACCAGTAAGAGTGTAAGAATACAAGCCAAGTCATAAACAGAGTAAAGGACTTTGTTTTGTTATTCAAAACAGCTCAAATTCATTTGCATACACAGTTGTAATTCATTAACTGTGACCAATAGATTTATTTAAATGCCACCCAGCAAAACCAAAATATGAAGAACTAATAAAAGGCAAACCATCTCTGTCTCTCGACCTCCAAAACCAACACCAAAACATTTAACAATCATCCTGCAGGAGAACTGGGATCTTCTCCCATTCAAAAGAAGTACCACCAGGACGCTGGAAAGCAACGCACCTCCTATCCACATGTATACTTTAATTCTTTTGTAACAAGAAATAATGTCTTGATGATATAAGGAAGGACACAATTTCTCCGTGTTTCCTTTTAGCAGGAAGCTCTAAAACTGAAAAATATTGCACACTGGTAGCAGGAGAAAAAGTGCTATTCTTTAAGTACTTCAGGGGCTTTACTGGTGTCACTGTTCTGGCCATATTCCTTGATGGAAACATGGCTTATACCGGCTGCAGGAGTCTGCCAGCATGGTTGAAGTACCTCCCAAACAATGTGAGTTATACTGGCAAAAGGACTCCTCTCTGGTCTAAGTCTATGGAAGTCTACATAGTGGGGAAGGGAATAATGCCAAAATAGTTATCTCTGTAGGCTAGGGATGTGATTTTTTCCCCATGAGATAGTTGTGCTGGCCAGACTTTGTCATGTAGACCCTAGGAATTTTTATTTGCAAAATAAGACTGTAATTTATTTTAACCAGATGTTCAGCACTGATCTGTGTCTGTGCATTCACAGCACAGCACCCCAAGTAATTTTTACTGTGAAAGACATACCTTGGACACTGGTAAGATTTTAAAAACATAATGCTGAAACTTTAAGACTGTGGTGGGCTTTCCTTTCTTTTTGTTGGTAATGGGTAGCTCCCAATGAAGTAAGCTAGTGTTCTGGGTGTTGAATTTTGCTCCTATCAATCAGATTCCCCACAGGCCCTGTATGGTGAAAGTCTCAGCTCTCCCAGGTATCAGAAATTCACATCAATTGCTGGAGCAAGTCATGCAGTTCCTTACAACCTAATGGTTGCTGGGAGAATAGAGTTAGAGCTGAAATGACCTAGGATCTCTCTTTCCTCAGTAAAAAGCAGGAGGTACAAGTGCCAGTCCTCTGAATAAACAGATCCCTCTTTGTTTTCTTTCATGCCTGGTGTTCTTGAGGGGAGGCAGGGGGTGGTTCTGCTACAGGACAGTGATCATCAGAGTGGTCACGTAGCTGTCACTGGAGCCTGATGTACCAACCACTATCAACAAGTTACACATACACATCCTTGGGAACAGCTGAAATACAGCTTAGCCTGCATTCCTATGGCCAGTCATTCAAAACAGAAACTAAAGGATTTAGCTAACTGCTGCTTATTTTTTTTATAAGCCTGCATGTTCTTGCAGATCATTCACAAAGGGCTGCACATTTATATTTCCTGTTGACATCCTCTGAAAGGGAGAATGCCAATGGAAATAGGATCTTTTAATCAACAGTTTTTGGACAGCAAGTCGGATGAAAATTCATGAAGGATTAAATTCTATCATTGTGACCTTGAACTAAGAGCACAAGGAAGGAGAATGCTGTTAACTTAGGCAGGAAAGATTGGTAATTACTCCATGTGTTGGTGTTTGCAAGTCAGTAGAAATTTCATGCAAAATTTCAGATACTCAAAGGAAAGAATGTAAAACAAAATCAGGACTGTCAGCCAAGGAAACAAAAAAGCATCACCTATGAAATCAGTCTTGAAAACTTCCCCAATTTCTAAAATAAATAAAACCCCACAGATCAGAAACCACAAATCAAAATTGGTATAAAGTCCTTCATAAATGTCATAATCTATTTTTTTAATACTTCTAAGAGCAACTGGGAGCACACAGCAGAGCGCAGTTCTGCAGAGGGGAAGAGAGAGCTCACCTTGCACTCATCAAGCCACCTCAGGGTCAGGGAAAGGGGTGCAAACACTGTGGGTATATTAGAATAGTACTCCAGGCAGACTGAACATTCCTGCTGTGAAACTAGCACAACCACTGCTCGGAGGCAGCTCCAGAATCCCTGTGCGGCGCTGTGCTCTGCCGTGTAGATGTGCCCTGAGGCACTACTGGAGAAAAAATGATGGATCCTGCTCCTGCTTACAGCATTGCCTTCCCTGTAAAGCAGCATGAGCTGTGACTCCTGTGCCAGCAGCTGCTGCTGAAAGCCTAGTCTCTCCTGCCCAGTCACTTCAACGTAGCCTCAAGAATTTCATTAACACATTAATCTGCAATTAAAAAGCTAACCTTGCTTAAGAGCCAGAGGAAGTGATTACAAAGACTGAGGAATTCATGTGTGGTGGAAGGAGAGGCACTAGACCTGGAAGCAGGTACAGCAATCATCTAGAGGATGACCACAAGTCACTCCTCTGTGCAACCACCTCCCACTTCTGTCCCTCTTCGGGTGATGTCCCATGCACATCTCCATGCTCTTTTCCTTGGAGTTCTGCCATTGCTGCCTAAAGGCTTCTTCTCCCCCTAGATCTTCCATCACCAGTATCTGCTGCTCCTACCCCGAAGTGGGAAGGTCCAAAGATGGTTTCCATCGGCTTTGCATTAATAGTGGCTTCCTGCCACAGTGGTAACTCTCAGCTGGCACTTTATGGCTGGAATCCAAAGTATAAATGCCATAAACCAACCCAGGAACTGCATTCAGAACCTCCTATAATTAACTGTTGCTGCTATAAGTTTAGACAAACCCAGGAAATCACATGCAAAATTCTGTCTGATTTGCTATCTAATCATCTTCTATCTAAGTTCTTATACCACACACATTGCTGTGGTATCTGAGCATCTTGATGCCTGGATGCAAGTCAGATAAACCCTTTTCAAGCTAGCTAAGCTGCAGTCCTGACACTTCTACACTCTTTTGCAGCCAACACTTTTGCTACGAGCAAACTGCAAAGAAGCTTCTTCAAAGATTTGCTGAACGTACCAGCTTCTCCTGTCTTCCTTTCCCGGATAATGTAAGGTTGGGAAATTTGCCAAGCATCATGCTAAACTGAAAGAGACATTCAAATTGCAGTGAGTGCATGAGCCAAGGGAGCCCAGCCTGCCAGAATGTTATTGTAGTGCTCTCAAGAAGTTCTCAGCATTAAGACTTCATTTCGTTGTGTGCCTGTCTGTCTGGTTAGGAGATGCTCCACTGGAGACCAGAAAGTCATTGCTTCCTCAATATTAAATACAATTGTCTCAGCCAGCTATAAACCATTTGTTAGCTTCAAACTTTTGAGTCATTTTTGTTTCTTTTTCTTTTAAGATTGGAGGTGTTTGATCCTGCGGTTACCATCACTTGAACTTCTGCTTTCAAGAAGATTTTAGATATACCCTGTTCTGATGGAACAGAATGATGGAAGCAAGAACACAGACAGGGACCAGCAGTCAAAAAGGTGATGAAAAAAAGCTGTATTATTTCTGGATGAGAAATAATAGATATGGGTTTGATTGATTTAAGAACAAGTAAGGGAAGAGAAAAGTTCAGAACTTATCTACACTGCTAACAGTAAAGAAGCAATCCTCCCCCCAGGAGGAACCATTTATACTGATATCAAAGTGTATTCTGACTCATTAACTGAAACATGTTGTGCTGGTGGGAGACAGTTGTATCAGCAAGATTTTGTCTACAGAAGGGTTCTCACCAGTATAACTTCTATCCATAAAAAAAGTCAGATGCATCAGCAACACAGGCACACAGTGGAGTGCAAACCAGGCATGAAACACTGGGAAGAATTTGCAGACCAGTGTTTTCGGCTATTTTACATATCTGTGTTGTAGAACTTCCTGTATGTCTATGGTGAGAGCAGTTAAAATACAAAGACCCTCAACCTCCATCTAGAGCAACACAAGCATTAAGAAACTAAAAGAAAACCAAAGCACCTTCCTTTTTTAGGCCATTTAGTCCCATAGCTTTAGCCATAGAGTTGGGGGAAGGGGGGGGTGAAGGAAAGAAGCTGAACTGAGCTAGTAATCACAGCACTAAGTGGATTTGACTATTAGAAAACTTTAATTTCAATGTTCCCCATGGCGTTTCTGGTATTTATTTCCTTATTTAGTTCTTGAGCCTATTTAATACTTTGACCTGAAGGAAGAAGAATTTGTACAAGCAAGAAGATTATAGGTTCAAATTAGTTAAAGATGAAACAAATCTATTGATTCATTAAAGGCCAGTGTTCTGAGTGTCGCCAGTGATACTATCATGTATTAAACTGTCAATATGCTTGAAGAAAAAAGACATTTTCAAGAACAGGTTATAGATGGCTTTTGATTGGAAAAAAATACACTGCTGCTTTGCATTCTTTTTGCCCAATGTTTTCTGTCCCATCCAAATGGCCTTTCTACACATATAAGAACCATGAAAGGGTCAGTGAGTCTCTTCTCATACCGACCTGACCCTGTATGTTGGTTTCAGTCTAATTTTGCCATCTGTGTTCAATCCAAAATTGTACCTCTGAATTTGCATTCCTTTCACACATTGGGGGATTTTTTTATGCTTTGTTCATGTAGTTGCTTTCCTTCTGGTGCGTGTTTCTTCTGCCATTTCTTGTGTGATTCCTTCTTCCTCCGGCTGTTTAACCTTACTTCTTTCATTACTTCTCTTTTCACTATTCACTTTCAGGCATTCAGTGCTGCCTTGCAGAGTTTCCACAAAGCATTTGTCCATACACAAGTTATGCCTTTCTTTGATGGTATATTGCTTATTCCTGTCTATGGAGCAGAAGTCAGTGGAGACAAATACATGATTGTCATCGTGCCAGCTAATCATGCTTGAGCCGTGGTCCCAGCAGGTTTTAACTGCAGCTGGCTGCCACAACGCTGAGCGTAGCCTAGGTGGATGTAATTGCCAAGTCACCGCAGGCATTGTGCCAAAGGGACTCTTCAAGGTTGTGCTGTGACACAGCGGTAGCCTGCAGTGAGACTAGCCCTGACTAGTACTCGATGATAGCTCAAGACCCAGTTTGTGTCTCGAATAAACCCAAGTCGAGGTGGTGCTCCTCTAGAAGCAAGCAGGGGTCAGGTGGAAATGTTTAAAACAAGGCTTAGTCCAACACCAGTTGTGTAAGGTTTGCTGTGAAGCCAACATAAGACCATGCCCAGAAAGCAGGGATACCTGGGCACTGTACAGCTGGAGACTGGCATGCAAAAACATCCTATGTGGAAGGCACGGCACACCTGTATGATTTATCAAGGGGCTGGTAGCAGCTGAGCCATAAGAAAAGTTCTCTGAAGGCTTTCACACTCCTGGGAGGAGGAGCAGCTCATAAAGATGTGTTTATTACTTCACCTCTGGCCAATTTTTAAGGGTAGATTTAGGAGAAGGAAGATGAAGTTGCTCTTTGTTGAATTTTGACATGTTAAAATACATACTTATGTCACAGAGGTTAAAGAAAACAAAAAGAGCATCACCTTGAAGAGGTGACAGTTTGATTCCTGAACTGCCATACCAAATTAGGTTTCTGGTACACCTTAGCATTAGTACTCAGTGAGTTAGCTACAGTTTGTGATTAATACCTGAGTTAAGAGTAGTTTCTTCCTTCTGTCTCTCACTTTTCCGAGATAGTGTTGTGTCAAGTGTTAAGAAAATTGCTCTTCTAATTTGTGTGCCTCCTGATCTATTTGGCCAGGCTTAGGGGAGTAGCCCAAGCCCCCATTACCACAAATCTGTTAACAATTCTTTTGAGTTCAACAATGCTCATTCTATTTCCTTTTCTTAAGCTGGATATTAGCAACAAAGACCTGCTAATGTCTTTACTTTTCAAAAGCTGTAAAAATGCTTTGGAATTTCTACTTTAGCATTTATTTATTCGTCTTCAGAGATTCGGTTGCACAGCCCTTCCCACTTACAGTTCAGCTAAATAATGTTCATGTTATCCTTCTATACAGGAGTATTTCCTCTGCCTCTGCGGCCCAGTCTTTCTTTCCTGAACAGTTTGTGGGTAGATAATTGTGTTGTTCCACTACATTTCCCTATCACCCATTGCTATTAAAATCATCCGCCATGGCAAAATACTCTGATTGTTCTTTTGCTTTTAAGCTTGTTACATTTGTCTAAATAGTTACGCTATTCAACTCCTTTTTCTGATACCTTCCCAGTTTTCCTGAATTCCCTTTTATACATTTACCAAAATTACGACTCTCAAATGGTCGTAGTTGGCATCATGTTCTCTGAATTCACAAGACGCTGCCATATATACAGATGTCTTTAATAGACATATCTGACTAATATGTTCCCCAGACACTCATAACTTCTGACTTATTTGCAGGATCTACTTCTGTTCTGGTCCTCTCCATTTTCTAGGCTCTCCTTCACTCAGTTACTGTACTCTCTATCTAACAAACTAAAACACCTTCTTGCACAGTCTGTTCTGGCCACACTGAGAACTGGCACAGAACCGACTGCTTCATCAGACTAGCATATGAAACTGGGAACAGCTGAGTCAAAGCCATTTGCCTTGTCTTGGACCAGAGTTTTCTGTCTAGCCAAATGATGTTACTTCCCAGACGATTTCTCTTACTTACTGGTAAGAAAAGTTCATCCAGTGCCTCATGATATCCATTGTTTTGGCTGAAATTAAGAAGCTTGCTGAGCTCGTGTTCATCACGACCGTGTTCCTGGGGACAACTGGGGGTGTTTGCCTCACCAGTCTCATTCTGACCGGTGGCAAAAGCCAGCTTTAGTTGCAAAGAGTCGTACTGTCTGCCAGAGAAGGATGATCTGAACCTCCATTCTGCAGCCATCAAGAGACTGGCTTCTTAAAGCAAAGACTTGGCCAGCTCATGCCTGAGAGCCACCCTTCCCCTCCCAGATGACCTTTCAGTTTCTGAACTTCCTCTATTTGTCAAAGCCATTTGTGGGACTTCAGAGCATTTGAAAGTAAAGAAGCAGAAGCTGTGTCAGTTCATGGGTCCTTAAGGTAAGATATTTTAACCAGTTCCATGGTCAAAATAAGAGTTACTGTCTTTTTATCTACTTGCTTGTGGTAATAAAATGTTTGGCTTTTGGCTGGGCAAACAACTGTCAGTACTGTATAGCCCATGCGAGTTCCTTCTCATTGTCACTGTAATGTATCCCACTCACCTGAATCTTCAAAAAATATGCTTTCAAGTTAGATTCCTAAACACATGAGTAGACACCTGAGTAGACTGAGCTTTGCAGAGGGGACCTCCTGCCTTGGTGGTCTTAAGTTAGGCACATGCCAAGTATTGGAAGTCTTGGGCCGAGAAATACACTACAAAGCTACAGTCTGGATGGGGACAGAGGAAATCAGTTAAATTCCTGATCCCATCTCTAAAATTTTAATATTATGCATTAATAATCATTGCACTGATAATAATTTATTAAAGCTGTTGGGATTTAAGAAATCTTTTCTGAAAATGGTGTTTGAATTTTCTGCACTCGTTATTTGACAGGGATCAGAGTAGAGCGGCAAGACTATAAGAACACAGAAAACTTTTTAATAGGGAGAGCACTGGAACAAGCCATTTGGGAATATAGCCATCTAACTGAACAAGGAGTCAATGAGTGATGGGGATAGAGAATGTGCAGATGGAGATTCAGCACTCCTGGTCCTCATCATGCAAGAAATAGAGGGATTTCAATAACAGAAGGAAGGACAGGAAATTCAAAGCTGGTAAGACAGCATACTTTTGCATGCCATCCTCAATTAGACCATCTTATTATATAAAGTATTTAAATTAGATAATTGCTACAGAATGCTGAGACGAGAGTTTAGTGAGCTTCAAAGAATAAGTAAATATTTCTACAGTAAACAAAAGCTGTTAACACTCCAAAATAATAGGAATAGTAGTAGTAATAATAATGGTGGCAATAACAATAATAGTAGCAATAGTTGTTATTACTATAATAATAATAATGAAAGGCTTTTGTTTGAAGGATTAAATAAATCTCTGATTTTTGGGATTAGTGTGAGATCTTCAAAAGCACTATACAAGACAGGGGGAAGGGTGGGAGATGACATTATCCTAAATCCACCTCTTGGGGCATTTCTCTGCCTTCATTTGAAGCAGGTGGTGTCCAGCACAGGCACAGACACAGTCTGTGCTAGATTGATCATGATTTCAATAAAGATGGGCAATTTTAAATAATTATGTATTAGCTGAGCAGGGGATTTTTGTGTCCTTCAGTGTTTACAGACATCGTTCTAATTTTTTTCATGTTCATTTAACAAAAAGACTTTGATTGAGACAAACTCCATGGATTCCTAAAGTAAGAATTGTATAGAAATTTGAAAAAATTCTATACAAGCAACATAGTACCTTTAATTTAAGAAAAAATTCCAGTATGTCCTTCTATCTGCAAAACTAATGGGATTATTTAATATTAAAAAATGCTGTAAATTAAATGCAAGGCATAATGAAAGGTTAAGAAAAGAAGTCCAAACCAGATTTTTAGAATGGGCAAGTTCTTTAATCTTAGAAGGAACATTTTCGTAAACTATTTAATGAAAACTAAAAAGTAAACAGAACAAAAATTAGGTTTTGTTCATGTAATTTATCCAAATGGAAGGAATAATAATTTAACATATAATGACAGTAACATAAAGGGAAGAGGCCTATTAAAAAAAAAAAAAAAAAGATAGCTCTGTTCCTTACTTAACTGAAAATAAAGCTAAAAAACCTGGTAACAATATGGAATTTAACCATGTGCCAGGGTATAAAATGCTACTGTTTACCTAGGGCTGCCTTCACTCCTTTGTCCAGCCACAGACACTGTGACGGGTCAGTCATGGGTTTTTAACTGAATTAATCACAGCAGGGGAGGACGCTCTTCCCAGCTGCTCTGAGGACCACCCCTGCATTCCCGCTCTGTTTGAGGCTGGAGTGAATGCTGGAAGAGGCCACAGAAGTATGGCTGATGGTGCTGGGGCAGAAAAGGATTCACCACGCTGTAGATGGGCAACTGGATCCTGTGGCTGGAGCCAGGGGCAGAGGGGCAGGCTGAGCACAGGTGTCCTCATGGAAGGCCACCTGTAGGAGCAGGGACACAGACTATCTCCCTTCATGTGGTAGGGCTACAGAAGACAGCAAAATCACATGTCTGCACGACTTTATCAGTCTTTGCTTCTTCTCTACTCTCCCCAGAGGACTCCTCAGTTTATTTTTATTTTTCAGTCTTCCTTGAATCTCTTTCATTTCCTCCCCTGCTTAATTATGCAGCACTACATTATATAATTTAGGCAGAAGTACATGAGCATTTTTAATGACATCAAGTCTTTTAAAACTGCTTCATGGAAGAGAATACAGCTTGTACACGGGTAGTGTGCCACGGGGTAATGCAGTAGTGCATTTCCCACTATCAGCCCTCCCCCAAGTACTTTCACTCACCCCTTTTCAGACCACTAAGCAACCTTCACACCCCATCCCACCACTTTCACTCTCAGTCATTTGCCCACTGCCTGTGAATCTGTCATGACTTACTTCACCAAAACATTACAGACACCCACCCCTTCTTAATCACCTCCTGAACCCTTTCATGCGGGCAGGGATATTCATCAGTTGCTCAGCTACAGCTGAGCCCCGTGCAAAAAATTCAGAGAGAGAGAGAGGAAAGAACCAAGTGATATGGGCACTAGGTGGGAAACTGCAGTCAGAAGTTTATGCAGGTATGAGTGTCTTGGGACAGCTGGGGAGTGCCGGAAACTCATCTGCCTGAAGCACTTCTGTAATGCAACAACTACACCCAGAGGCGTGTCGCCTTAAGTTCAGAAATTACATTGACTTAGAAAGAAACTCTTCCAGGTGAGTCCGAGAAGCAGCCACCTAATGTGGCTATCTCCACACTGCCCTCAGATGAAACCTCTCTTCCCGTATTGAGCATACAGGGAAAGTCCATGGCTACCTACCTGAACCAGAATCCCTCATTTAGTCTTTGTATCTCAGTGCATCATCTGTGGGTGGTGGTAACAAACTGCTTGCCTGGGGCCCATGGAGAAATGTTCCTGGAAGGTGAGTGCTACAGCAGCTGTGGAGGATCACCCACAGCAGGAAATGACAAGTGCCTCTGCATGTGCACAGAGCTGGGAAGTCCCCACAAAGGGGGTGTCCATGCCTGCTGAGATCAAGCACAGACACTCTTCTCTCTGCTTCTCTTGTAAAAAGGGTCATGGCATTTCCCTTTGGGAATTGTGTATTGTGGCAAGTCAATTTTTAGCTGTGTTTTTCTTAAGTGGTTTTATATTCCCGCATTAGTTTGCTATAGTAAGAGAAACTTTCATTTGCATATCTCCTCAGTTTTTGAGTGGAAAATGACAAGAACAAGAAGAAGAAATTTCTCAACAACTCTTCAACCTGAACACTGCTTATCTTTTCTTTCAGCGTACTGTTGAATGAAGTACCATTTTGAGCTAAGGGAGGCACTATTTGACAGAACAAAAGATACCTCTCCACGCCTGTCAAGTTCAAGAATATCTGGAAGGTACTATATTCAGATTTACTACCTTACAGAAATATTATGCAGAATCCAAAGATACTTTTCCCTGTAAATAAATCTATAGATAAATATCTCCTAAATACTGGAGATAGACATATATGTATATGTATATACATATGCATATTATACATATGTCTATATATATATACAACAATACATGTGTGTATGTGTAATGCTGAACAGTCTGAAGAACTAAATGAAAAATCAAGACCCATGCAAGGAAATTAAAGCTAGTATTCTGTTACTGTTTTCCTAGCTAATGACCATCCTCTAAAATAGTCTGGTTCATTAGTAGAGTCCACCAGTGAGTGGTTACCGATGCAAAACATCCATCTTACACGTTGTAAAGGCTCAGTGCCAGAGCCTGCACTTCCTGTAAGCACCTGCTTCATCCACAGCCCTGAGGTCAACAGAAAGAGTTCCCATGTTTTCATTTGACTTTGATCAGGTCCTCGACATCCTAAAGAGAACCTTCCCACTGTTCAAAGAAAGAACCTCGCAGCTGTGAAAAGGACCCCAGAGCTCAGCTTGTTGTGTTACCAGGGGTGTGGGGGTAGTATCTGCAGAGACCGGGCAGACCCTGGAAGAGAACAGTCTGGACCATGCACTGAGGGTTTCAATTACAAGGTTCATTTAGCCCACAAAGCCTCCTGCTGCAGAAGGCCACAGATGTTTCGTTATTCCCCCTTGGTTCTTCCTATCTTGACAGACATCACAGAGACACCGTGCATAATAAGGGTTTATTCGAGTTTTCCGCTCGGGACTGTGCCCTGACCCTAGACCACTGAAGAGCCGATCTCATCCCAGCTAGCAGATGCCTGTGTGAGATCTTAGAGTTCTTGTCCTTCACAAACACTTCTTAGTCCCGTCTATTGCAAATCAAATCTCCCTATTGTGATGCAAAGAATGATAGCAGCATTTTCTGTGTCCACACACTGCCTAAACTGATAAAACGCTCAGTATATGTTAAGAATATAAGTGTGCTCAGTCCATTCACAACACACAATAAGTGCACAATTCAATTAACTAATGCAATTCATATTTCATTAGGACAGAAGCTGTTTGTGACCTTAAACGGACAACAATTTCATGACGGCACTGCAGAATTTTAATTAGATAGGAAAATAACAAAGACAAATGAAACAGAGGGAAAACGCGCTGCCTGGCAGAATTGTTCTGAAGAACTTAAAAACAAAAGATGCAGTTGTTCTGCTAAGTTTGTCTCCTCCTTCCCCCTTACTAATGAGGCAGAGAACAAAACATTATCGCCTTTCTTTGCCTTTCATTTGTAGCGAAGGCTGTCCCAGCACTGGTGGTATGAACCTGGTATGGTACCGAAAGGCACAGGGAAGAGAAGTCCAAGGGCCTGGTTTAGCTTTTGTTTATGGTTACCTAGGTGAAGAGCAGCTCCTCTAAGAATAATTTTTGTATCAGTTTTTCAAAAAAGGCATAAATATTGGGCCCTAAAATAATTTGTGAAGGAAAGTGGTAAACCAACCAAGAACAGACATGATTAATAAAATTGTTAGTAATATTAGGACAAAATAACACACAAAATCACAGTACATAAAGGACTCTGATTAAAGCAGAGAGGGATTCCAATATTAAGCTGTGATTGCTGTAATATTTCTTTTTGAGCTACTCTTAAGAAAATGACAAGAGATTAACAAGGTTAGTTATTACGGTCCTGTAGTAATTTCATCCTTAATCCAAAGTATTACCATATATGCTGACCCTTGTGTGAGAAAAATGGCTCCCAACAGTCTGTAAATCAGTTTCATTATTTTACTATGTATTACCAAACCTGTATCTCATCTTACAGAAACATTGAAGGATGAGATCCTTCAGTTTTAGATACTACATTTAAAGAGATGACAGAAGGATGAAACTATCAGCTCAGAGTTTACAGTCTGCGGAACAGGCTCCCCCTGCCCCCTCCTTCCCAGACTATGATTTATGTTTTAAAGATAAAAACAGTAAATAAATTTTGTACAAAGCTGGCCAGATTTTGTGTTAAAGGCAAGCAATAGGAATAGGAAGCAGTAGCAAGATGTGTCTGTTTAATCAGGATATTTGTTGATCTGGGTCAGTAACAGGATGGTTGTTTGTCCCCGGCCAGTGGGTGGCAATGGCAGCAAATGGCTTATAGTAGACAAGGATTGATTTTGATAAACATGTCCAGATGGGTATGATTTAAATCAGTAAATATATTGCTTCAAATAAAGAGATATTTTCAAATTAATTTTAAATCAATATTTGCATCTACAAGTCACTAGATCCTACATATGCACTCTTAAAATAATATTTGAACCAGAGGAATAATGAGTAAAGAAAAAGGAAAATAGCTTTGCCTTCTTCAATTGTAACACCTTCGATGCTTTATTTCTTCATGATATATTAGATCAAAGCCCTGTTGTCTGTATATTAATATTATTTAGTAGTTCTTTTCTCAAACTTATTGTGATCTGAAGCTAATTTTACTGGAAGAGATGAAGTTAATTTATCGTCAGTCTTGTAAAGTAAGTTTTTAATGCAATAAAAGTATCATAACAGCTGCTAAATGAGAGAGACCATAAAAAGGGAGTTTCCAGAACTCTCTGATATTAGCTGCTCACCCATACATTCCCTTCCTCTCAAGTTTCAAGATGAGATTATTATAAAAAACAGGCTGATTTGTTACCAAAAAGAAAAAAAGAAACTGTCTGAACAAATCTGCAAATAAACCAGCTTGGGGGAATTCCCATGTCTGTGTCTGACCTCCATGATCAAAATAAGGCATCCTCAACCCGATAGAAAATTCTGCTATTTTTTAGTATGTTTAGTATTTTTAGGTGAAGAGTTAACTTCACCTGATGGGGTATCTGAGCATCACAGTTCATGCTCCAGAAAAGCTGTGCTTTAACTGTAGTGGGCCCAGCCTGTACCAGACCCCTCAGGCCGGAGGGGTGGCTGCTCAGGGATGAGCAGTGCCATGGAAGCAGGGTGGTGGCCTTTGCTGGTCACGATGGCAGCGTCTCACCCAGCCCCTGGGCACCGCACTGAGTCCCCACACCATGGAGAAGCTGGGCCCAGGCTATTTATCTGTGATAAGTGCAGCCAGTTGTGCAGCCAAATTGCTCTGTACGGCTTCCTTTTTATTTTTTTCCTGTTAAGTTTTTGGCTTGGCTGATGGAGGACGGAGAGGAAATGCATCCCAGCAAAACTGCTTCTCTTGGATTTGCAGGGGCCTTGTTCCAGTCTGCTTGCTGCCCTTGGGCTGACTACGAGCTGCGATTGTTTTATTTTTTTTTGCCTTTTCTACACTTAAATTTACAAATCTGATGCCAGATTCTTTTCTTTCCCTTACAGTACTGCAAAATTGGAATCACCCTACAGCCATTCTGGGATCTGCTCTGCACAGGCAGAGATGCCACTGACAGCTTTTAGATAGGAGGAAGCCGAGGCTAAAGAGCAGAGAATATTTCTCGCCCTACATTGTTCTTGAAGACTATTTCTGGCACACAGGAAGGTCTCACAAAATTACCATCAAACTTATTTTAGCTAATTCCATACGTGACTTGAAGTACTCCAGAGGTGTGTGTCAAGCCTCAGAGAACTGATGGCAAGTTTCACTCCCTGGTTAGACATATAAATAAATGTATGACACTCTAGGGGTTGCCTGGAAATGTTTTTCTTATAAACAGAGGGAAAAACAGCCTTCAAATGGTACACAAGAAAATTAACAGGAGTGGGTCCAAATATTGTACTCTAAAATGAACACTTTGATAATCATAACAATGTGGTTTGAAAAGCATCGCTTTAAAAGGTCAGCTATATCACCCTCTGACTGCACATTGAAAGCATAGTGGATATATTGAGTCATACATATTGTTCATTGTCATTTGCATTTGGTGAAATCCCTGCATTTTACCCAATTTAGTAAGCAAGTACCGCCTCGGACTCCCTTGGCAATACCTCTAAATGCAGTTACTGTTTGTTGGGCTAAAACATTTTGTCCCATCCTGCACCCGTAAATCACTCTTCGGTCTTTTGATCAATGTTTGCCTTTTCAAGCCTGTGAGTCATTTTGCATTAATGGAAAGAGAGGGAGTGACACACGAAAGCATGTGGGTATTTTGAGCTGCACCTCTGGGATACTTTTGTGCACGTTGTTCTGAACAAAACGACCATCTGTATCAGTTTGCTGACAGCCACTAGTGCATCAAAAGATCTGACTTCCTTTCTTTGTGGATAAAGAATGGTTTAATTCTACAAACAACACGCAGAGTCATCGGGCAACTTGTCATGAAAAGACCCTACTGAAATCAAGCACACTTTTGGCAACCCAGCATTTTTTTTTTTTTTTAATTATCCTCAGGATCTGACCTTATGGCCTTTTCCATATTTTTTTGCACATTACCCATCACTAGTTTGGGACTGTCCAACATCCCAATAGTCATGTCAGTGATGTTTCCAAACAGAATACGGCGGAAGCTGTCCTCACCCTTCCGGGGGCTACACCTGAAGAGTAAGCAAATTTTGTGGGTGTTTAAGCCTTTTTTAATTTTCTATGAGCAATGTAAAGATGACTCATTCCTGCTTTGGCTGGAATATATAATTGGTAAACATTGGTGGGCAGCAATCATATTTCTAAATTTGTAAACATAAACAGTGCATAATGCACCAACTCTTTGGTCCTGTTATTGATGTGTGTTTTTTGTGGGAAGGGCAGGGCAGGGGCTCAGCCTCACAGCTGGGCAGGTTTGGTAGCTACAGCCAACAGCAACTGAGGGGGGAACCAAGAACTGTCCAGCAACAAGGAGACTAGGAGGACGTGGAGGAAAGGAACAGAGGCACCTTCCCATCACAGCACTGATCGAGGCTTTAAAATAATTAAAAAAAAAAAAAAATCCCTCTCACAAAGATGCAAAGCACCATGGAGCCTAATTCAAAGATCACCACAGGCAAAGGAAGATTCAGGAAGGAAAAGTCATGGATGTTCTGGATCGAGTTCTGCAGGGAGAACAGTCAAAACACATGTCCCTGCAACACACAGACTACTTCAAAACTAGTTGGTTTCCTGACTGAAAGAGAATTTAGAGTGATTGTGTAATAGCACATATATATCATGCAGAAACTCATCAGGAAATAAGTCACCTTAAAGTGCATTTATAAAACCTAACACTTTTATAGTGCCTTCAAATCATAATGTTGCTAATAATGATTTTTGTTAGTACTCAATAATTTGAATACTAACAGTAATGAATTTGTTTGTATTCCAGCCAAGAAGGTATGCAAGTCATATGCCTTTCCTTGTCCCTGATATGGACAAAAGACCAGTGCTCAGACGGTTTCATTTGGACCCCTAACCCAACCTGTACAACCAATTCTGATGGAAAATCTGGAATGGGAACCTACTGATTTGTTCCCTCCCTCTCTCCATCAACCACCAGAAGGAGCACACAGGCTGCTGAGGGTCACCTGTGTGTGTCCTCCCATTTTGCTACTCTTGCTGGACTGGGGCCGCTGGACTGCCATGCCCAGCACTCTAGTCCCTGCAGTTATTCACCCACTGACTTCCCAGTCCCAGCTGAGGATTCATCTCACACAGCATTGCTCCCCTGCTGCTGGGCCACAAAGTTTCTTTGAGACTCAGCACATCCCTCCAGTGACGCCTGTTCGGAGTTACCCTGATGAGTAATAGCGTGTAAAAGTCAATTACATTCATATTCATAGAGCTGCTACTTAAAATGTTAACGATGAGGAAACTTGCCCTACAGGAATGAGGATGGGGGCAAACTTTTATTAGCCCCACATGAGCTTTTATCTGTTTTAAATGTTACATTGTCCCAGGAAAAGAAGTGCCATTGTTAACAGCATTGGAGGCAGTCAGCTGCACTCAATTTAAAATTAAAAGGGGAAGAAAAAATAAATGAAAAGGGAAAAAAACCAAGGGTCTGCCTGACGCACTGTAGTATGGCAGGCTATGGTAACTTGCCCCAGAAACTTTTTATTGAATCCAGCCTTTCACTACAAAAGAATTCATTAACTGCTTCATAATGCAAAGTCTGCTAAAGACATTATCCTCACTGGCCAGCACGGGGCTGTTCCCATACACTGTGAGCACTGCTTTCACTGATCACTGCTGAGTCCAAGGTCACATCTACGAGTCAGTGTTATCCAGTCCTGGGCACCAATGGCATGTCCATGCTTCCAACTCGAGATGGCTCCACATCTCTGCCCACTGTAGCCCTGCTCAAGTCAGGTCTGGAGAGCTCAGCTCAGGAGGTCTGGGAGCATTAAGTGCAAAGTTGGTGTTTAAATCAGCTGGTGTTTAGTCTCTTGTGGGCTGAACTTCCTCCCCTCTCTTCACAAGGACTACCAGTGGTGCACAAAACCCTTCTCCTGCCTTCCCCAGCAAATTACCTGCGCCACACACGTGTTGCACAAATGGCACAAAACTACCGTGCCAACCACCAGCTCAATTCTGTATGGCTGGGTACACCCACCCTTGGGGCAGTGCAGGATCTACTCTAATGAAGTTATCCCAGTGCAAAAACTCCACGAACAATAATGCTACATGAATGTAGTCTCTGTTACTGTGGGAACCTCACCTTTGAAAATGTTCTTTTATGGGCCTTAAAAGGCTGGGGCAAGAGGAGCCAGCGTGACTGTGGGAACTGCTAGAATCTTCACATCAGTTTATGATTTCCATTCACTATCAGCCAGTTTGCACTTCACTAATGCATGTGGTGCTGAAAGAGATGCACTAGTGGATGTTTGTTATATTTATGAACCAGGTGGCCCTAACTGCCCCAATTACACTTGCTGCCTTCCATTCATCACGCTGCCTTATGAACAGAGAGGCTGGCGGATGTCAAACAACCAGCCAGAAGAAACAAAAGAGAAGCCAGGCACAGTGTCACCTGACTTGAACCAGCCCACTGGTACCTCTCACGTGGCTGTATCCATTCAGCTTCCCTACAGATCCCAGTGTGAATGAACCACAGCCACTGCAGAGCAAACAGATAAGAGTCCGGAGGAAGTGATCAATATATTTAGATAACGTGTAACAAGAATACGTAGCAACCTGCCTCCTTTTCCATGCTTGGATAAAGAGGAGAGGAAACTAAAAATCCCTGTATTGGCTGCTTCAGGCTGAGTGATTCTTTGACACTGTGGTTAATCGACACCACCGTAACCATGGAGTTAGCCTAAGTTCAGGATAACACGGTGGCTTTATTAAGAAACTCAAGCACAGAAACACAGTTGGAAAGTCCTAGTTCTCCTCGGCAAATTAATCTTTTGAACTCAGCTCAGCCACCTGCACCTTCACGTTCACTGTTTTTACACAGTAGATGCTGGAAGTGTAAAAATAATTCAAAATATGTTAGTCATGCTTGAAATGGTCAAATGAAGATTAGAGAAAAACCCAACAGCTTAAGAGAATGTGAAGGGACATTAAAAGGTATGTAAATATTTATCCATAATTTTATAGCAATATGCTAAATACTGTACTTTCTTTTGCTTACACACTGATTCCAGTGCTCATTAATTGGAATTTCTTCAACTCTGAAAAGGACCTTTATGGGATTGAGAAAAGAAAAACTAGGACAGCACTGAATACGAACTAGCTTTTGAGACAAGAACCACTTACGTGACCAAGACTGTGCTCAATTGCCTCTGCTGTTTCCTTGCAGAGAAGCAGCTGAGCAGTTTTAAATAATGGAAGAAAAGAGTCTGTTTATAGAATAAGCTGGAAATGAGACTCTACCTGCAGAGGCTGAGTGCACAGCCAGTCTTCCTCTGGGTTCACTTTAGTTTGAGTTTATTACAAAGCTAAGTTCTCAAGCTGAAAATAATGTTTCTCAAGTTGAGAGTTAGCCTTTGCTGACTAGGGTATAGTTCAGCAAAGAGGGTATAGTTCATCTTTTTCTTCTCTAAATGACATATATATAAAGCCACATGTAAGGACACACAGGACAGAAAGAGTAAGTCTGTCTGTATAAAATCCCCTCTACCCTTAGCTGAAATTTTTTCTGCTGTGTCAAGTTCAGAATACAGTGCAAAACCAAAATCTAGAGAAGAGTATTTTGAGACCTGTTTAGTTTTCAGGGTACTTTTTCCTTATAGATAAAATAAAGACTGTGAGCTTACCTGTGTCTTGTGTAAGAATTTCTTACTTTTCTGTGACTATATGTCTGTAAGAAGTGTTTGGCATAGGAAATTCACGAATTACACTGACTGCTGTTAATCAAATTTTACAGAAAAACTTATTAAATTGCTTGTGGGGAAAAAACCCCATCCCATTAACATTGTGTAGCATCCATGTTTGTTCAAATGTATTTTTTGTAAGCACACATTGTATCACCCTTCAGAAAAAAAAACTCAACCAAGCTTCATCCCAACACTGAAGCGCAAGGCGTGTACATGGGTTTCTCCCTCTGCTCTGTTCCTTTAAAAACAATTTCTCCGCAGTTTACTCAGGTACTTTATTTATAGCCTGACCCAAAATTTCAGCTGCGGTTTTAGCTTCAGTTTTCATCCACTGAGTGCAGTAGATTTCAAGTGCTGTTTTGGCCTGTGAGGTGTCCATCGTCCATCCCTTATGCAGGTTTACCTCTTGGCAGCTGGCAACAAGGAACCCTTCCATGCCAACCGCATACAGCAGGCCCACAAAGTGATTCGTACCTTAGCTGTCATCTTACCCATGCCAGCCCCAAATTTAGGCAACCCCTCTCAGTCACCGTGAGCACTGATGTAATATTTTTTTAGGTCTCTAGCTGTTGGCTGCCTCTGTGGCTTTGCTCTCGCTTGATCTGGTATGCATCTACACAGACCACTGTCAAGATCAGGCCTTACACAAAAAAAAAGACTTGCGTAATCCTTATGCTGCTACTCACAAAAATCAAGGTCTCTTCTCTCCCTTGATCACTACAAGGAGTATAACATGACCTGCAAGGCTACTCTATAAAAGAGCATCTATTTTCAAGTGCATCTCTTCCCTATTGAAGGTCTTCCATTTTGTTTTAAGTATTTAAAATTAGTCCCTGGAAGATGATGAATCCCACATCTTACGTCTGGACCAGCATAAGCCTGCACAGTCAATCTGCAATGGTGTCTAATACAGTTATTGCAGGCAAAATGAAACAATATCAAGAGGAGATGACATAGATGTGGGCTTACTACATAATTCAGGGCCATGGGAAGATTCCTCAGGAATGGCCACTGCAGCCCTCAACAATTTCGTTGTGAAGACCAGACCAATGCATGTTGCTTATGCTTCCAGATTGCAGGATGCAACATTCACAGTAATTATAACCCTAGCATTTGGATTTGCATCAGAAAAAAGCAGCTCGTTGCCAAGTGCAATTGTAAATACCGCTTACATTTTTGCAAAGCCTAAGCCAGCAGATAGATTCCTACAATCCAGAAAATGCTGAGCTACAATGTTCCTCATTTACCTGCTAGAGCCAGGGATGCTGTAATACCATGATGTTAAACTGCAATCACGCACTTTCCCTCCAGAACATTTACTTTAATGAATCCTAAATTATCTGTAGGCATAGTAATGATACAAATTGTCTTTTCGATCACCTAAGACAGGCACCTTATCATCTGTCTGAGCTAACAGTGTGCACAGGGCTCGGGCTTTTTCCCCAGCTCAAAAATAAAGTCTAGCAGAAAGTACTGCAGAATGACCAACAGCTGTGACAGTGTCTAGTTAGCAAAAACTAACTCTCAGCTTGAGAAGCACTATTTTCAGCTTGAGAAGCACTATTTCCAGTCAGCGGGGGATTCGTGGGGCAATTCCCACACTGAGACACCAGCTCCTTAGAAAGGAAGAAGTAGCATCACACTAGTGAGACATCAGAGGCATGTAAGGGAAGGTCTTGTAGAAAGGACAAAGTCATTCACTAACCCTTCTGCCTCCAAGCCACCTGCAATCCTGAGAACATCGCCCAAAACCTCTTTCATAGGACAAAGATTTGAGAAAACAAAACCAAAGCAAACAAAAGCAAAAGGAACAATCTTAGCTGCATCTTGAGAGAGGCAGGGTGGGATATTGTACATAGAGACCCTGAGAGCAGCTTGCCTTGTGCAGGTGCAAAATGCCCCTCTCCCCTGCCCATGCTGGGAGTCATTTCCAGGGGGCTGCCCAGGTGGTTATGTGCTACTACCTGCAGATAAAGAACCCCATGCTAGAGTGTATCTTAACTGCACAGCCCGAACGCTCTGCATCTGTTCAGCTTGGATGGGTTCAGTGGTTCAGTTAATGTAAGCTCAGGCTAGTCTGAGCCTGTTAAGTGCTCAATTAAGCCTGATACACTGCACCTCTTTATTTTCTGCGTAGCTGGATTCTGTTTTTTCCATGACACAAGCATTTCCCTAACCTTTTGGAAAAGGCATTTAGCTGAAAAGCACAGAGTAGTAGGAAGTTGTTTGCTCTTGGTATGCTGTGCCGGAAATAAAGTCAACATGATAGATTAGTACTGAGTGAGTGGAAGTTATTTTTCCCAAGATTGTGTTTCAGAAATGATTGATCTTGAGCATCAAATAAAGACCAGCAAACTGACCAAAATATACATCATGTATAGCAAAACAAATGCCATAAAGAAATGTGCTATAAGCTCTTGCTGAGGCCTGCAAAGCCCAATAAACATTTGCTTGTCACAGTGCAGAGCAATGGTTACAGCATGCAGAGGAAATCATGTCTCCACCACAAGAACGTGTGTCTGGACTTAAAACTAGGTGAATGGATCAGATCTTCATCTGGTGTAAATCAGAAAAGCTACAGAGATTTCAGTCAGGTTTTAGGTGCTTATCCATAATGAGCTCTTGTTCCATGATGTCTGCAGAGACACTTGGTTTACAAGGCCACGGCTTTGAAAATTCACAATCTTCCTTTTAGGCTTCTCCATCAGGAATTCCTTATACAGATTTGTTGTTTGATCCTCCACAGGAGGAAAAAACCTGAATAACTCCTTTCTCGTTTGACTACTGCTGACAAATTGACACAGGCACCAAAATTAAAACTCTGTTCAATTCAATTTGGGAATGAAAGAAGAACCTGCTTAGGGGTTGGGGAGGTGGGGCTAAAAATAAAGCCCACACAGCAGACTGCCTCCAGCAACACTCACAGGTCCTACGAGCTCCTATGACACAGACTGCATCTCCTGAAGCAGGGATGACGGGGAGTTTCCCTTGAGAGCTGTAGCTTTAGTTTATGAACGTGCAACTTCATTAGCAGCCGGTGACCCCATTAGACAGGGCTCTTAATTTCTTGGTTTGGACAAAACTCTCCAGGGATTATCACAGCTGTATGCTGTGCACAGAGATCTCATTGCTGGGGCAAGGAAGATGGCTTTCAAAGTCACCTTGAGAAAAGCTCAGCAATTCAAAGATCATCCTGTGGATTCATAGAAAATAAAGTGTTTAATTTCAGATTTTGCCAAATGAAATTGCTGTAACTTGTAGGAAACCTGCTCGAATTCCCAGGTGAGGAGCTGACACAGAAAATCACATGTAGCCCAACAAGGCTCCTCTTTCTATAATCAGGGGAAAAGGATGAGACTATTTATTGCTAACGTTACTTCATACTGTGGGGCTTTTTTGAGGAAAAAAATTAAAAACAGAAGGAAAGCTCATAAGCAGCTGATGACCTGCTCCATGTAGAACAGTTACAGAGGAGCAACTGCGCTCTTCACAAAGGACTTTTGATGTAGGCAGCAGGCTATGATTTAAGATGGGCTGGGTTTGCGGGGTGGTGATGGCAGGCCCAAATTCTTTTGTCAGTTATCTCAAACCATGACAGACCTCAGAGTTCTGTTCTCTGGGAATGAGGGTGTTTGGGAAGCCCACGGCGGTGTCTGGATAGCTGGGGGATGCTGCCAAGACCCAGCGCTGTCTTATCATCCCTTTACACAACAGAGAGGGAATAAATGACCCTGCAACTAGAGATCCTAGTGAGATGGATGGATGGATGGATGGATGGATGGATGGATGGATGGATGGATGGATGGATGGATGGAGCAAACTCAGCGTATCAGGCACTAAGACTAGGAAGACAGCAGAGATTCAAGTATCTACTGAGAAGAAAGGAGCTGTGACAACAATGTGGAAGGAAAGGTCATTCTGATGTCATGTTTTTCAGTATTCGAATCTGTCAGGTCACAGAGGCTTTCAAGCACCCTGAAATGCTTTAAGTTGGATTGTGCAATTAAGAACTACTTACAGCTTTGACCCGAGTCTAAATTTTGTCTGGAGGCATAAGCAACAGTAGTAGTGTTCAGCAAAAGCCTGCAGTGGTAAGAAGAGGTGGTGAATGTTGTACTAACAGAGTTTAAACAGTGTGCTCTGGCATATATGTTGTCATTAGTACATGCCATATCAACTGCTGTTCCTAATGCGTTCATCTGGCATGATTTTCTGTTCCTTTCCTTAAAATCTCCTTTTATGGCTGCCACGCAGTAGATCTGTTATTTTTAAACTACTGCATTTTTTTCTCTTAATACTCATCTGATTGTTCAAAGCCTGACCATAGACTCTCAAAATACACATCTGCATTTTTCCACAGCTTCATGCTGAGTTCAATCTAGATTTTTATCAGCAGAAGGATTTCAGCCTGGGAGGTTTCATGGCTTCAGCCCCAGTGGCTACAGGTGGGAAGAGTTGATTCATGAGCAAGCAAGTTCGAAGGCTGCAAAACAACCTCCTGCCATGGCACCGAGGCTGAGCAATGAGCTATCTGATGAACTGGAGTTTCCAGTGAAAGGCATTTTTCAAGATGTATCAGCAGTCTTGAACTGCTGGTATGAGTGAAGGGTAGTTTTTTAAACTGCCCCAAACTCTCCCTTTGTCCCACTTTTGTGCTGTTATTCTACTTGGGAAACTTCTTTTTGTTGTTGGTTTCTTAATGCCGACGCTTTCGTTTAAGAGAGCTGCTCTTCAAGGCAGCACCGTGGCTGAATGCAGAGTGGTTCAGCTCCCCTGACTTTTCACTGGAGTTGTGCCAGCTTGCATCACCTGAGACAGAGCCCTCCCAGCATTTTCAGAATCAGATCTGCTGTATTTAGAAGCAAAAATCAATTTCAACAGTTTCTTAATCTTGTTAGCTCTATAAAATCATGCAGCAGGGCAGGGAATGGCAGCTGGCAGGCATCTGTTACAGAACAAATTTTACCAGTGAATGGAACATCTCCTCAACCATCTGTTTGTAATGTGTAGAGGGAGGAATTACCATCAGTGGTGACTTCAGCCTCAGAGATATTTGCTGGAGATCTCATGTGGTCATTCAAAAAATACCTTAGACGGTCATGTACCCAGCACACTTGAGATGAGTACTGACCTCATTCAGATAGACAAAAAGTAAAAGAAGTTTACAGATTGAAGAATTAGCAGGTGGCTGTGCATGATGACCATATTAGGATCAAGCAGAATCAAACATCAACCGAGGAAATGTATGAAATAAATTTAAATGCGTCAGTATCCCCAAACTTGATGTATTAGCATAACTGAGGGGCAACAAAAAATAACAACAGAAATAATTGACAAAAAGATGGTTTTATAAGAAGACAGCCACAATCCCACAGGAAAATTTATGACAAAAAAAGCCTAAAACTACTAGTCTAGTTAGAAAGGCATTTATAGTAAAGAACATACAGAAGCAGTGTTAACACAAGTATAAAACATGGGGGAAAACCAGAAAGACATATCCAGTTAGTAAGGGATTTAGAAATCACCACAGGAGCCTGGTGTGAAATAACAAATGCCTTTTTCCATGGTCCCAAGCCAGTGAAAGGTGCATGAAAGGCTAACCCACGGGGAGGCACCACATTGGGGAGCCATGCATGAGACTGTTGGGGTAACACAGCATGGTGCAGCGTTGTGTTTGTCTGTCCTGACTTGCTCTTGTATTTCCAGGCCCATAGATAGCTTGGAACCTGCACATCACAGCTCCACACAGGAGGGGCACAGCATGGTTTGGAAAGGTTGCACAGCTCGGAGACACATGGGAAAGCTCAAGAGAGAGTGACAAAAATTATCTAGGAGACAAGTCTATCATTATGATCCATCACCTGCACCAATCAGCTGGAATATATTTCTGGGCCCATCTGGGGACCCTTCATTTTCCCCTCCCTTTGTGGCTCCAAACACTGGAATATAAAATCTGTCAGGCTTAGCAAATGAACATGTGGGTGAAACTTATGCATGACACACAGGCAAGTAGGCCAGGTGAGTTAACAGCCACCGTGTCCCTAACCCCTGCAGATCTAAGGAGACTCTTACTCTTTCCCACGGAGCAGAAACAAGTTTAACTACCCTCTAGCAAGCTCGTTTCCCAGCCAGGTTGCAGGTGCTCTTCATCTCAAGGCAGAAAGGCATGCAAAGCTGCACTGGGGTTGGTCTGGTGGCTGAGGAACTGTGCCAGCCCTAACAAACGCAAGCTGCGAAGTATTTAGATACAACTGCAGGTATCACATCATAAACAGATAACTTTTACTTGGCTGTTTTGCAAAAACAAAGTCCAGTATTTACAAAGCAATTTGTGAAGGCACATGAGCACTCCAAGGAACTTTGCTGACTCACTGAGCCTTTGCAGTGAAAGGAGACCACAAGTTCTTATGAAGCAGAGTACACGTGGCAGGAGAGCCCTTGGGTCAGCAGATGAGGATGTTCATGGCCACCAGAGCGTCTGTCATGAGAGCTGAGCCCTGTTCCAAAGGAAAAAATCAAAGGCAAGAGAGTTCCGCCACAGACTGTCGATAGTGACAGCTGTGCAAGGAGGGAGAGCCTGGTGGGTGTTACAGGAGGAAGGGTCCTCCCACTGGGCTGCTGTAATCTTAGGGTGGGCACAGGGAAAGAGTCATGTATTTTAGCATCTGAAGGCTGGAAGGTTTTGCAATGAACTTCAAGGCTCATCAGCTGTAGACAAGGCATGGGTTGCACTTGGCCTGAAGCTAGTAAAACAAAATCCTGTGGCACAGAGATCCTGAGAAAGATTTCTTTCAGCTAAGGACATCTTCATATATCCAAGCAGGGGTGCCAAAGCCACAGGCTTTCTAATCAGCCCCTGGCACTACACATGCCTACTCACCTTGCCTTGGGAGAACTTTATTCATGACAGCTTCAAGCCTTGTAAGCAGCTGGCCTTTGAGTCTGGCCAAACCCATGTGTGGGGCTGGGGTTTCTCTGCTTGGAGCAGAGGGAGTTTTAAACATTTAGGAAAAGACTAAGTGGAAATCAGCTGGCTAAGCGATGAGCTAAACCAGAGAAAATGTGGGAGAAAAACCATGCCCTCACCCCCAGGCCAAAGTGTGGGGTTAACTAGGGATTGCAGAGCAATGCCTCTCTCCTCAGGGAGTTCAGACACTTACATTTGGAAGCACTTACTTTCCTTCAAAGAAAAAAATATAACCCAGAGGCCTGTGCTTTCCTCTTCCTTCCAAAACTACTTCTCTGATCTAATCCAGGGGGTCTGGGCTCACCCCACTCTGCAGGGATATGGGGAAGACTGGGGATCATTCCTCCCCCAGCCCAAAGGGATTGCAGCCCACTATTTCACTTCATTTCAAACTCAACACTGTGGGTTTGAATATCCTGAGGAGAAAATGCAGCAAGCCCCACCTGCTGTAGTGTTTTCACATCTCACAGCTAATTTGTTGAGACAGAGGGAGGAACAATCCCTACGATGGAGCAGCAGATGCCACCACCCAGGAACCATTGCGAGATCCAGCACGAATGGCAACAAAGAACGGCTGCTCAAAAGTGCATCTGTTCCCTGCCACCATCCACTGGGGTAGGAATGTTATAAAGATACCACTGCTGATTACAAACCCTGCCTGTCCCACTATCCATCACTGGGGTAGCACCAAACTGCAGATCCCTACACTCCCTGTTTGGTACCTTAGCCTACAGAAATGCTGTATAATCACTGGAGCACTCCCTTTACAGGTGTGCACACTGTGCTTCCTTTCCTTTGTTCAAAAACCAGCCAGAGCATTTAAAGGAATATATTTTCTTTATAATTTGCTTTTGCAAGTAGGATTTAGCTTGTGTATCTAAAATGTCCTGTATAACAGCAAGAAGGGAATGTAAAAGAACCTCTTGTAAATATTAATTTTCAGGTGTCTTTCTCTATAACTTTTATCACTTCACTTGGCTTAAAATTGGAACTATTGCTCTTTGACCTAGGACTGATTAGTTTTTCTAGACTTTTGGCCTAGATGTTCGTAATACAACAACCCAGGTTATCCAATATCTGATTAAACACAGGTGGAGCTTGAATTTCTTAAAGGCAGCAGAATCCATTTTGAGCAGTCTGAAAGGGAAAGGACTGCACTGGCAGGGAAGTGAAGATAAGATGGTGAGGAGAAGAGATCACCTAAATTAACTTTGTTTGCTACTAGCAAATGTATTCCTAAATAACCAATCTGTATGTGAAATTTTTGGGGGGTTTTGCTAGGATCTGTTGCATTGATTATTTCATTATGGGTGAACAGGTTTATCTGTAACCTTGAAGCATCCCCATAGCACTCACTTAGAAGATGTAGCTAGTTCATCCTTACCTGCCCCTGTTTTTTTTTCCTGTGCCTTGAATGTATTTTGTATTAGGTTACTGCTCCCTGTAAAAGGCACTGTGTTTCTCACCTTCTCCTGCCTGCAACTTCACCATTGACAAAGAAAATTTTTAGGCTTATGGTACAGAAAATAGAAGAGAAATTAGTTCTTTTAGTTCCACTTACATACACAGCTACTTCTAAATAAGAAGAGCTGTATTAACAACACTGTCCCATATGAACCATACTCAGGTTCCAAAAGTGACAGAAACTTTGTCACTGCAACCTTGTCTCAGAAAGCTGCACTCCAAAAAAGATCTCAAACTCTGCACCGGATTACTGCCTTGGGCCTCAGTTCTGCCCCCAGCTCTTGTATTTTTTGCATCTTTTACATATGGAACCACAGAATCATAGAATGGTTTGCGTCGGAAGAGACCTTAAAGATCACCCAGTTACAACCCCCTGCCACAGGCAGGAACACCTTCCACTAGGTGGAAGATTCCACCAGATTGTTCAAAGCTGCACCCAGCCTGGCCCTGAACACTTCTGGGGATGGAACCTGTACCAGTGCCTCACCACCTTTACGGTAAAGAATTTCTATCTATCCATCACCCTTTGTCCTATCCCTACAGGTGCTTGTAAAAAGTCTCTCTCCAGTTTTCTTGCAGGCCCTTTTTAGGTAGTGGAAGGCTGCTATAAGGTCTCCCAGAGCCCTCTCTTTTCTAAATGGAACAACCCCAGCTGTCTCAACCTGTCTTCACAGAAGAGGAACACGTATGTAACAGCCTNACCTTCCACTAGGTGGAAGATTCCACCAGATTGTTCAAAGCTGCACCCAGCCTGGCCCTGAACACTTCTGGGGATGGAACCTGTACCAGTGCCTCACCACCTTTACGGTAAAGAATTTCTATCTATCCATCACCCTTTGTCCTATCCCTACAGGTGCTTGTAAAAAGTCTCTCTCCAGTTTTCTTGCAGGCCCTTTTTAGGTAGGGAAGGCTGCTATAAGGTCTCCCAGAGCCCTCTCTTTTCTAAATGGAACAACCCCAGCTGTCTCAACCTGTCTTCACAGAAGAGGAACACGTATGTAACAGCCTTAAAGACAATTGATTAAAGAGGTGATGATTTCCCTGACACAAGAGCACGGAGCTGGACACCAAATAGGCAATTCCAGCACCATGTTGTGAGACATCCTCCCTGCTTCCTCATCCTGACAGTACTGGGGTGTTGGATTTATACAGAGATTACTATCACAGGTAAGCCAGGCAGGTGAACACCCCTGTCTGTTGGCTGCCAGTGGGCAGTGGGTGCCTGATGCCCCTCAAGTCCCCTGACAGTGTTATATCAATTAAAGGCACACACTTGCTGGTGCTACAAAACTGAAATCCTTTTGTGCCATCTCTGCTTGGATTGCCTCCTCAGCATTCTCCTTCTGAGTGCAAGGAAACAGCAATGGGAAGAAGGGCGACGGAGCCAGATGGTTGAAGGCACTAGTGGTGGTGTGTCTTTAGCCAGGTGATGACTGAGGGTGATGTGTGACATGAGCTGGGGTATGGAGCTCACTGCCTCACTGCCAAGTGTCTAGAGCACAGCTGGACTCAGGATACCACTCAGACAATGCCCTCAAGACCAGAGTGATACCAGCCTCCCTACGGTAGCAGAACGCTGGTGTGCGAGCCTCTCTCTGTAGGGTCATTGCAATTTGCTATTGCATTGGCAACACAGAAGACACTGGTGATGACAGTCTGTGTTTCTATAAGGAGGCAGTCGTTCAACACTCATGGGCATGTGTATGAGCACCAAGTATGGACACAAAGCTTGCCCACATTACCCTGCCGCTGGCCCCAAGACGTGAAGTTCCCATGAAAAAATGTCACCGCAGTTCCAGCCATCAATCCTTTGGGACCTCTCCCATGCCGGGGGCTGCCCAAAACACAGGGATGTCTGCCTGGCTGCGAGGGCACCAGCAGCACCACCACTGCTCGGGGCGCAGAGACGAGGACGCAGCTCTCCTGCAGTCAGGGGCGAGGTCACCGGCGCTGCAGAGGTTCTTCCTTCCACGATCTCCTCCGTCTGCAGGAAGCCTCTCAGATGCGATGGGGCGATGCGGCGCAGCAGCAGCCCGCGCCTCCCCCACTTCTGAGAACGCCAGCTTTCACCACTACCGGCTTTCCGTGAGGCCGAGTGCCACAGCTGGCACAGCACAGCACCGCACGGCACCCGCCTGCTCTTTTCACTGGAATCCCCTGCTTTTGGCTATCTACATCCTTTTCTTAGAGAGAGACAGGAAGCCAATGAATCAGAGCCATCTATGGTTACGTCCGCCCAACCCTTACCAGGCTCGCGGCGGTCCCTGTGCCTTGATGGCAATACCTCTCTTGGGTTCATGCTCTGCCCACCGCTGAGATGGGGCAGGAGGGGACCAGAAGCACCTGTGTCATCCCTCCTGGGGCAGTGGGTAGGGACCAGGAATCACAGTGGCCCTGGGGAAACAGGGTGGGGGCAGACAGAGGCATCCCAGGCCTTGCTAGCTCCAATGGCCCTGTCAGAATTTCCCATGGGTGGCAAAAGTGGGGCTCTCCTCACAGGGGCTCCTGCAGAAAGCAGAGATGGGACAGGTCCCAGGGCAAGCCTGCAGCATTCCTGCTGCTGCATCCAAAGTCCTAATCCTGGGTCTGCAGGGATGTACCCTGGACGAAGAGAGGAAGGATGTAGGCAAAACATTTCATGGTAAAAGTTGGGTCCACATAAAACTAAAAAGCAAGTTGTTTCTCTGAATGAGCACAAAGTGCATGAAAACACCCCACCAGAGGAAATAAAGTAGATCCTTTGCTCTTCTCTTGCAATGACACACAGGGTTAAACCCCATCAAGCTCTGCTGCGCATCTTCTGCAGAGAGGTTTTCTTCTCTCTGAAACAACGAACAATAGGCAAAGTGCAAAGCAGCAGTTTAACCAGATGCCTCTGATCAAGGAAACAAACCCCATGAGTGAGGATGGGGCCCTTCCCTCCTGTAAGTGAATCGCAGTTACAATCTTTTGCCCATCAGATGTAGGAGGCTGCCTCTGAACTCCAGTGATGCATCTGTGCACTCACAATTGCTCTAAGTGACACCTCTTGCTTCAGGGAATCATTTTAGCTGCCACAAAAAAAAAAAACTGCAAGGAGAAAATGAACATAATATTTGGGCCACCTCTGTCCAATCCTCCTGTCTTAGGCCTTAATAGCTGAGGGTCAGTGCTGCAAAGGAGCTCAACCCCCATTACCCTGAGCACAGCTGTGCTCAGCTGCTTGGATCCTTCCAGACCTCCTGGGACCCCCCCCAAAATTACCAGGATTTCTGGCTGTAAGGCAGGTTTCCCACTGACTCATGGAGGCAGCTCTCTGCTGCACCAAACTCACTCGTGACATACGTATGAGGTCTGGGACACTAAATCAGAGCCAGGCATCTTCCTGACAGCTTCAGAGCCAGGCTCGGCAGGACCGTGCCTAGTGCTGCAGCATGTGAGGTGAGGCAGGCAGCTTGCTGGGGACACATAGAGCACAGCAGGGAAAGTCAGATGCCTGCAAATGGCACTTGCAGAGCCTTGCAAGTATTTCCTATAGAGCTCTATCCAATTGCCTAGTGGGCAGCAAGGCTCAGGGGAGAGGGGCAGTGATGCTGGGAAGCTCCCCTGCCACCCCAAAAATTTCTGTGTCCCGCAGGCTGCCCGCGCACACTCACTCTGCCAACCACAGCTCCCAGACTTTGTTCTGGCTCACACTGCAGGCCCCAGCTCTTGTATGGGAAACCAGAAGTGTTCAGGACTTCTGAGGTCCAGGCCCTTTTTGCCAATATAAAAAATTTACCAGCATGCTGGGAAGGTCAGAACAACGCACCCTTTGTGTCTCAGCTGAATCTGCAAAACAAAGCATATGTCTTCTCTTTTCCTCTTCTTTTCATTACGGGAAAAAATTATCCATAAGTTACAGCCACAGGACATCCAAAAAACCCTCGCCAACGAAAGGAACCCTAAACTTGCAAAGGCACGTACTCAAAAGTTCAGAGATGCCAGAACTGAGACTGCCTGCTCAACACCAGAAGCAGCGAGCAATTGAAATAAAGGACATTCGTCCTGCCTCTCTCACAGAGGGAGGACTGCATTTTCTGGCCACGTCGCACTGCCATAAAGTACCTGGAGAGAACAAATGGAAATATTTTCTTAAGCGGCAGGGGAATGACAGGGAGAGGTGAAGCCAAGCAGCTCAGAGGCAGGGAGCTCCAGCCTGGACGCAGTTCCTCCTGCACCCAAGCTCTGTCCCACTGCGCAACCCAGCAGACACAAAACGAGGTTCTGAGTCTGATTCAATCCCGCCTTGTTCCAGTTTTCCACCAGTTCAACACCCATTATTTGAAAACAAGCAAGCCCTTAGCTATAAAAGTCAGACTGCTTTTCTTTTTAAGGAAGGGACAGAGAAAAAAGAGAATAAAGGATCCTCTACCAATAATCCATTATATGGAAGAATTTCATGGGAGTCGCATTGCACAAAGCCCAGCAACAAAGCAGTGGTTTTGGTCTTTCCTGAACAGATAGAGCAGATGATGCTTTTTATCAGCATCATAAATATCAAGTTATACTTTTTGGAACTTGCACTTGGATATATTTCTGCATTGTGGATGTAGTCATAACAGCTTGAGTTGTCAACGACACAGGTCCTGTACTAATTCTGAAACTAAATATCCATATTTACAAACAAGCACCACAAAATACTCCGGCAGCTCAAAGTCACACAGCTGTAGAGAGTGCACCCGCCTCCTAATAGCCAACTACTTCACTGAAAAGGCACCTTGTTTTGGAAATTCAGGATCCATGCATGTGCGACAGGAAAGGGTTTTTTTCGAAGTTTCATTTGCTCTGTGGTTCCAGTCATTTCATTTATCAGAGGGTGTGATTTGTTAGAAAAATACAAACAGCAAACAGAAATTAAAAATGCAGTGACCTTTCACTGCAAGGAACAGCAGTATCAGAATGCATTCCTGATTAGAAAAGAACATCAAACTACCCACATGCTGGTAGCTGAACAACTGCAAAGCTGACATTTTGCTATCTACAAAATCATGGGAATTTTCAATCTTTTCTTTAAAAAATATAAACAGTCTGTGTTCATGTTCCCAAGTGGAAAAAGTGTCTGAGGACCTTATTTACAGACTTGGAAGGACAGGCTAATCCCTTGTCCTTGTAGCCAGTTTTAGGAACTTACAGGTTTTGCTTGGCAAATACTCAAATGCAACACTGCTGTCTTGCTCTGACTAGCTTTAGTCAATATGATTTCTGTTAAACTCACCTGCAGTGTGAATCGGGCAATTGTTTGGCCTTATTGCTACCAAACAGCTATTTTAAAGAGTAATCCTTACAGTTTACAAAATGACAGCAGAAGCCTTGGCTTAGATACACACCAGGAAGAGAGCATTTTCTTAGAAAAGCCTAATTCTCAGTAAATGATAAACCACAGAGCTACTGCTGTGCACATTAAACCACAGAGCTGTATTTATATAGAATTAAGGGGCTGAAATCCCACCTCCACCTCCACTCCCCAGCTTCTGCCATCCAAAAGCAAGGATTTTGAGATGTACATCTGGCATTTGGACTCCTAACACAATCTCCTGACCCACCTATAAGGCATGCACATTATAGCCATGGTGAACACAAACTCTTTTTCCATATGACTGTTTGATTTAAGGCATCTGAAATGTCTCCACTATTTATTATTATTGATCTTCTGGGCTATGGTGATGCCAAGAAGCCTTACTGTGCCAGCTTCTCAGCAAACTAAGGGTGCCTTCCTCACAGAGCTGCAGTCCAAAGAGACCACAGAGGCATCAGGAGTCAGAGGAAAGTGCTCTGATCCCAAACACGTACAGGAGGAAATAAATCAGTCTCCAAAACAAGCAAGCATCCCAATTCAGAAACACACTTTAAAAACGCCCGCACTTAACCCTTGGCAGGGACCTGTGGGACTAGTGAACTGCACAAGCTACTTCTTGTCTGAGCTTCATGATATGTCCCAGGTTCAACCAGTGCTACCACCAGCCCCGCCAGGTTGGCAGGGACACTTCAGGCTCACTTCATTTTTCCAGTGGAGAAGCATGAATAGCCCTTACAGAGTGTTGGTATCCAAAGCTGGTATCCATAGCTGTGCAGCTACAAAAAAGTATTTGGCGAAGCAGCTTCTGTCCTGAGGGAGAGAAAGGCAAGGCTCATGGAATGGGACAACAAAGCAAACCATGGAGATGTTTTCCTACGCCTGATCATCGAGCAGATTCTCCTGGAAACTAGACTGAGGCACTTGGAAAGTAAAGAGGTGGTTGGTAACAGCCAATGTGGCTTCGCAAAGGGAAATCATGCCTGAATAATTTGGTGACCTTCTGTTATGGGGCTACAGCACTGGTGGGTGGTGCAGAGGAACTGACATCATCTATCTGTGCCTATGCAAACCATTTGACACTGTCCTGCAAGTTATCCTTGTCTCCAAGTTGAAGGCATGGATTTGATGGATGGATGACTTGGGGATAAAGGACTGGCTGGATGGCTGCACACACAGAGTTGTGGTCATTGGCTCATTGTCCACAGGGAGACCAGTGACCACTGGTGTCCCTCAGGGGTCGGTCCTGGGGCTGATACTGTTCAGCATCCTGTTGGCTGAGGGCACCCTCAGCAAGTTCAGTGGGATCGAGGGCACCCTCAGCGAGTTCACTGACAACGCTGAGCTGCGTGGGGCGGTCGACGTGCTGGAGGGAAGGGATGGCATCCAGAGGGACCTGGGCAGGCTGGAGAGGTGGGACTGTGCAAACCTCCTGAGGTTCAACAAAGCCAAGGGTCCTGCACATGGGTCATGGCAATCCCAGGAACACCCACAGGTTGGGCAGAGAAGTGACTGGGAGCAGCCCTGAGGAGAAGGACTTGGGGGTGATGGCTGATGAAAAACTCACCCCGAGCCAGCAGTGTGTGCTCCCAGCCCAGAAAGCCAGTGGAATCCTGAGCTGTATCCAAAGGAGCGTGGCCAGCAGGTCCAAGGAGGTGATTCTCCCACTCTGCTCTGCTGTGGTGAGATCCCACCTGGAGTGCTGCATCCAGCTCTGGGGTTCCCAGCATAAAAGGACACGGAACTTTAGGAGGGACACAAAGCTGGTAAGAGGACTGGAGCACCTCCCCTATGAAGACAGTCTGAGTTGGGGCTGTTCAGCCTGGGGAAGAGAAGGTTGCATGGAGACCTCATAGCAAATTTAAAGTACCTGAAGGGGTCCTACCAGGGAAGCTGCAGAGGGACCCTTCATCAGGAACTGTAGCGACAGGACAAGGAGTAATGGGCACAAATTGAAAGATGGGAAATCTATGTTAAATCTTAGGAAGAAATTCTTGGCTGTGAGGGTGGTGAGACACTGGAACAGGTTGCCCAGGAGTATGCCCCAACCCTGGCAGTGTTAAAAGCCACGCTGGACAAGGCCTTGAGCAACCTGGTTTGGTGGGAGGTGTCCCTGCCCATGGCAGCAGGGTTGGGAATAGATGATTTTTAGGGTCCATTCTAACCCATTTACATTCTGTTATTCTATTATCCTATGTGATAAACTGCCAGCAACATTACTTCTGAGGGATTTTTTTCACCATTTCAGATAGTCAAGAAGAAATAGGAGTCAACAGTGCTGCACCTGCACAATGCAATCCAAATCTGGGTTCCAGAAATACAGACTGTCCTCAGGAGAGAGTTGTGGGGCACATCCTGCATTCCTCCAGGCTTGCATGTGTCTGACCTTTTCTAAAGAAACCAGGGGGAGGAGGCAAAGGGCATACAGGTCTTGTCCCAGCACAGTCTTCTTGAAGGCATCTGCTTGAAGGTGGGAATCAGAAGGTAGAGAGACTCAGCTGAGGCTCTGTTAGCACATTCTAACATTTTGAGAGCAACACAGAGCTTTCTAGATGACTTGAAAGACTTCTATTCAGTCTAGGTTCAATCCTGCTGTCACGTAGCTGGAGGCAAAGAGCAGCTTCACTGAAGCACTTAGGGGCAGTGCTTCTCGGGAGTCAAGGGGCTGTCTGTTACCACAAACAAGCCCCACTCTCAATCCCAGCCTGCAAGGACTTTGTTCTCCAGGGAAGGGCAAAGGGAAGTAAAATAAACCCTATCTGTCAGAAGAGCCTTCAGGTGACCACAGTCGGACAGTCGTACAGTTTCTGGCCTCCATTGTTAGGTGAGTGCCAGGATTCAGCAATAAATCCAGCAGAATTGAAAAATGTCTCAATACTTCAAAAGTAATAAGTAAGATACTCTTTGCAGACTAAGGTGGCCACTGGCTGTACCAAAGCCTCAAAGCAATTGCTTAGATTTTCCTTGAATTTATTTGCAGTTCTGGACAGTATTAGCTGTAAAATGACAACTGCCTACATATTAGTGGTACAGAGTAGTGCAGGGCATGCAAATACCAGTGGGGCAGGGCTTGTGATGAGCAGTGAGTAACAGAAAAATCAGTTTCCCAGCTCCCTGAGCCCTTGAGAGAGTTAACAGAGCTATGATCACAGAGGACAGAAACTAAAATGCAGTTAGAGGCAGGACAGGGGCTGTGTAAAAGCAGGATGTGCAAGCTCAGCCTGGCAGTGCCTGCCCACGGCCCAGGGCAGAGCTGGCTCTAGGAACAGCCCTAAGGAGCTATTCAGTAGTTTGTGCCATGATCTAAACAGGCTCTGGGCACCACTGAACTGCATAGTTACTAATTACTACCCTCATTGGCTTGAGTTGGGCAAAGATTTCATACGCTCCTCTCTGACCCCATAATGCTGACAGCTCTGGGAAGAAAGTGGAAAGACTCCAGCGATGACTAGGAAAAAACCAAAACCATTGGGTGACTCACTTTTCCATATCAAACATGATTATTTTGTATCTATAAAGATATTTAATCCCACAGAGATTCCTACATCAAGTTCACTCACTTCACAAAGCAAATACTAATTTTCCCCTCTCAAGCCAGCTGATTTGGAGGGGCACCTGTTATCAAAGTATGTAGGGCTGGAATGAAGGTGCAATTGTCTGTTTGACCTAGGCTGACCAAGCCAAAATATTACATACTGCAATTTTCAGGCTGCTGAAGATTGAGGCAAACATGGGTTAAGAGTACTCAACTGACCCGGTGTGGAAATAGAAGTATAATTCTGGTACCAATGAATTCTGTATTAGCAATGTATTCACTGGCGGGAAGAGAGGAACATTTCTGTCACATCTCAAAGGCAAGTGGGAAAGCAGCCTTATGCTGGAAATATAAATACTGCTTCAATAACCCCTACTGTATCTAAAGGGGTTTCTGTTTGGGGATAATGATCTTTCTTTCCCTCCAGGCACTGCCTTAAGTAAGTGCTTTGAGTAACAAGGAAAACAATGACTAAAATAGTCACTGTGCTCTCTGTAAGCTCACAGTGCTCCATAGGCTCCCAATGGGAGACACTTTGGATAAGTTTTATTCCCCGATCCGCACCACCTAAAGTCAGTGAGTGCTCCGTTTATGCTCCTCCAAGAAGAATTTCACCCATAATGTTTAACTACAATGAGCAAATCCATCTTATTAGATATTAGTGGACTGGAAAAATGCCCTAGGTATTTTTAGACAGCAACCTGGAGGACACTCCAGATCCCCGGGTTTACCATGGCTAAGCTCTAATTTATGAAGCAAGAGTTTGGCAAGAAGAACAAAAGCATGTGGACACAGCTATTGCACATCTCATGATCAGTTCTTAAATGGAAAAATGGATGAGATACCTGAGCTTGGAATAAAATTATTCCAGCCAAAGGAATACACAAACTGAGTGGGTCTTGAAAAATTGCAAGGCATCAAGAAAACATGAAAATACCAGTCTAACGCTACATCACTATCTATTACACAAATATTATCATAAGAAGGAGTTTACTAAGCAAGGGAATACTTGTTTCTTTTATTCAAAACAAATCAGAGTGGAATAAAAAGCCACCTAACAGACGAGCAGCTAAAGGATGGGGAGAGGACTAACAAAGTCTCCTGCTCATGGACCCAAAATTATGAGTTGGATAGAGCACACCACAGAACAAGTTTCAGATGAGGAACCAAACAGTTCATGCTTGCCACTCAGATTAGCCAGCACTTAACATGAAAAGTTTAAATGCTGTGTAAAATTAATGGGGGTGTTGGTGTTGGTGGTGTTCTAGTTTATGTCTCTAGACTAACTGATGATATGCTCTTGGCATTTCTGTAACCTCAGAAACTTGCAGATATAAATTTAAAAGAGTAGCTTAGATCTGTAGAAACTTTAAAATATAAGTGCCTGGGGAAGTGAGGAATCCCTTTTTAAAAGGAACGGGATTACGCAGAAGAAATGTGAAGAACTGTAAAAGGGAAAATATCAATGGAAGAGTAGCAAAAGCCTTCCTGATGAGATACTTTTAGCTATAGAAGGAGTAAAAACACTATCACTGGATGCATATAAAATTTTACTAGATGTCTTGCATACTCACTCACAACCTTTTCTGGTTACAGCTTCCTCTGTAACAGATGGGTACGGATGAGGGAGCAAAGTGTTTCCCAAACACTTCTCTTACCAAAAAAGTTAAGGCATAAGACAGCAGAAAAACTTTTCACTCTTGAAAACAAGCTGAACAAAATCCACACCACCACATGACTTTTCAGCAAAGCCTACCAATTTTGCACAGAGCAGAAGAGGTAACTTTACCTCTTTGTTCAGGTAGTAACAGATGGGAAAGCTGAGAGAAGAAAAGCTACCCAGCTGTCTCTGGAAATTTTAGTGGCATCAACAAATTCTTAGTTTGATTCGCCCCCATATCACAAGCTCCAAATAATCCTTCCTTTACTGTGGCACTGGAGGATTGAAGAAAATCTCACCTCTGTACAACTGCGGCAATTGGAAGGACCTTATTTGGATTCCTCCCCCCAGCTCCACTTTGCACTGAGAATACATGGCTTCAAGAGCATTCACGAAGGGATTTTTTTCCTCCTCTGGCTTAAACAGTGAATGGCAGAGCTCCGAGTCTGAATAAACAGTGTGGGTGGTGACTGCTCTGTGAGGCCCATGTAAAGGATGCAATCATTTTCTGACTCTGTTCAGCATTAAATCATGTGAAACTAGCTTGATTACCACACATAACATTGACTCTGTTACAGACTATAACGTACCGTGTATCCTTCCCTAACTTTGCAGGGGAAAAAAATAACAATTAATTCTCCTAGCTTCAAGTGTTTAATTGTGTATAAAGTTCATTGACCTCACTAGTTGCTGTCAGATGATCTTGCTAAGGCCTGTGAAAAACATCCCAGGAATGCAGTGATGTGGGCAGAAACAAAGTGAGTTCATGCCACAAAATGCTTTAAATGGAACAAAATCAGCAACCATCCGGAGAGCCTGCACTGAAAACAGGACTTCGGAATAATCGTTGATTTAACCTCACCTAAGCACAGCTAGTCCTTGAAAAGGGGCTATTATAAATCATAGCTTTTAAAAAAATAAATCCTTTAGGGATCCTGCATGTGACTACATGAAGTAACTTTGTTTACTGGGAAATCTCTGCAGCTGACTGGGAGGCAATGTTTTGGAATGACTGGAGAAACTGGGGCACGCAGGAGATAGGCTGGGAAGTGGGGAACCTGCTTTTGTGCCCTGTCCAGTTCCCATTAAGCGCAACCGCAGATAAGTCACTCTGCCTCCGTGCAACTCAATTTCTTCCTCAATAAAAATGGAAATAGGTCTGCTTATCTGCACGAAGACATGCTATGCTTTTTTCTGTGCGGGGAAGCCACTGTTAATGGGAGGTGTTATCATGTATTTGACACATATGTGAGCCTCCTGCATCATTTTTGACATCTTTCTGAAACGCAGCTTCTGAGCTATGTTTTAAGAAATCTTTCCTTCAATGACCCCAAAGACATGTGTTGTGTTACTCATTTCATATATCGTTTACAAATTAATAATCCAGCATGAATTCTGCTGGTAGTGCCCATTAAAATGTAAAATGCTCCTCTTACCTACTTTTCACAATTGACCTATGCGATTTCAGAGGGATGTCACAGTCCAATTTTCTAGGGAAGCAATGCAAGAACCACTGATTAGATGGCAGCTTTTGTTAACCCATAAATCTTAGCACAACTTAAAAGTACATCTGCCAAATCTCTGTCCCACTGCAAGGCCTTTGGGATGGAAACCAAAGGTACCTATGGGCATATGTATGGCATTTTTACCATCCCCACTTTCATCTCAGGGTGATGCAGCCAGATAAGCCCCATACCTCACCAGGGCTGGAAACTGAGTTCTCCCCTGCTTCCGGTGTTTTCTTGGGAGCCTCCAGCAGAACCTGACCTTTAAGTAACAAGTTCTTTAAGTGTGACCAGGAAAACTTCAGTGCAGGGCGCTTCTTCATTGCGTTTATTTCACATCCCCTCCCTTACTGCTCTCACCATTCCTTCCCTCCTCCTCTCCAAAGGCTGATGTATACAATGAGGGAACTCATAGACAGTAGAAAGGGGATTGAAAAGCTGGTCTGCAGTGATGATCTAGGACATGCTTTCATCTTATCCAGCATGCTGCCTAACAGCAGCTGTCTCTTTGCTGGGGGCACCATTGGCTGAATCCTTTCCCATATACTTCTGATATTTTGCACATCTTATGGCGGCTACAGCAGATAAGCTCTTGAACAAATAATTCTGGTGAGACCATTTTGTATTTGGTTATTTGGTTCATTTTGGTGATCATAACAGGCTTGGATTATAAATTCTACCATCTGGAATTTAATCTTCTTCACAGACAGCTAAAACCAGATAATAGCCATATTAAATTGTGGATTATGATTTCTCCTGGTATTAAGTTCTAAAGTCTTGCCCCAGAAGGGTACAGGATTAAGACAACCTCTACTATTAAGTGCACTGGCAAAGATGCAGTTCATAATTTCTCATATCCACTTTGTATGCTCATTATCAATGACAATAGTGGCCTTAAAAGTTAAGAAAATGTTCCAGTCGAGCTCTGTAACCCAAACAAAGTGTCTGTGGGTGAAGGGGGTTTAATTAAGTTTTTCTTTCCACTGCCCCATTGCAAGTGTTTGGAGGGGAGGGGAGGGGGATGGAGAAGGAAAAAACAGAAAGTGTGATGCAACTTCATGTTTATGGGAAAAGTATTTGGAGGACAAGATATCTATGAAATCAATGGGTTCCAGACCTCAGCCAGCATTTCATGCTTTTCCCAGATGGTGACATATTGGAATGTTTTCCCAAACAGCAAGAAGCCAAACTGGGGTTTTTGCAGCTGCAAATAGGTAAGAAAACTTTAACCCAGTTCCTCAAAATGCTACAAAATATCAAACAATTTTAAGGTACACGTGAAAGACAACTGTAATACACAGTGACATTCTTCCAGATTGTATTTTTACTAACAGGAGAGCAAACTACCTAAGTAGTAATAATAAGAAATAGGCTTCTGAGCAACACCCACACGTTTAAAAGTAATGCAAAGACTTGGGTTTAGTTCAATCATTTCCAAAGTTCAAGATAAATAATCTGGAACAAAGGACTTAATGTAAGTGCAACCCTATTTTATTACCCAGAAAAATACACTCCACCAGAATAAACTGAAGAGAAGTCATGGAGTTTGCAGCTTGTCAAAAATGGAGAAGACATTAAACTTGCCTTAGGGGAAATATACACATGTATATATTATACACTGTGCAATGCCTGGCCATTAAGATTTCCTCTTACCTGAAAATGCCATTCTCTCTTGTTAGGAAATGAAAAATACAACACTAGTAATCCAAGAACAGCTGGTGAAAACCAAACAAACCTAGGAAAACATCTGCATATCAATTCAGAAATTCTTGCCACATCACTCCCTTTCTTCATTTCAGGAAACCTAACACATCCTGCAAGCAGGAGTTTTATCTGAGAAATCAGGTACTTCAGTCACGTTTGATACTAAATAGCACCTTGAATCCTCTCCTTCTATCTCCTCCCTGCTGTTTAAATCCAAAATTATTTTATCAGCCTAGTAGTTAAAATTTCCTCGGACTAGCAACCCCTGCTCTGCAGATTCTTAATGCTGAGTTTCTGAACTGTATGAAGAAGGGGGTTGTTATGTCTGATAGCTCCTGACACAATCAACAGCAAAAATATGTTGAAATTTGAATTAAGATGACAAGTATTATCTATATATACATGAATAAAGACTTTTATTTATATAAGGTTAGTATCCTCAGATAGTATGGAGCTAGAACATTGTTTGGATAGTGGTACAACAATATAATCCCAGCATTCCCGTGGGATACAGCATGTGTTTCTATCCCTGGTGATTTATGAACTATTGGACTTTAAAACTCTTGCTGCTTCTTTCCTTTAGCAACCTTTCACTGGCACAGGTCCAGCTCTGAATACAACCAGTACATAGCCTTTAACTATTAAAAATATTTGGTGCCTGTTCATGTCGAGGTGAGGGTCTGCACAACCCACCCTTGCACGGCTGACTGCTGGACTCACTAATACAACCCCACCACATTCAGCAGAGACAACCTGATTTACACCCCTTCAGTATCTTATCCACTATCCCACAGCAATCCATTAAAGAAACACTGAAAAATCTAAGAACAAACAAACAAATCAACCCTGCATTCCCATTAAGATAAAAATGTGAAATGAACATAAAATGAAGGGAGATACTGCTGTCACTTCAAGGAGTGAGGATTAAAGGACTCCAGCCTCATCAGATAAGACTCTGGATTTTCTTGTCTAGCACTCTTGTTTTAATCCATTTTCCAGTTCTATATGAAATGAATTATAGCTAGATCTGCATAGCATTTAAGGACATAAATCTATCCTACAGTGTATTTGAATTTAAAATACACACAGCCTAATATCTTTCATGCCTGAAAAAAATGGACGTGAAATCTCAGGGGGAACAGAGCAATTACCTATTTCAGTCAACGTGTGAAGAATAGTCAAATAAATGGGCTAACAGGCCCACCAGCTGGAAAAATTAAACTGAAAGCCTGCTTCTGAATATATGTATTATATCACCCTTAGCCAGAATGGCTTTAATTATTCTTAAATATAGCAGTGGAATGAGAAATAGGAAAATCTTACAGCCCTTTTCTCCCACAATGGAGAAAGAGATGAAAATTGCCATCATTATAATTTTTGTTGCCATTAGATAAATGGGTAGTCTTCCAGGTCATGGTAATCCTCCTTGGCTTTTTATATTATCTATTTAGCCCGGGGATCCAAAGATATTTTTTAAGTGGTTGTGGATTCTGTCACTCATACGTCATCTGCTGGTTATGGAAATAGAATTGGGCCCATTTTGCAGGCAGGGATAAGCACAGCTCTGTCAGTGACAAAGTGTGACACTGGCTGAGCCCGTGCAGTCAGGTCTCTGCTCGGACCATGAAGCCACTCAGAGAAGTCATGAAAAGGAGGGTGGGATGTATTTTGCCCAGCCTGAGCTGCCTTAAAACTGCAAGTCTAAACAAAATGTTCATGCAGACTTGCTCCCTGGATGATTCATCTCATTTTGCACCACCTATCTTAGGACCAGATGAATCACCTTTTGAAAGTGTCTGTCTGTTGGATGTCTAACTTTCAGATACCTCAAATCCATCCTATGCAGAAAAGCATCATCATCTCTACCAAAAACTTAATAAACTCTATAATGCATCTCTCTAAGGGCAGTGACAGAAGAGTTTTATCTAGTATTCTTTGACAGAAATTACAAAAATACCGAATGCTTAATTTTCATAATCTCAACAGTTTCTCCTGACAGAAAACAAACAAAAGAGCCGCTATGTTTCAACAGAAAATGCTTCAAGAAACTACTACTTTGTCAGGCACACCACACAATTGAAATAAAGTCTCTCAGTTGAGATTGTGAGGAAGACAATGCAAACACACAATCTAACTTTGCAGCCAGCATGCCTTTTTCTGTAGTTCTAGCTTTGTACATATGTTTTAGGAGGGGCGAAGTTACATTTGTTTTTTCTTGCCAGTCATGTGCCAGATGGGTTCCTTCTCAAATGTGTGCTGTTTTAAGACCCCAATCTTGCCTGAAACAACATATAGCTCCTGGGTCAAGCCCACTTTGATGTTACAGCTGGACACAAATCTCTGCTGCTTCTGTGCCTTTTGCTCACTTTACTTTTGATGTCCAATTCCAAAGAAGATGGTGGAGCTCAGTACAGATCTAGCTGCAGGAATTATTTGCAGAGATGACTGAGAGTTTCCCCTCTCGGGGAGACTCCCCAGTGGATTCCCATGTGACCAAACCCCTTCCAAGCCATCAACTTAAAAATAACATGTTGGGTTTTGGAAAAAATGTAATTCCAGGGGGTTTGTGGAGTCTCTGGTTTTGACTCTTTTAGGCTGCACTGGTGTTGAGCTTTCAGAAGACTCCTCCACAACCGAGAAACTTCTCGGCAGCCAGCTCCAGAAGCGAAGGTCTTAAGGACATTGGTCAGGACGAGACTCAGCCCTTGTAAGGAAGACTTGGCAATGCTGCCAATGTATGTGGCAGCCCAGAAGGCCTTTGAAACCCAAGAGGCCTTTCTGAGCAGACCTGCAGACAGATAAAAAGCATCTTTGCTCCCATAGTGACAAGTGCTTCAGGCAAGCCAACAGATAGACTGCCTCAAATTCAAACTGGTGAGTTTCTATTTCATGACTGATTTCACCCTTATGGGCAATCCCCAGGGTAAAAAATTCTCCCTGTTTTATGCCAAACTGCTACTAACAGCTTTTAGGGAGGTTCTGCACAGCTTGGGGATTTTTATTCAAGTGTTTTAAAGCCTACATAATGAAAAACACAGTGACCAAAACTGAAAGCCTGGGCATTCTGCACCATATGTTACTGCTTTGCCATAGAAAACTTTAGGGTTTTAGGGTTGGCAACTGGGAAATGATGACCTCCTGCCTGTGAAGTTGCAAGTAATTAGTGCACTTGCACAACTGCACCGTTTGTTCTTTGATTTCATAGGCAGGAGGAATGAAGGTGGTTTTCTTTGTTGAATCTGTTTCTCTAAAAAACATATTTTAAAACCTCTGAGCAAAAATGGACTTAGTGGATGTGCAGAGGTCACAGATGGACTTCTCCCCTTTGCCCCAAAGTGCAGTTTCCTTGCTTTAAGTAGTCAGGTCATACATTGCTCAGTCGCAAAGCACAGCTTCTGGATGTGACCTGATGTGACACATACAGTCAGAAAAAGATCAAAGCTCTGGGAACTGCTCCTGTTGAATTATATGGACAACTTTATTGATAACAGCATCAAATTACTGCATTGCTGATAATAGTAATGGAACAACTCCCTCGCCAGGTGTATGGGCAGGGCCAGTAGTAATGGGTGAGCCGAAATATAGCTATGCATCTTTCCACCAACTCCTGACCTTATAATATCTTCTCTATATAATAAAAAAAATACAGAGGCCCTTGAATCTTCCCCTGCTAAAGTTCTGAAATCTAGAAAAGAGATTATGTTACATTTTACCTTACAATGAATTAACTCATTCTCAGCATGTCTGTTCCAATGCCAGGTTTGTGGACTACGCCATGTCAGAAAAACTCAAATTCAACTGTTACAGTCAGTAAGCATAATTTACTGCTAAGGAAGATATTTCTCTAAAAATGCGGCAAGGAGAGGGTGATAAACCCCAAAATATTTTAACACAAGTTTTACTGAAGTATGTATGAAAGTAAAAAGTGAATAAAGGGTGGTAAAACTGAAGGCACTTTCCCTATTCTGGGTGACAAGATTATTTGGGATTAACTTCTGTATTGGATGGATGACTCTGAGTACACTGTGGGTAAGAAGGAAATAATACACATTCTTGTGGCTACAAACACTAAACCAAAAAACTAAACTGTCTGGCTTCATATTGCTAAAACACTGAATTGTGGAAACATTGCTCAAGTTTTTTGGTACAGACCATGGAACTAATCTTGTCTGTTTCTCAGTGTATTTGTCTCATGCTTTATCTTCCCTTTACTTTCTACTTTCTCCCTCTTTTCCTTTTCTTCCACCCTTCTCTCCCCACTCAGCATTCAGTTTCTTTGTGTCTCAGGTACAGCAAGGTTGGTTAGCAAGGAAATCCTGATGCAACCATGATGCTTTCCTGTCACCTTTCATTAGTCATTAAGGTTATAAAACCATAATGACTGATATGGTTATTATTAAATAAATTCTGCACAGATTAGATTTCAATAGCCCAATCTTCCCCTTTAGTTTCATTCTTTAAGGAAAAACATTTCATTTTTTCAGTACAGTCCAAGGAGGGCACAAGAACATCTACAGATTATCTCTGAACATCCTCTTCTTTTTTTTTTTTTTTCTTTTTTTTGTTTTTTTAACTGCTCAGGCTGCAGTGATGACAGCCCATGAAGCCACCTTGGTGTGTTCTTGGGATACACCTGTGGGGCAGTCCACCCTCCCTTTTACCCACTGGCTGGCATTGTCCTCTCTGGTAGGACACTGGCCACTGAGGTGGGCAGCTGCTTCCTGAAGGCTCCTGAGATAATGGACTCCATCCTTCTGCCTGCCTGTATCCACAGGGAGAGTGGGAACCACAGCTTTGCTGCAGTACCATGCTGCCACGCTCAACAGGAGGGCAGTGATGTCCCCACCCCAGGATGCAGACAGAGATGGGGTCACCACGTTTCCCTGAGGTATCTGGCAAATGACCCAGAACCTAGAAGGAGCCATAGGTGGAGAGGATTTTGAAACTCAATCCAAGGCTTGAAAAAGCAGGCCCTAATATCTCCTCTTCATTTTTCTCCAGTGTAAAGCTGTAACCACACTAAGACTGGCAAGATAAAAGAAGAGAGACTAACATACTGTGTCTACTGCTTCCCCTTTGGCACCCTCCTACTGATTCCATACTCATTTCCATCTGTGCAAAGTGCATGTAAAACAACTTCACCCCTTGCCAGCTAGACATTGAACTGTGGGATTTGAATGGTTCTGGGTTCCTGGGCCTCCTTAGGTACATAAAAGCCGCGTCTGCGCCTCGGGAGGCGGCTGAATCGCAGCCTTTGTGTGCTGGGCACAGGGGAAACGGAGCCTGACTGTGGGCATGTGCCAGCCCCTGCCGGGTAAGAGCTGGCATTGTCTGCCCAGCAAAGCCTCGACATTTCCACCAACCACACTGAGTAAATTTTCAATGCCAGAATCAGGCTGAACATGGTAAAATGAACAAATAAAAATTTCCTAAAAGCAGGAAGGTCTGTGATCAAAACACACAACAGGAAGACCTGTGTTTCCTAGCCTGGTGCACAGAGCAGAGAGAGCAGCACATTTGGAGCATCCTCAAATGCTGAGTTTTAGACCACCTTCAGCTGCAGCACCCACTGCCTAAGAAAAGGGTGCAAAGGATGCTCAGCATTGCAGGGCATCACCTCTAGGTGCTCAGGGGGGATGTGCCTGGCAGGAGAGTTTTGAACAAAGCAGTTCTATGCTAAACAGCCTTTGCTGTGTTCTGTTTCACCTGGACAGATGCACCTCCCTGTCACAGAGTAGTGAGGGGCACCAAGCATACTTGACACAGCAGAACAAAAGCAAAGGAGCATTACAGCACATCAGCAATTCCAGGTTACATCTTCCAAAGTAATAAGAAAGAATAACTTGTAGTCTGCTATGTGAAAAAATCTTTCAGCAAAGTTTTTCCAGCTACAGTGAGATACATATAGCTACATATTTACAGTTAAGACACTAGGGAGATAATCTATGTACATATACTTCCAAAGTAGCTTTGGACAAGAACTGAAATTTTCCTCTGCAAGTAGCGTAACAACTAAATATTTAAATGGTTAGAAGGCCAAACAACTGCAAATAAGTCAGTAACAACCATATTTCTCTCAGTTCCTGACATCGCTCACTAAAGACAGCTGTAAGACAGGACCTGAGCAAGCCCCAAGTTATTCCTTTTAACTGAACATCCTCCCCCTCCTCCTCCACCTCCTCCTCCACCTCCTCCTCCTCCTCCTCCTCCTAATAATAATAATAATAATAATAATAATAATAACAATAATAGTTATGTTAAACCAACCAACAGCTACATGAAGTATGTATACCTCTCTCAGAAAATCTACAAAAAGCCAGTGCTTCAGAGCTCACCATTTTTTCATGTAGCAATCATTAAACAGTTCTTTGATAAATTGTTATGCAAACTGATGCTTGATGGAGTTTGGACTAAGTAGTCTTGAGTCAGAGTCAGACTCACAGAAGAGCCTTATATGGGTACCCAGGATCTCAGCAAACGCTCCCAGTCCTGCCCGCTCAACTGGTGCTGTGCCCCGCAGACAATCCGTGACCGCTGGCAGCCTCACAAGCGCAACATGCCGCGAGGAATGGCCGAGCAGGCTAATCAGGAACAGCCAGCGAAGGTTCGTGGTGCGAGGCTGCTGCGCTCGCCAGCCAAGGAGGGAGATGGGTGCAGGGGGCATGGGGAACGACATCACGTGAAGGAAGAAGCGAGGCACTACAGATGTCCCGCCGGGACAACGACACAGTGTTCCTGCTGCGTCCCGAGCGCAAACGTGGTTTGTGTGCGTTCAATGAAATTGTTTTTGTATACAAAGAGGATTTCAGCTGCTGTGAGGCAGATGGAAGGCGCTTTTGGCCGCGCTGAAATGTCTGGTACTGCCTGCGTTCGGAAGCATGCACGGGGCAAGAACAAAATACACTACTGTGCAATGTAAGTTGTCTGGTAAAAAATTAATTCAGCACAGAGCTATCTGAACTACAGGAAAACAAGGAGTGGGTGGCTTACCCTGCTGCTCTGCCCGGTCCTTTCTATTAGAAGAGAGAGAGCGGCTCACACTACTGATTGTGAACCCGGGCAACTCAAAGAAAGGTGAGGGGGCAGCCAGTGTCAGAGGGCAGCCACAACCACGAGAAGCTTCATTTAGTTGAGTTTAAATGTGGAGTTAGAGAGCAGAGCAGAGTGAGCAGGGAGCAGCTACAAACAGGGAGCCTTTACCTTCGGCAGACCACTGCTCACCTCCTGTAGTCGCTGGCAGCAGCTCTTCTCCCTGGGCTGGGGGGAAGCACCTCCAGCCAGCGACTACAGCTCCCCCTCCCTCGGCTCTCCTTTCCCCCAGGAGCTGAACTGCTTCTGCATGCCTTTCAGGGTGGCATAAAAGCAGGTGAGACAAAAGGCAGTCCTGCTTTCAGAAAGTTTGAGAAACTCTTTACTAGACCAGCAAGTTCATCCTACTAGGGTGATTGCATCACTTAAATATCTGGTTTGCTAAACTCTTTTTAATTGGGAAAGTGTTTTTCTACTAAAATTTGCAGGTCTCCGTAGATCATTTACCTTCCAGTACCCCATGCCTGTTAAAACTCTTTTTCCCAGCCTGGTTTTGTATGGTGCTAATGTCAATCCACATCAAAGTCCACAGGAATTCTACACATGTGAATCCAAGTTTAAGCAAGAAAAAAAAAAAAGGGGGGCTCAGATTTTTATTACGTGAATTTTATTGGAACATTCCCTTCATGTCCCTACATACAGAAGAGCGTCTGGATTGAGTTACAGCTGCATTTACTCGCACACATCTGCTCCCTTATTGTTATAGTTACCTTTTCTCAGGGGATTTAAGAAACTACCCCCCCCCCAAAAAAAAGCCTTTCACCTTTACGTCCATGATGACAAAGATCAAAAAGCCTTCAGCATTCCTGCACCATGACATGAATTATGCTCTGCAGCAGTTTAAAAATTGCTTTTCTAATTCGAATGCTGCTGCTTGACCGCTGGGTTTCCAACAGCGGCGCGCAGCAGGGCCGGTGCCCTCGCTCTCCGTGTAGGTGTGCAGCTTTGCTCTATAACCCACAGCACGTCTGTGACCGGCGTTTCACTGGGAGGGGCGTGAGGCAAGGTATAGCAAATCTCCCTAGCAACAAACACGGAAACAGAAAAATAAACTTTGGATGCACAACATTCAATTGATTTCACAAGTTGCTGGGCTGGCTGCATGATGGAAAGCAATCGGAGGACAGCTGAGCCCGCCAAGAGGGGATGCCAGCCAGATTAAAGGTACCCAGCACTTAGAAACATAAGGGCCCAACTGTGCCAAAAATCTTATTTTAATAGGATAATACAGTATGAAGCAAGATACTTCCCTCCTTTCCAATGACTCTATTGTGCAGACCCTCAGGAGAGCTTTGAAGACCAGATTTTCTCTTGGTCTCACTGCGAAGTCGAATCCCATCCCAGCCGAAGGCGGGAGGAAAGTCCTGGTTTATTTCAGTGCTAATGAGGGTGGGCACTAAATGCATATGTTGATGGACCTCAGTGCAGGAAGGCAGACAAGGATGCCAGGGACATCAGGAATGAAGCCCTGCAGCAGCACACCCAAACATACACCCTGGCAATGGGGGCTTGGGCAAAGGGGGAGAAACCACTGCTCCACTGCAGCAATTACAAATGACAAGGGTATTACTGACATGAACAAAAACGCATAGATTGCTTTCATCAGCTGGTTATGGCCAGCTAGTGCGTATTTGGGGCTGGAACTTTAACTGATTCAAAGACAGACACTGACTGCATTTTCTATCCAAGAAAACACAGGCTAGGTCCCAGAAGTAGTCATCTTCCAGTGAGACAGTTGATAAGTATTTGGTTTTAAGTATGGATAGATACGATTTTGAAGAACCAAACCGGTATATCAAGAAACTTGTGCATGGCAGAGATAAAGCCTAAGACCAGGGGAGGCACAGCTTATCTGAACTATCTCCTGATAACCTCACTAGTGAGCTAATGTTACTGGGAGCAGAAAGGACATGGGCAGATGGGGTGCAGGCTGCAGCACTGCCTTTGCCCTGCCCAATGTGATGACTGCCCTGGGAAGATGCTAGTTAGTCTCAACAGCCATGTGCACATTATCCTCCCAACCATACAGTAGCAGTCCTATCTGAGACCTGTAAGTAAGGAGAAACAGCATATTCCTCAGCTTGTAAATTAATTTAATTCCTGGAGTGCACTTATAGAGTAATGCCTGAGGCTTATGAAGGCAAAATGGAGCTAGAGACAGCACATTAGTCTCTGGAGAGACATACCAGCTGTTTCACGTCCTGATGGGGGTAGGGTGGAAAACAGTTGTATACAGTCTGCACTGTCCACTTAAAACCAGAATATTTTTCCCTTACTTTCCCATACCATTAAAAATCATATACCTGAATAAATACAGGAAATTAGCAACTCACCGAGATGCGTTAAGTCCAAATCCTGCACCTCTGAGGGGCAAGACTAAAATAGACACAGCAGCCTTCTCCTCCTACAGAGTATTATCAAGAAATAATGATTCTCTCTGATGAAGAAACAGATTAAGAGGGAAATTAAAGTGCGGATTTAATTTCAACAGTAGCGCACCCAAGGCAGCCTGTAAATAAGCCAATCTCACCACCTAAATTAGGCATCAATAGAGAATTAATGCTGACCTCAGGAAAATCTTTAGCCTTAAGGAAAGAAAAGGGTAGATGAGTGCACCCTTTTCAAATATAAATCTGTAATCAACCCTCTCAAAACCAGATAGGGGCTGATGGCAGGCAAATTTAATTTTAGAAGTATCTAAAGAGTTTTCATTTTACTGAAGTGGCAGGGTTGGCCCTAAAGCTGGGATCCTATTGCTCCTAAACTTTGTGGAGGTCTAAATTTATATCCAGACATTATGACTAGCCCATATATCTTTAATAAGCTATATCAAGAGCCTGCATTCAGATACCTTATCAAGTTGAAACATCTCAGATGCAAAGTTCATCTATGGATCCCAAGGCTTGATTTCCATAAAAAATCCCCTTCCAAAAGCTTACAGTACATGCTAGGAGGTTCTGTTTTGGTGTACTCATTTCTGCCTCCCAATGAGTGGTGGTTGGTACAGTACTGAGTCAGAATATGACGTCTCCAGCTCGGCTTGAATCAGCCAGGTAAGGCACAATGCAGCTGATCGCTTAGAGCACATAATTATAGCATCCATGAGCTGCTCAGAGGATGCTGGCACTGACAAAGTAGGAAAGGCTAAAAGCATCATATTAAAATGTCATAAAACATTCATTTTACATGATTAGAGAAACCGGTAATTAGCATTTTTCTTTTAGTGCTTGACTTTTTATTCCAGCTGCTCTAATCCAGCTTCTTTCCATGGCAATTATTGCCAGGAAAGCTGAATTTGGCATTCTTTTCATGTCCACTTTAAAACCTGCTCTGTAATCCGTCAGCTAGGCAGGTCTTGCATGCAGTATTTGAAGGTAAGTGAGGGGGGGTTTGCCCTATAGTCAAATTATGTTTATACTAAGCCTTAATTGCCAAACACTGAATTGTAGGAATATGTCCATACACTATTAAACAAATCATATCAATATGTTTATTCTCTGTTAGTCTAGATTTATCTTGCCAAGGCTGAAGCTTTGTGTAAAAGGCCTGACCCCAGGAGTGCAAATGTCAAGCTGAATTAAGGAAGAGGAAAAAAAATAGAGCCGTATCTAAACATCCTTAGAATAATAGGATGTTGATTAAATTGTTAGAAAGTTAAATAAACAAGCGATTTTTTGTAATTGTCCTTTGAATGCCTCAGACTTCCACTCGCCAGAGCTGTATCTGAAGGTGACGAGGAGAAATGGCCCATTGCTGGAGGGCACGTCGATTTCAGGAGGCAGCCGCCCTGCCAAAGCTTTCTGAGTGACATTGGGTAAGTCGTTGAAGCCTGGGGCATTTTGACATCTCATTTCCATCAAACTAATTGAGTTGTTGTAGGAGTAAATAGAGAACAGAGCCCGGGACTTCTGGAGCAGAAGGGCAAGCTAAGGTCTGCTTCAATGGGCAGGGCAAGCAGCCACGGTGCTCCAGCCAAGAGCCGTGCTGGGGCCCTGGGCTGGCCTCCTGGAAAGCAGGCACCAGCACCACCCTGTCAGGAGCACGAACAAAAAATCTGGGTCAGGAAGCTCTGAGGAACAAGCCATTCCACAGCTTTGGCTGTGCACTGTTTTGAGAGAAAAAGACAAAAGCCATCAAGTAATCCCCAAATCTTCTGACCAAGAAGGGGTCAGGTGCTATTTAGACTGGGGTAACATGGCCATGTCTGTGCCACAGACACAGAACCACTGCTGTGAGGGGTAGAAAGAGTGTACTTCAGAGGTTTAAGCCATCATCCATCCCTTTTTGGGGTCATCACTTCTTGGGCTGGCTATAGGAGAGCAATCTACATGTTTTGCAAACTGTTTGCCACCTTTCACTTCCCTGAGGAGGCAATACTAAATGCTCAAAGTCCATGGCACCTAAACTAAATTTTGGCTTTTTCAATGCCATTCCTGCTCCTGCTGTGCTCTGAGTGTCAGCCCTCATTACGTGAGTTGTGCTAACCAAGAGTCAGTGGCACCAGCCACCCGTGGCTGAACTGCCTCCACACCACTGGAAAGCCATGCAGCCACCTTTGTGTGGCATCATGCTCCAGCCACTGTCTCCACTCCCCAGCAAGTGTTACCTTGGGGACAGGCCCACCATCACCCATAGACATGGATTTTGGCCTAGAATTGACTTAACCCTTGAGCTGCCCTTAGTGGGTAACCCTGGTCAAGTGTAGGGTTGTCTGCATCCCTTCACTGTGACCCACAGCCACTTAGAAAAACAACAGGCATCTTTCCTCATACATGTCCTTTTTAGCACTCTCCCACTAACCTGCTTCTGTTCTTCCCTGAACCCCTGCAGAGCTATCAATCAATCTCTCTGACAAAAAGTGTCAATTTTTCCAACTACAGGGAAGTCATACAGCAATGCAATAGCATTTCTTGGCCCATTAACAATTCCAGAGAGGTAGCGACATTTTTCCTCTTTTGTATGATTGACAAGCTGGTTTTTCATTTCATATTAAATACCATAGGTAGACATTAACTAGCTAAACAAAGATACTCTTATTTCCCTAAAATGATGCTTTAAATATTTCAAGTTCCAATCACCTTTCTGTTGTAACATTAATTCCTAATAAAATCATTAAATGCTCCTCTTTGATATGTTAGTAAGAAGCCTCAATATGTCCAATGTAGCCATAAAGCTCTTTAATACTAGAGACACTTAGAAAGATGCTTGCATTATTTACTTATAAAAGGATCTCACCAGCATTTGAGGAAGAAAAACATGGAAATCAATATCAAGGAACATAAACACAAACAAGGAAGATATTAAATTAAGCCTCAGTTGAAAAGTTCCTTCTCCAATGAGTACATGGTGTGCAGCCAAAAGCCTATTTTTATACTACAGAAAGTATTTAAGAGAGCACATCTGCAATAGGCTTCTGTGGGAACATATACGGGGGAATCTTGTTCACACAACGCACTCAGGTGGACTCACGTTTAGACAGCAGACTTCCAGAGCACTGCAAATGGCTTCTGCCCACCACCCCTGCCACACTCCGCTACAGAAAACTGGTTCAGCCTGGCTTCCCAGCATTTTCAAGATCTCCACACATGTGGCTTTTCCTGTTGCCTCTCTGGTTTTGCTGAAAAGGAGCGTGACTTCCTACACGTCAGCTTTCCCCCGCTGCTTCCCTGTGGCAAGCAGGCAAAGGTACGTCTTTTTGCCAGATCTTGAGTTTGCTGAATGTATCTGAGGAGGGTGCCTGCCTTGCTCTCCTCCACCACACCCTCTCCTTTTGGGAGCCCCTGGCCCTCCCACACCCAGCCTGGCATTCTGGATCAATATGAAGGGCCCCCACGTTACAAGCAGCTCCCCAGCAGCTGAAATTATTCCAGAAGGGCCAACTGCAATGCAATGCCCAGGGGAAACAGCAATTCCTGACAGATACCATCTCCTGCCTTCAGATACAATGTCAGCAGTGCACTTCACTTATCTTAGTGACTGCTAAGAAGAAGTGGCAAGGTAATGCTGGACCTCACAGGAAAAACCTGAAGAGCAAAACTTTCACAGCTGAGCAAAACCCTTTGCTCAGTCCCTTTTAGTCCCTCTTCTCTTTAGCTTGCAGAAATGGCAAGCTCTGTAAATGTTTTCAATAGGCTGCAATTCCTTTTTGTGCAATTATAAATATTTTAACATATGACATCAGTACAATATGTTTTCATTGTGTTTAGATCTCTTTAATTAGGATGGGGCCTGAGTTCTCCTTGCTGCCTTTGGTACTTGGACTTGGCAACCAAATTTGTTTTGTCTCAACTTACTGTTCTTTCTTTCAGTGCAGAAGGAGCAACACGCACTTTTTTATTTATTGTTCTTGATAATTGGCTTCATTTTCAGTCAGAACTGATCTGATCATCATGGAAAAAGAAATAAAACACATAAAAAAACCATTAAGGGATATTTATCTCCAAGTTAGAAGGGTAGTGAAAATATCCAGAAGGATGAGATAAGTGGTATTTCTAATCTAACGGATAAAATCCCCACTTAAACATCTACAGACGATGATACAGCTTTCAAATGCAACTATTTATGTCCCTTTATTTCTGGACTTTGCACTTAATACAGCGGTTAATTTATAGCAAGCAAAGGCAGAATTTACAGGACTGCAATAAACCAGGAGCCCATTCCTGACATAAAAGAAGTCAGTGACACACCGTCCATTCCCCCTCCATCACACGGGCCATAGCTGCACGCTGGGTCACACCTGGACAATGTCACCAGCTGCAGCGCTGGGCCACCCCAGGTACCCACCACCCCTTCCCCCTTGGGTGAGGACAAGAAGTGTGTTCCACCCCACCCAGTTGCTCCAAAAAGCCCTGAATGCCCTCCCTGTGACAAATCCCACCACCCTGAAGCCATACTGGGAAACTTTGGGATTATTCATCCTGTAGCTGCAGCCCCTGTGTGCTGCTTAGTAATGTGAGAAGTGCCAGCAAAGGGGACTTTCCATGGCTTGTTTAATGTTTCCTGGTAATGGCTTAGGTGACAAGCAGGCCCAGAGGCTGGGCAGAGGGGACTGCTTCACTGGGACTTACATGAATGTGGGCAGGAAACTTCTGTTTGGGTACGTCTGACTACCAGAATTAGTCTACAACTTTTGCTTGCTTTTTTGTGGTCATCGAAATTGAGCTGCTGCGCCACATTATTAGTCAAGGCTGATACTAAAACAACTGAATCTCTAGAACATGGAAACAAGCTAGTTAGAGTGAAAGATTACAAATTAGTAAAGTACATGGAGTAAGAATGCAACTCCCTTTGCCAGTCAGTACAGCAAGGACAACTGTTTTCTTCCCCATCAGCAAGCTGATAAGGAATGCTAAGAAGGGCTCCATTTGCTCTTGAGAGAGAGAGGCTTTTAAAGTAGATTTAAATATATTAACTAGCATACCAAGATGCTTTATGAGAAATCCTGGCAATAGAATTACTGAGGTTGACAGCATATTCGAAGTGAGAAATTAAATCATAAATGGTGTTCCCTGTCTAATCCCATTCATTTCAATCAGTACAAGAGCAAAACTTGTCATAGAAAGAAAAAGAACTAAACTATCATGATGCTTGGGGACTTTCTGGTTCTTTCCTTGATGTCTCCTAGAGGCATTGAGAGGAAGTTTCATCTGAGATTCAGCCAACTGGCCAAAGACTGCACATACCTGGGCCTGATTCTCTGCCCCCTGACTTCAGGCACATCAGCTCGTGGTCTGATCCACAAGCAGTGATTGCAAGCGTCTAAGCAGGACATGGGCTCTTCACGGCTCTGTAAGACCCACAGTGAGAACCAGAGAGCCCAGCTGGGCACCACATAAGCTCTGGAGCTAGGAAACTTGCTGGGTCACCACAACTTCACTTTTCAAAGCAGCCCAACCCAAGGAGGTAGGACCTATTAGCTATGGAGCCAAACCAGTAGAGCATCCCTACCCATGCACAAGACCAGCTTCTCCCACCTAACACAGCTCCTTTCTTTTCTCTAAGCACAGAGCAGTGGCCGCCTCCAGGCCAGCATTTACCTAGGGAGTGGTTTTCTCTGCCTCCAGTCTGATGGAATTCAAGGTTTCCACTACCATGGAAAGCAGCCTAACCATCTGAACCAGGGTGGGGAAAAGAGCTCAGTATTGGAAAAAAGGAGATAGCACATTATAACCACAGATGAACACCAAGAGCTGAACTCAGTACTCTGTACAAAGTGCCTGGGAAGTCAAAGCTTACGGCGTGTTCTCCTGGAGAAAGAACAGTGCTGCGAATGAAACAAAAATACACGCTCCGGGTCTCTTTGAATTAAAAGAAAGGAAAGTATTTCACTATATAGCATTAAATGCAAAAATATGACATGTGAAAGTACTGAAGTAGCAACATAAAAGAGATGGATACTTATGTTTTAAAATCTCCAAGTGTTACACAACTTACTCTATTTTTTTTTTTTTTCTTTAAGGATACAAAACTTGCATACAGAAGAGGGAAAATGTTTCGGGGGGGAAAAAAATAAGGAGGAGTAACATGATCCTCAGTTCAGATCTTCCTCGAAGTATTGAAAGAAACCAGAAGGAAAGCAGAGGCAAAGCTTCCAACAATACTGTAAGTTACTCAGTAAAAGTCTTCAGGAGCACATGTCTTTGAAGTACCACGGGGAAGGCTCAATCCTATTACAGCCCTCCTGAGGAAGTGTTAATCTTCTAGACAAAGAAACCAAGGCTCACTTTTTATGAACTCGCATGTACTTTTGATTGCTTCTGGCTTGGTTTATTTGTTTCTTTAAGGCTCATCGAACCTGATTTTTTTCCTGAACCACTAAACCTACAGTTCAACTCAAAGGCAAGTGGAAGCTGCTATGAAAGATCGGGCTGCTTTCGTTTGGGAAGGCTGAATTTATGGGCCTGTATTCTACTGTTATTGATGAAATGCCAGCAGTGTGGAAATCAATAAAACAATCTATCGCCAAAATGGCACTAGCACTAGGACTGTATTCTTGATTTAGAAATTGCTGGCTATTAAAAAAAAAAACAACAAAAAAACCCCAAAAACAGAAAAGAAGACAAAATGCATGTTTTGTGGGTTCATAAAAAAGGCAGACTACTAGGAGATAAGCTATATTGATAAAATGTAATCCTTTTATGTTGGAATTAAAAAGGATTCAAGGTTTATATTTCTGGTGCTTTAGACTGCATTTGTCATAAATAAACCAAAGTTAGTATAACATTGTGGCACTGTCTGTTGGTGAAAATTTATAAATCTGCCCGTTTATTAGGATCACTGTTATTACTTTAGGGGGAGGGCAATCAAATCCAAACTCTGAGCTTTTTTTTATCTTCCAGAGACAGATGAACAGCTTTTGGTTGGGGATTTTTTTTTTTATGAAAACCAATTACTGGTCTTGACTGAAGCTGAATTCAATTCTTTTTTTGATGTTCTGCAGTGCACTTCTGAGCAGCTTTTGCAAGCTATGACTAGAGTAGAGCATTTGCAGTCCCTGCAAACAGAAAAAGTATTTGTAAGCTCATTACTACCAGAATAACAGCACGAATATGACTCACACAGTTTGTTCTTGCAGCAATGATGAAGAAAATTCACAGTATGAGCAAGGGGAAAATCACAGTGAACAATTTCTGATTTATACAATCAGTAAGAGTTTTTTTTAGTTTAGGTGTGGATTCATTGCATCAGATGTTTTTCATCATCTCCACCTTCTTGCAGAAAGGTTGGCAAATCCAAAAGGCAGGCTGTCCCAGAGGGCAGCATGCATCTTATACAAACCTGTACCCCTGCTCAGGAGGCCTTCAAAATGGGATTAAAAAATTGAAAGAAATTTTGCATTTCTTTCTCCTTTGTGTTGGAGGTTGGAATTTT